>CM073761.1:120163685-120662050 GCA_037127475.1 Arma custos
ATTTATTTTCTAGATCCTAGACTAACAGTTTTGTTCGATTGAAGTAGATCCAAGGGAAGAGAGAGAATGGGATTTATATATCGGTTGGTAGGCTCCTCACACACGCCTACGTCATACAAGAGTGCGTGAGTTATCAGGTGCTTTGTTCCTATGCTAATGTCGCCTCATGTCCTCCCTCGAATATCTAAATTTACGATTGTCTTTTGAGCCAGCTCTGTTGGAGCAGTTAGCTTCACGGAGCGCCTGGAAAGTTCTGTCGTCCTTGCTAGACTTCTACCACCATTTTTTTCCCATAACAATGGTTTTGGATTTAGCACTCAGTAAGGACTTTATTGTTATAAGGGTCGTGCAGGGTGAACCAAGGAGGACTGTTCAACGGCTGAAAATAGAATAAATAACTTATCTCTCACAACCTGTCTTAAACCCGAAAGATAAAGATTTGTAGCACAGAGCCCTGCGCCACCCTTCTCCGTTAACATGACCATAACTCTCCAATACAAATTATAAGATAATGAAATTTTGGAACTTCTTGAGACAAGTTCGGTATCAGTTCCGAAGATTGTCGCTTCGAGTTAAGTCAACAAGTTTTAAATTTTCATTCGTCTCCTTTTTAATATTCTCCAAAATGATAATACAAAATACAGTCAGTAATGAAATTATTTTTATTTTTGAGAATAATAAAAAGGAAACAAAAAAGTTAAAACTTCTGACTCAACTCGAAGCGACCCAAATAGACTATTCGATATAAAATAATCGAATATAAATTCGATCTGTAGTAGGCAAAATAATTATTCAAAGAAACACTTTTTCGGTATAAACATGTTTTACATAATTTACATATTTTTACATATTTTATACATATTTTACATATATTACATATTTTTTGTACTCATTGCATTGTTTTTTTTTAATAGATAATAAGCTCTGATGATCATCATTCGATTATCATCATTAATTACTTCTTATTAATGTTAAAATGCATGCATACCATGAGATGATAATAAAGTCACTAAAAAGCCCCAAATCACGTTTATAACTTTATAAATTGAACTTTCTCCCCATTTGTTTTTAAAACTTCACTTATTCCTATACCGCAAAGCCGTTATTTCCAACAAGCCTAGCACAGAAGAGAGTAGTTATCGCGAACGACCAACCAGATTGCATGTTATTTTAAGAACTTATTACAAGTTAATAAATGTCTACAGCGCTAAACTGTTCCGGTCCATGCAACCCTAGGACTCAACCCCATTTGCCAGCGAAATACGATGACAAGAACTCGAGGAATTTATGGGAACCCGGGCCAATTACGAACAGAGTCCTCGCCTCCTTCAGAACTCCGGTTATTGAGCCACAGAAACGCGATAAAGAAATCGATGAATCGAGTTGGAAATGGAGGTGCAAGTTGAGAACATTTTAGGATGTGTAATCAAGAAAGTTAAAAATTCCAAGTTCCACCCACACTTCCATGTTGGGATTGCATTCGCTCAGTGGGGATATCGGCTTCATTACGTATTCTTCAGCCTCTGTTTTATCTTTCTTCAAAGGTGGGTGTATATAATGGAGAAGAACCATTTCTTATTTCTAGTTGTGTTTTTTTTAATGTAAAACTTTCACCTAAATTGCTTGTAGAGAGCAGCAGAGAACAAGAATAGATGCTTTTAAAGTCTTAATTTTTTTTTTAGGCCCGTAGTAACACTATATTAGGAAAATATAAAATACTTTAAACATCTGTTGGGCTCAAATTTTTCAAATCAAAATTTTCTCAGGGTCAAAGAGATGATACAATGAATAAATACTTGAGGAATAGATCTGGCAAGCCTACTTCCCTCGTTCAATAGAAACTATTTATTTTAACTTAAAAGATATTCTGTTCAACTCACAACAAAAACTTGTACATCTCAGATAACACCAACATTGTAATAAATCTCATTATAAAATTTAAAAAAGACCCCAAGACCTCCCTAATCTCGTTTCATTATAACTAAAATTTAAGGATTTCGCAATTTTATAACCACATCTTTTATTTTTAAGGCACTTGATAAATTATAATCACTATCCATAAATGAAAAATATAGCAATGGCTGTACGTCCTGTATTTATTTTCTCTGAAATGTTTTTCTCAACTATGAAGGAGAAGTTGACTGGGGAATTCAAAATGTCAATAACATAACAATAGAAAATTAGACATGAATAGCAATAATAAAGTTTAGGAGTAGTATATTCATATACATAAAGTCATGTTGTTGATATATTATATAGTTCAGATAAATTACAGTGTCCTGTTTTTTGCATACACTTAACTGTTATTATTGCTGTTTAAATCACTAACCAAACAAACACAACAAATCATTATCCTAAACTGCTTATTTTGTGATGACTACTACAAACTTTTTTCCTTGATGGTAATTGCGAACGGAATAAATCGCCCATGGGTCGATATTAGGGAATCGGGCCTATCGTTTGATGTTCTGTTCGGTTAATCCTCTTACAGGAGACGTCCGACCTAAAGCATTATAGGCTTCAAAAGACTGACGTACTCTCACAAAAGACTTTTCTTTTTTTTTTTAATGGATTTAGAAGAGGAGACAACCATATCTAGGTTAATGCGTATCACTAACATATTTTTGCACTTAAAATTATTGTTTTCGGCGCCTAAACACCAAATTTTCATGTCTAAATTTCAAGCTTAATAACTCACCATAGGCAGAGAGCAATTTTCAACAAGCAAAATTCATAACGATGTTATAAAAATTAAATTCCAATACATAATTAAGATTAATCAAATAATTTAAAATAAAAACAGTCTTTAATTATTTGGGTATTTAGTTAATAAAAGTAAAAGGGTTTTTATACAGTAGCTATATAGAGCTGTTCGTTCCCCTCTCTTTATTTATCTGGTCTGTTTGGCACTAAACCAAAATTTGGATGGAGTAACTGGCGCTCCGTCTGTATTGCTGTCTAGCCACTCCACCTCACCCACATAGTTCCAATAGTCTCCGCCCCAAATTTAAAGCCCTTATAATTCCTCAGTATTAATTAAATTGATATTAAATTATAAAAATTGAGTATCGAAACCCGATATTTTCATCAAGTATCAAATTTTAATACATTTCCCAACTATAGTACCCTTTCCAATTTTCTTTAACCATAAAGTAGTCCTAATATTCATTTTCTTGAAGAGTCCTTTTGGAGTATTATTTTTCATGTTCAGGAACATTTGATAGAAACAGTTAATACCTTGTCTATATATATATATATATATATATATATATATATATATATATATATATATATATATATATATATATATATATATATAGGTATTTTAAAAATGAATTTTACCTATGATACTCGTAGAACGTCCACTTACTATTCAATGGAATTTAGGGTTCCATGTTTGCTTTGATATGTACATGCTAGTAAGGAATAATAATATGAATAAATATTGAACCATTAGGCATATTTACAAGCCATACAGATGTAAGTATTATCTCCAGTCATTCCATTCTGCCCTTATCTTAACAATATGTCATTATGCAGGTTTGCTTTATAATAATTGGTCTACTGTAATATTCCGATTCCCATGTTTTTAGTTCAATACATAGCTATTATTTCATACTGTTAAAAGTAGAATTTATAATTTATTTTTAAAAAGAAACCACATTGCAAAACCTAAGTTAATTCTTTAAACCAATGAAGTGTGACGACTATATGGACCATTAGCAGAATGAACGGACGAAAACGCGACCGCGAACATTTAATGATGATCATTAAAAACCTTTAAACAATTCGGAATAAAATTATTGATGTTGGAGGCCTTGTCCCCAAGCGGAATGTATTGCCATATATGCATGAATGTATGTATGAACAAATTTTTAACCTTTTTAACCCCAATTATTCAATCTCTAGGAGATAAATCAAATTGTTAACAGTTACACTTGTCGTTAAAACGCGAACACTTGATATAAATATAAAGCATGACATAGACTCGTGAAAACCTCTCTCAAATATTTTTTATTTATCCACATGGTGCTATTTAGCGGCCATGGATATTAAAACAAATGAGTTTTTTTAGTACAATAGAATGAAAGTATCAGGAAAAGCTTCATTGTGCATTTTTATTGAAAAGTGAGAACGACTTCTTTCAGCTTGAAATCATAAAATCAATCTCCTTCCCACAAAGGAGCTAGATTTTAAAAGGCTTACAATACAATATAGCTGAGAACTTTGATGATATAATATAATGCCGTATAATTTCAATTCAAATTATCATTTAGCATTGTTGAAGTATTGTTCGTTTTGAAGTAGTTTCAACCATATCAGCATTTTTATTTATGACCACTTTTTTCCTGTTTCCTTGAGAATAAATGTCGGATATTTAGTTTCAATAATTAGGGTGATTTTTTTTTCATATATTTATCTCAAACTTCAAAAACTTGGACAAATTTAAATGTATCTCTAAACAATCACATATAGAATGAAAGAAAAAATTATACAGAAAACTTTCAACAGACATTAGGGTCATGAAATATTATTGCTAATTCAGTTTCTAGTCAATTTTTACATTAAGATTCTCTTAAATTCAACTATGATTAAAAGGTAAATGAATGATGACTATTGGTAAAGAAAATAATAGCAGACACTAATTTTAGATATAATATTAAACGTTTAGAGGATTTAGAAATCGTCGGATCATATCAGTAGCATACCAATGAACATTACATGCCGTCTTTGTCCTAAAAGCCCCAACACCAGATACAGCACATCATTACGATACGTCCAATCAAATACTGATCGTCTTTTTGGTCTGTTGATGTGAGATGCGCTATATTTGGTATCCATTGATATGCTTTTCTAAGTGAGTCCAGATAATTCTTAAAACGGAGAAACGTTTCCTGACTTGGTAATTTTCTGGTAATTCTTGGTATGACTCGGTACATCTGAGACTTTGTGTGAGGTATTTTTTAATTATACTTTACTACTTATTGTATTAATATTACAAATACATTATGATACAGATAAAAAGGATCAAAAATGAAGATTAGCTTCATCAATTAAAAAAAAAAAAAACTTTTATACCTTGCAATTATTATCTTATTTTAGGAATAGAAAAATATTCTTAATTGATTGTTGAATAAATCCAAAAAATTATAAGAATTAATTTATATTTTAAAAACAGCCAATAATAGTAATTGAAATTATGTTACCATACTTTGGGACATTGACAAATTGCTCCATTATGTATGTAGCTTACCAAGAATTAATTTCCTTAAGATGGGCTTTTTCTGAAATTGCCTTAATACAGTGTATCATATATTTGGATACATTATATTAGATAAATAATTTAACCCAAATGATTCCTAAAAAAACCCTGCCCCGCTACAACCCATGAAGAGTTTCGGGTTCTCTACGTGGTAGAGACTGTACTGTTTCTTGAACAACGGTTCTGCAGCTAGTTGATTTGCCCTAGAAAACGCTCTACCGCCAGTTTCCCCCCCTCTTTATCGACTTTTTACCCACTTTTTAGAGGCTGGATGTACAGCAGGAGAGTGCTGCAATCTGATTAAATAAAATCTGCCAGCAGCAGGATTTGAACATTTGGTCATGGACATAATAGAAAAACACTAAGGAAAATAATACAAATACATAAAATATATAATAGAATGGAATAGGACAAATACAAAAAAGCAATTGTCTTAAGTATCTTAAATATCGGAAACATAAACAAGTCAACGTTTACCCAATTAAGGATACACAAAAAAAGAAAAATCACAGCAAATAATACAAGCAGAGCACATCTCACATCAATAGACCAAACAGACTCAACAAATAGAGATATCGACCTTGCTCCAATATGTTCCATAAACAACTCTTGGAGTTGGAACACCCTTGTTCACAAGAGAAATCATCTTCTGATGTACACTACACATTTACAGTTACCTATTAATAACGTACGTATCTATCTAGCGAGAGCCTTTCTATGTATTTATATAATCTAGAGGGATCGTTCTGATTATGTTTCGGAGCGGACAGCCGAGGACTACAAAAAGGCCATAACTTTTTATAGTATTTGGATAGCGGTTGGCGTAGAGAGTCCGGGCCGGTTCGTTAGGCGGGCAACAAGGCCGGGTGGTCCTCTCCCCCCCCCCTCCCCCCCACTGGCAGATATCGAATTTAATTATCGATTACGAGCGATCCCCGTGGTTTATAATTATCAGGGAAGTGTTCATCCTGGGAGAATAAGTCTTGGAAACTCTTATCACTGGGAGGCTATCAGAACTTAGTCCACGGCAAGAAATGTCTTTTAATTAAATAACAAAAGGATTCCGCTTCCCCTACTTGAAAATTCTTTACCCACTAGAGAAAAAAATGAGGGTTTGTGAGGACATTATATGTTCATGTGCACATCTATATAGAAATACATAATTATACAAATTAATACTTTATTTATATTATTAATAAAAAAATCGCTAAGCGCACTTAATTTTCGGTGATAGTGAAAATATTAACAAATCCATAAGGAATTTAATTGAGAAAAAAGGATTCTTCCTTCTTAATTTTTATTTGAAACATATCTGACCGTAGATTCAATATTTGAAAGTTTTGACTACAATCAGAACCAATATAATAGTCAGTTGTAAAAAAAAAAAACTTTAAATAATAACAAAAGATTTTTTTATATATAATAAACTCGAAAAGTGTAGATAATGTATAATTTTTTTTTAAAAAGTTCTCTCATTGTAACATACAATTATAAGCAGGTCATATTTTAATAATATATACTTCCTTTATTAAATTCATATATATATCATACTATGTCATTATTTGTTATATAAACTTTATTTAATTAAGTCAATTTTCGTTTTGTTTATATAAATAATTTTATTCAAATAGAACAAAAAATGTGGTTATCTCTTCCGCATGTTGTCGCTTCGAGTTAAGTCGCAAGTTTTAACTTTTCATTAATTTCCTATTTAATAGTCTCGAAAAAAAAATCTTTAATACTGACTGTATATAGTAATAATATATATATATATATAATATATATATATATATATATATATATATATATATATATATATGTATATATAATATATGTATTAATGAACTGACTTACACATACTGTTTTCGTTATATCACCATCTAAACACCGAAATGTTTGTTGAAACGTTCATTTCTTGATAAAATGATTAGCGATATATACATCTGCCTATTTTTTCATACTAAACCTCACGATAATTTTTATTTACGACAATATTAAGAAGGAAATGAATGAAGTTAAAACTTGTGACCGAGGGCGGATCCAGGATTTTTTTCTGGGGGGGGGCACATCGGGCAGACGGGCGAAAAAATCAACAATAACTTAAAATACACTTGTAGTATTTATAGAAAGGCTTATTAAAATATTTTAACAATCGTTTCACTAATGTTATTCCTGTTATTTTAACAAGTATCATCACATGATTTGCCTATAAGTATGTACTCTATTGGATTCCCCACAGTACACAAAAACCCGTCTGGGGGGCATGTGCCCCTGTGCCCCCCTAAATCTTCGAAGCGACAACCAGCGGAATACTAAAATTTTGCTTTGACATTACTAAAGAATACTTTTTTAACAGAGATGAGAGAATTAGAGGTAAAATGCTGATTTTCGAACACTAATCCCCTCAAACATTTTAATAATAATTGATTTCGTTGATGCTGATCCATCGATAAAGTCTATCTAAAAATTCACTATTTACCAGTGGAAACAGCAGACATGGAAAGGTTGATATATTTGTTTGCAAAACAATTGGTAAAAATATAATCGAATTTTGATAAAGAAAATTTATTAACAGTAATCTAATGGCAAAGTTATTGGTAATGTTTGTATGTATACACTTTAAGTGCATTCTGTTTATTGTATATAATTATATTTATTTTATTTTATTTTAGAGAGAGACTGTTTGTGAGGAAACAAAAATTCATTATCATTATTGTAATTATTTGACGCGAAAGTGCCCTAAAGGACTACGCGACTGCGATGCAGCGTTTTTTTTTGTAGTTGTTTCTTCTTGGTCCATCTTTGCCTCACAGAAATTTTTCTACCTTTCTTCTTTCCTAGTCTTGGACGGAAATGTTTTTCTGTCGAACCGCAAGTACCACATCTTTCAACAATTTCTGATATTCTGTTCTGTTTTCATATACAACAGGTCGAAACGTCGGCACATAATTATAAGTTTATTACTTATTCAGTGTTCTTTTTGACTGCACCCCCCAACTATCTCCTTTACATTAGATCATCCAGTCAACTATTTTCATCTCATACATGTCTCTACTTTAGTTTATGAGGCTTCATGTTCTGAAGGCACTCCTCCAACAATGATCTCACTTTTCACTGGACTAAGCGAAAAGTCCGTCGGTCGGGGCGTGGTGGTGAGCAATCCACGAGCTGGTCGTAGTATCACGCAGCCTTCCATTATAACAAATGAAAGGTCTCCACAAGGACATGGTAGCCTAGACTGGCTGGAGTTGACATGAAAAATTGCATGTACCCGTCGATACTATTCGTTTTTTCTTCCCGAATAAATATGTTTGAGCTAGAAACACTAGAATGGAAACAGTTGATTTTTTTTCAAAACAACTGAATATATTTATTTTATTTTTTTGTTAGTTGTTATAATTTTTTTAATATTTTTATTTGAAAAGAAAAGATATGAGCAGGACCGGGACTGGAACCCGAATACTCCCACGTACCCGCCGTGGTGCTTAGCCACCTCAGCCATCCTTGTTCGCTTCTCGGATCAGTGAAAAGACGAGAAGCCAACTAGTATCTTTAGAAAGATTTCAAAGGTTTATTAAAATATCAAAACAATAGTTTCACTCATGTTCTTTCTCTTATTTTAACAACTATGATCATGTGATAATTATGTACTCTAATGGATTCTCCACAGTACACAAAAACCTGTCGGGGGGAACGTGCCCCTGTGCCCCCCCCCCTCTAAATCCGCCCTTGGATTTTGGTAATTATTTCATCAAGAAATAAACATTTTAACTAATATTTCAAAGCATAGATCGATGATAATATATGTTTGTTGAAACGTTCATTTCTAGATGAACTATACATATATATCCGAAATATGCATATTTCTCATAAGTGCACTCTTATTTTCATTCTTAAACACACGACTATTTTTATTTTCGAGAATATTGAAAATTGAACGAATGAAAAGTTAAAACTTGTGATTTGCGAACATAATGAAGACAACCTGCTGAACTGATACCGATTTTGGATCAGACATCAGTTCTTTAATCTAAATTGAAATACTTATTCATATGCACACTTGTACAAGTGCGTGTTTGATTTACTATTTTAAAAAGTATTTTTTTTTTTAGCTAGACAAATGTTACCGCTTACATTTATTTATGATATCAGTGACAATGTTAATAATAACAGTCAATGAGGATTTTCAAAATGGAAGTACACCAACGGTTTTTCTGCGGCCTAACACTGGAGATGCGGTTACTATACGGAATTATCCCTCAGTGACTCCGCCTTGGAGCAGACTAACCCTCATGACAAAAAATGAGTGACCAATGCAGTGGGAATGGAGAGTACCTTGTAGCCTCCGAAGTCAATATTTATTAAACTGTGTCAATCATTGTGTGGCAAGATTTAGAAACTAGATTAATGAAAACTAAATCAGAATAAATATTCTGAGAAAAAATCTATTTAAAGTAAATCTTATATTTACTGTTAATTATTAGATGCAATCGTGTTAATATGTAACATAAATTCACAGATATGGCTAGGGCACTCATCATCCAGTTTCTACTTAACATCACATTCAAATTTTATGTAAAACAAATGAATCTATCGCTATTTAATTTAATTATTTTATTTTGTTATAAATTGTTATAATTTTTAAATACTTTTATTTGAAAAGAAAAGATATGCCGAGGGGCGGGATTCGAACCCGAATACTCCCACGTACCCGCCCTGGTGCTCTACCACCTCAGCTAGTCTGGTTCCTACCTCGCTCAGAAACATCCTATCTCTTCACTGATCCCATATCCCCGTGTTATCGCAATTTGCGATTTATACGATCTATAGATATTTAATTTAATTTCGGTATCAGTTTCGCAGGTTCTCACTTGGAGTTATGTCGCGAGTTTTAATTTCTCATTCGTTTCCTCTTTAATAATATTCTCGAAAAAAAAAATAGTTTCATTACTGAGCGTATACAGATTAAAGGAGCGACTTACACACACTCTGTTACCTATAGCATCATCTATAGTTCGAGATGTTGATGAAAACATTACGGAAATATAAGAAATTTCCCAAAATTACACTTTTTTTCGCACTAAAACTAACGATTATTTTTATTTTCGAGAATATTGAAAAGGAAACGAATGGAAAGGTAAAACTCGTTAACATTTAACAGGAAGCGACAACCTGCGAAACTGATACCGAAATTTTAATTGAAGTTAATGAAATTTTCATAGTTTTTCCTCACTCTATCTTTTTACATTTCACTGACCATGTAGAGCGCAGTGTACCATGCGAACGATTCCCGGGGAGTAATGAGCTATTACAGATATTTATAATGTAAATAAGAAGAGAATGACGGACAAAGAGTAAGAAATGCTCCCCTAATCATTCGAGTTCCCATTGATTCGGTTGTGCTGACCATCTGCCGGTCCCTATTCAGTTGAACCCTTCCTGAGAAGACGAAGGGTAAGGGCCTTTAACAGTCGCTGACCCTGTGTTCCATGCACAACCGTTTTATAGCCTCATCAATGTTTCGGTAGGAGTTCCAATATAATTGGCATAATAGTTATGTATGAATGATGTGTTAATAAGTAATGGATGCTAAGTGTAAATCACACCCATTACTAGGTTTAATGGAATTTTTTCATTTTTTTTAATACAATACATAATTGTAGGTATAAAACGTACATATTACTATTACCTACATAAAATGAAACATAGACATATTGAAATCCATATTTTCATCGGAAATATATGTTCTAAGCAACAAATTACATATTTAAGGTATTACTACTACATGTTAAACTACAATTATAGGGCCTTGGGTTACGTGCATAGTTGAGACTGCACTGTTTTTGGACAAGGTTGAGCAGGAATGTCATTTGTCCTAGATCATGCTGAACAGATTTTCTCCCTATATGGGTACCTTATAGAGGCTGGGTGAGCCCCAGGAGGATCCCAGATCCCAAAGGAAATATCCCCCGCTGTTAACAGGTTAAATAAAATTTGCCTCAGCCGTATTTGAACACGGTACTTCAGATCTCTACCACTGCATTTCCCGCATTCAAGATATAAACCAGTCTTTTTTACAAAAACATCAACAAGAAAAAACATACCATTTTATATCATCGATTACACCTTTCAATAATTTTTTCAAAACATTTTGATCAAACTCACATCGACGTAAGTTTAAATGATCTTTGCTATCAACTAGATCTAATTCTCATTAAAACGGTCTTAAAGTGCTTAAATGGCAGATTTTCAAAATACCTTCTTTTAAAATACTTTGCAGTTTAATATTATTCATTTGAAAACATTAACCGTCGCTAATCATTAGTATTAATATAAATGAAAGAATTTAAACTATAAAGGAATTTGATAACTAGATGAAGAGAAAAAGGAGAATTATTTCCTCATGTTCAAAAGATGTCTGCGTAAATGAGAGTAACGAACATTTAGTAGGTGTAAAATAACTTGTAACTGACGTTAATAAAAAAAAAAAAAAGAATAAATTATGTATAGAAGTTAAAACTTGTTGTTGCTACATTATTAAATGAAAAATGGATTTCTAGAAAGCAATCAAATCCTAATTTCAATTGTTTCAAACATACCTCGATACCATTTATGAAGGCCTTCACAAACTCGATTATATGTCTAAAAAAATAATTAGCCATAAGTACAGATATACATATAAATTAAAATAAAATACATACAAAAATGTTTCATTGGCTAGTGATAAATATTCACTTAAACTAAAAAATGCACACAGTATATATCATGAAACCGCATATTACCCAGTGTTTATACGTGTATGCAATGTAAATAAATTTGATAGAATCTGTGAGCTCCATCACCTTATGCAGCGGTGCCTGTCGAAATGAATCACCTCGAGCATGCCTCTACAGAGTCGAGTGTCTCTTTTTTTTCACAATAAATATACAAGCTTACAGAAAACAAAACTAGTTTGCAATTATTTTAGAAACAGTTTATTTGAATAAAAATAAAGAAAATATCGGAATAGCCTATCAAGAAATTATTATAGATATATATAAGATTAAACTTTCAATTCCGGTTCAGTTACTTCAGTTGTTGATTAGTTGTTGACTTTTTTTAGGACAACAATTCATAATCATTTCAAAAATATATGAGTGCAGCTCCTAGCTCTCTTCCTACTTCTCAGAAAATTATAACCTAATACATCAATCTGTGAAATCATGACGAGATGTAAATACTACTTTTCGTCTCCTGATATATTTAGAACTAAAATGTTTTAATTAATTAATTTTTCACATTGAATCTACAACATTAAAAAAAAATCATGTTTCGGTAACTCAATTTTTGTGAATTTTCAGTATATTCTGTTATACTAAACTAATTGATTACAAATTTGATCGGATGAGTTCATCCTGAATTGAATATTTTTATACGTTTTGGTTATTAATAGTTATAGTTAGTGATCACTATTGGGGGAAAATCCAGCGGGTGGTTAGGGGGGGTTATAGACTGTATTAGGGGTGGTTAGGCTCAACATTTTAACATTTTAGCTCAACATTTTTTTCATGAATGTAGGACTACTCTCTTTTTTTTTTCTTGACATCTCCTTACACAATCTTCCCGTAAGCTTCTCGTATCTTCTCTCATCTTCCCCCACTTTGACTATTGTAGAGTGGTATATGGAGGCCTTTCTAAAATGCTCGAAGACAGATTAAAGAATTTGTGCCTGGTATTCCGAGGCGATCGCGGGTGTCTCACCTTTATGATGAGTTGAAGTGGCTCTTCCCTCCCTTCCGAAGACAATATTTCCTCTGTTCATTCTTATACCAATCCATTCACTCTCAACACCCTTCATACATCTACAGTCTCCTCAAATTCAAATCCTCAGTTCAACACCTTAAAACGAGATGCCGCCTTTCCGATCTCTATATACGTTCCCAACAGAACAAAATCGTTCGAACGTTCCTTCCTCGCCCGCTCCACGACAGTGTGGAACTCAATCCCTCCTAACATCCGTCATGCTCCCTCACTATCGTCATTTAAATCCTTGCAATTCCACCACCTCCTAGCTTCCCAAAAAGATGCTATCGAAGCAGGTTAGTCAGTTGCTTAATGAAACAATATTGAATAATGGGTTTTGTTTGAGATGAAAATAGTTGACTGGATGATCTAATGTAAAGGAGATAGTTGGGAGGTGCAGTCAAAAAGAACACTGAATAAGTAATAAACTTATAATTATGTGCCGACGTTTCTTGCTTTCTTGCTTGAGTGCTAGCCAGCCGTTATATCTAACGACTTCACTCTCCAAATCGCCCTGAATATGACCTACACTGTAGGTCGAAACGTCGGCACATAATTATAAGTTTATTACTTATTCAGTGTTCTTTTTGACTGCACCCCTCAACTATCTCCTTTACAATGGGTTTTGTTGTTTAGTCGTTTTTCTATTTTTTTAATATTTATTTACTTTGTTGGCAATTTATGATTTGTATTAAGTAGCCTATGTAATAAGTAGTAATGTATATAAGTGTAAATACTCTCAACAATCCTCAGTCCAGCACTACGAAACAAGATCTTGCCTTTTTGATCTCTATACTCGTTCCCACAGAACCAAAACATTCGAGCGTTCCTTCCTCGCCCGCTCCACCAAAGTGTGGAACTCAATCCCTCCTAACATCCGTCATGCCTCTTCACTATCCATGTTCTAAATTCTTGCTTTTCCAATACCTCCAGGCAACCCAAATAGATGCTCTCTAAGCAAGTTACTCATTTGCTTAGAATGTAGTATATGGAATTCATTGTGTTATTTAGTTGTTTTAATTTTGTGTTTTTTAAGAATATGTACATCATGTAAAGAAATTATTGCATGCTAGCATTTAACAAAAGTTATGGATTTATCTAATCTCTTTAATTGCTTAATATCTTGTCAAGATTCGTAATTTATATTTACTTATTATTATTTTTTGTTGAAATCTTTATTTTTAAATTATTTTCTGTCACTTTTTACACGCTTTCTGATTTGTAACATTTATCCGTCTGGCCAGATAAATATGTTTCTTTTTCAGTTCATATTTGTTATTCTAAAGAGACTTTGTCCAGAATAACGTTACTTTTTCTAGAAAAAAAAAAAGACAACGCTGCCTTTTTTTTAGTAATTTTTATTTTGCTTTAGGAAATGAATTGTAATCGCTGTACTGGGGCGTTTTCTCTAATTGGGGTCTTTTAGGACACTGGCTTTGAGAAGAGCTGCATTTTACTTTTTACATTAGTTCTATTAGTTGTATATTGATTTTTAAATATTAATTTATATTTTTATATGACATTTTCATTTTATAACGGAAGATAAGTGTGCAAACATGTAGCCTCGAGAAGGCGTAAAGTGTGAAAATTATAAAAATATTTGAGGAATCTTAGCTCACTTTTTTTCTAAAATGCTCATTTTGCAAGAAAGGTAACACTAAAAGCAAATATCTGTACACGACTTTTAAAATACGATAGTGCCATAGGATTGCTCAAGCTCCTTAAATAACCATAGTGAAAGGTGACCGAAATGATTGTTTATAAAATTAGTTGACCAACCTCGATGTGGATTGTGTAACCTCGTCATGTGGGCGCTAAGCCTTAACACTTCCTATCTGTGGATAGCGTTAGTGGAAGTGGAAAACGTAAAGCAATAATGTTTAATTATTTTAAAACATTAAACAAGGCTAAATAATGATGTGCAAAATAACTAAGTAAGGGTCAAATAGTAAGAGCTACGGGCTCAATGTTATATATATTCTATGCTATATTGAGAATAGAAGTGAATTAAATTTGTTCTTAAGTATGAAAAAATACTAATGTTTTTTCTAATACGAGTGGAAAGTACCTAAATAACAGATGTTTTTTTTCATTTACAAATTTGTTAAAGTATTCATATTTGTCCTTGGAAATAAATAAAAACTCTCAATCTCCAAGAAGATAATTATAATAATGTACGAAATATTGTATGTATAATATCGATTTTCTTATATTATACAATAGCCAAAAAATAATATTTTTGAGACTCTAGTCTGGAATTTTTCATTTTTATTCCTACGATTACTTCTAAGATTCATTTTCATTTTTTATTCTATATTAAGATTCTACATCGAAAGACGGATATTTTATACTTGAACTAGAACTGCCAATTATTTTTAGTAACGTCTGTTATCACCTAGGTTACTGTTATCACTAGGTTACTATTATCACCTAGGTTACTATTATCACCTAGGTTACTTTACATTAATCACTATCCACTAATATATGATTAGAAAATATTAAAATATTTATTTCAATGCTCCCTCAAACCATGTTTTAGAACATGGCACCTTTGAATCTCGGACGGTTTCTAACAGTAGCACTGTTCTGGTTAGATACGGTTACGATACACATTTCATTTCAACTCCTGCTTCGCATATTCTTGTCAGTTCTATTATATTCATATTGTCCATTACAGATATAGACAACAGAACTAACCTATCCACACATATTCATGATAATTGTCATATAATTTATTCAGTTTTTGAAAAATTAACGTAATTGACCGACGTTACTAAAAAGTAACCGGCAGTCCTAAAGTAGAAAAGACTAAAATATTCAGTTTATTTCAAGTCTTAAATTGATTTCAAACATATATTAATGTAGGGGAGCGGAGTGGCTCGGTGGTAGAGCACTGAGTTGCCATCCCGGAAATCCTGGTTCAAATCCCGCAGCAGGCAAGACTTTTATTTAGTATGTTTGCAGCCGGAGATGGATCGTATAGGATCTAGGACCTTCCTGGAGGTCCTCACCCAGCCTCTATAAAATATGATAAAAATAGGGTACCCAAAATAAGGGGGAAAAAATCTGGCGGTTGAGCGTGACCTAGGACAAGTCACCTCCTTCCTGAACCGTTGTCCATGAAACAGTACAATCTCTACCGTGTAAGACCATGTACCAAGACCCGTTCACGCGTTGTAGTGGTACAGGCATTTTTTACATATATTAATGTAACTTATTTGTATATAAGTACAAAAAGAAACGTAACATAGATATTAAAGTATATAACCGATTTACCAAAACAATATTACGTACTACACTAGAAATTCAATAAACTTCTTCCACGAGTATAAATATAGTACAATGATAATTAAAGGCATATGTGTAGTACTAGACTAAATTCGAAGAACTATATAAACGTAACTAGAATTACAAAAGTTACATTACAGTATTACAGCGATAAAACAAAGCATATATTTGAACTAGCATACAATAATTCATTACTACACTAGAGATTTAATTAATTTCTAAATTATAAGTAGAAATAGCAGTACAACGATTAATTCAGAATTTCAATATCAAAACAAAATATAACAATTATTTTAATTAATTCATAATTTATATTGAGTTCAGTTTTTCGTCCTTGAGAATGGTAGCTTGTAGTATATATTTTAATAAAATAAATAGGCTAGAAAAGGAGACATTACTTATCTTAAAACTCCATTTCATGTCAAAAACTACAATAATGAAACGATTTCGCTTCCTTCAACACAATTAACTTACTCTGGAAAAAATTCGACTTCACCAGGACAGTAGATATATCCTCACAAACATCTAAATTGTCAAAAGTATGTAAATAAAAAATTAACGTTGAGATGATACATATCAACTATATTCAATAAACAATGTAACGCATTCGAGTAAGAACCATTTGTATTTAATAGTGTATAATAATATTGACATTGACTACTAAATGTGCTATAATATATATACATATATAAATATATTTGATCGTTAATATGAAAGGCCTAAATGGCTTAACTTTGATCATAGGGACAATCTAATTCATGATTTAGGAATCTGGTCCATTCTTTTTATTCGGTGGAGAAGGAAGAAGGATGCTGGCTAAGAAAAACAAGGCTGGCTTAGTTAAATGACGCTTCTTTCTCACTTGAGCTTTGTGGCGACGGACAAACTTTTTTTCTTGAAAAGATATTTTTTTTTTTTTCGTCCAGGTCCGTATCAAAAGTTTACTGCCGCGTATAAAAAATGAAAGGTCTTCACAGTTGCCTGTGTGAAACTCCTATTCAGTTCGGTAGTTCAGAGAATCGTTTTTTTCTGACCTAATCTAATTTACTAATTACTAATTATAAATAAGTTACACTTATTAAGGTGTTTTTATTGACTGCACCCCCAACTATTTCTTCCTTATATACTCTAATTTACGTTTGATTGAGTAAGATTGTAACTTTATGTGTATATATATATATATATATATATATATATATATATATATATATTCGAATCCCGGCCAAGACATAATCTTTTCTCTTCAAAATTAAAAAAATAAATAAATTAAATAACTAAAAAGAACCATATATATATATATAAATTATATATATATCCTACTAATATTATAAATGCGAAAGTTTGTATGTTTGTCCTTCTTTCACGCAAAACTACTGAACGGATTGGGATGAACCCCCCCCCCCCTCCCCCAGAAAGTTTTTTAGGTACAGTGGAGAATCCATTATAGTACATAATTATAGGCAAATCGCATGATAATAGTTGTTAAAATAATAGAAAGAACATGAGTGAAACTATTGTTTTGATATCCTATTAATATTATAAATGCGAAAGTTTGTATGTTTGTCCTTCTTTCACGCAAAAACTACTGAACGGGTATTGATGAAACTTTACAGTAATATAGGCTATACATAACAATAACACATAGGCTACAGCAAGAGCAGATTTAGACGTGACCCCGTGCCCCCCTTACAGTTTTTTGTATTCTGTGGAGAATCCATTATAGTAGATAATTAAAGGCAAATGAGGAACTTAGCATCTTGAAATTTGCAGTTAGGTTCTTTTTATAATTTAAGAAAGAAATTTGGATAATTCCAACCCCAAGGGTATCCCCTTAATATAATAGTGGTCCAAAAATTGTATGGAATCCGTCAGTTTTGAAGTTAGACATCTGAAATTGTGGATGTAAGTGTAACTTATAGTTAAAAAAACATTAAATTATTTATTTAAAATGACATGTCAAGAAACTTTATGTGGCAGCACAAATTCCACGCGAGCGAAGCCGCGGGCAAAAGCTATATTAGAAATGCGAAAGTAGCTCCTTCTGTCTGTTACACTTTCAGGCCTAACACTACTAACTACTGAGCCGATTTAAATGAAATTTGGTACAGATATAGTCTAGAGCCTGAGAAAAGACATAGGCTACTTTTTAATGCGAACAAAGGGTTGTAAGGCCTTGAAATAGGGGATGATTTAATATAAATGATTTAATTTGAAATAAATAATAAACATATGTTTTAATGATTTTACACCATGTTAGAGAAGAGTTGGTCGACTGTATCTTCTAATTCAAGGAAGAAATAGTTGGGGGTGCAGTCAATGAAAACATCAAAATAAGGATAACTTATTTATTATGTGCCGACGTTTCGGCCTACAATGTAGGCCATCTTCAGGGCTAAGAGAAACAAAACAGAAATATATAAGAACGTAGCAGCAACAAGAATATATAAAGTGGTACAGGAGTGGAAATAAATTAGATTATTGAAATAAAATTAGATATGATGAAATAGTGAATAGAAGATGTAAGATAAATAAGAATGCATATAAGACAGGTTACAGAATAATAAACTTAAAATAGTGATGGATAAAATAAAATGTAGATGATGAACAGAAATTCTAATAGTGACAGATAAAATAATACAAGAATAAGAATATAAAATAGGAAAAATACATGTCAAAAAGGGATAAAATGTAAACAATAATATAAAGGGAAAGAAAAATGAGGAGGTAAATGGAAAGATACAAAATAAGAAGATAAAATATAGAAAAAGGGGGGAATAAAGTGTAATAATACAAGCATAAATAGAAAGAAAGGCTTGATAAATTTCAAAAATTAAACATTGAAAAAAAGGGGTATATATCTATGAACTATGAAGAATGAAAAGAAAAGGAAAAAAAGTGAGGAAAGTTAATATGTAACTGTATACAATTAGAAAGAAGTGGCATAAATGCAAAATAAGATGAGAATTTAATATAAACATATAGAAAGTAGGTGAAGAATTACAGTAGATGAAAAATATGAGGCTAAGTAAGAATGAACTCTATACTATTAACATATGAATGTTCTTTTTACACCATGTGCGTGGGCCAACCTCTTTCAAAGATCACAAAAAGCTCAATAATCAAGAATTTTCAACATATCGAGAAGCTTGTGAGGCAAAACGGTTATTAGAGAATGATAGTCATTACATTCTTTAACGCAACAACAGAAGCCCTTCCAATTTTAAATCAGAACTAAGATTAGTTTTTGACACAGTTATTCAAAAAGTTGCCAGTGGCGAAGGAGGTTGTTCTTTTTGGATGCTCCAGGAGGCACTGGTAAAACCTCTCTTTTAAACTTACTATTAGCCCAAATACAAAAAGATAAAGGAGTTGCTGTTGCAGTACTCGTAGATCTCTCTTTATACTTTTACAGGCAAGATACTCATGTAAAATTGTAAAAAAAAGTAAAAAAAGTTAAATTGACTACTCTTTGTGGCAATCAATTTATCTCATGCCACTAAAGTCGGGGAAAGTCCATCAATTTAAAATACATAATTCTGAAAACTTTTTTGAGTATCCCTGAAATTATATTGTAGGTATTCTTTTTCCTCTTCCCCCAGTAACCCCCTTGTGGAGACCGTTTATTAGGACAAGCACACCATGCTTAAATAAACCCATCCATTATTCATAATGGAAAAAATCGTCATAATGAATTGATTTAAGTTTAATAAATATTTTTAAATATCGGAAGCATTTGATATTTTAAATATTACTGCTGTAATGAAATCTTTATGGTATTATTAATGATGAAATAGTTTTAAAATTTCCAAGAATAAATGAGAAGAAAAATAAATTATAAAAAACTGATTACATAATGAATAAACGATGTTAAAATTTTAAGTGTATATATATAAAACCGTTATTGCACTAAACCCAACATTCCTAATCTCTTGAAGTGGTACAACTTTTCGTTTAACATCAAGTCACTAATTCTTAGCTTGCAATAAAAATAAAATTGTTGTTACAAAAGAACAAAATTAGAATAATATAATTATAATAAAATAGAAAAATAAACTACCCATTATATACTCTAGGAAATCTAGGTGCAAAGGTCAAATTATTTAAAATGCAAAGAATTTTTTTTAAAAACTTCTAATAATATTATTTTAAAAAAATTTAATTTCATTCGTTATAAACTTCTTAAATATTTTTTAAATAGTTTTTAAATATGTTAGTACCTATTATTTTTACTTCTATATCTTCAATTCAGTTTAAGTATGAGTGTTATATTTTTACCTTTAAAATTTGCTATATCTGAAAATTAAAAAATATTAATATAATTAATATAAGATATAATTAAAATATTTAATTGCCTTTATGGTTTCATTTTTTGATGATGCTATAATATATGTAGTAGATATATTTATATCTAAAATACAGTAAATTCAGCATTCTTAATTAATTTAAATATATATTCTATATATTTATATATATTTTATGAATAAAGATACATACGAAAAGTAATTATTTCAGAGAAGACATATTTTAAGATGATTTTATAAACTTGTGATGTAGACTTGAGAAAAGCAGAAAACTGACTGAATTATTAGAAAGGAAGTGGCGGATTTGTTTAGGCCGGATAATAGAGTAACTCGATTCTGATTGGCTGTCACTTTGGTACCATCTCTGTTTCAAAAACATCGCTCATTAGTATGCCGGGTAGTGCCGGCTGCTGAAGGTGCTCCGTTAGATTACTTATTTAAAATTCCAAATTTGTGAAATAATCTTCAAATAATGTGAGTGCTAAGTGATAATTGTTATAATAATAGAGAGTGTTAATGTTTTATCTACATCTAATTTATTTTATTAGTTTGGTGTAAATAATATAGTGTTTCAGTGAAAATAATTCAATAGATTCATTAAAATGGTTTAAACAGGTACTAAAATTAGCGTTTATATTTGTAAGGAATATTATTAATATCACTATTATTAATATATATTATTATTAATATACTATATATGTTCTACTAATATTATAAAGTTTGTTACTCTTTCACGCAAAAACTACAGAACGGATTTGGATGAAACTTTACAGTAATATAGGTTATACATCAGAATAACACATAGGCTACAATTTATAATGATTTTGTGTAATTTGGTCATAATATAACGATAAATATCATTAAAAAATACTTGGATATAACACATTACCAATATTACCTCCAACATATCGATGCCTTAGTTCACATATGTGTTAAGTGCCGAAAACAAGATTTTACAGGAGTCAACTTTGATAATAATTTAACATAATAAATTCAGCACAAATTTAAGCACACAATATATTTTTGTAACCTCCACAACTTCTCTATTAATTTTATATCAATATATGATCCATAGGCGGATCCAGGGGGGGGGGGGGGTGCACAGGGGCACGTGCCTCCCCCATACGGTTTTTTGTGTACTGTGGAGAATCCATCACAATACATACTTATAGGCAAATCATGTGATGATAGTTGTTAAAATATATGAATTAACATGAGTAAAACTTTTGTTTCGATATTTTAATAAATCTTTCTGTAATTACTACATGTGTATTTCTAAGATATAGTTTATTTTTTTCCCGTCTGCCGTTGTGCCGCCCCATCCCAGAAAAAAATCATGGATCTGCCCTTGATATGATCTATGACTTCCTGATCACAATTTTACAATATTATTTATATATAACAAAACTCATTTTTGAAAAATTTGCACTTAACGCATTTGTGAACTAAGGCATCGATATCGTCCCTGCCATTTCCAAATATCGAATGTGAAAATCGGTACCTTTGAGGAGAATTAAAAAAAAGTAGTTTCAAGGTTCAATAAAAATTGGTGCCTATATTCTAACCAATGACATTACTTTTGTGACTGATAGATCCCTCTGTATGAATTTTATATCAATTATCAATCCTAAAGCAACTGCTATAAGTCGAAAACGAAAACTGTGTTTTTTTTTCACATTGGATACTTTGCGATGGCAGGGACGATATGATCAGTAGGTAATCGCGGTTATTTCATTTAATTGTTAAATATTGTTAGCCTCGCTATAGGGCTCTCCCCTCAGTATCTCGCTCACGTGTTTCTTACTCGCAAAATCTACATATTTCCGATGAACGAAACAAATCAAGTAACATAGTTTACTGGTGTGTATTGCAGTAGGTAAGTAGGACCGCTAAATTACAACACATTGATATATTACCTACATATCTACATTATTCTAATCCTTTCAGTTTTAATTTCTCGCTGCTGCCGTACGACAAGTGAGACCGTTATATAGATACACACACACACACACACACACACACACACACACATATGGTTATTATTTAATGAGTATATTTCTTCCATAGTTCTTTCAGTTTTTTTCCGTGTGATTTCCTTTTTTTCTTCTGTCCTTTTAGTCTGTGGTCTCTTCGGAACTTTGCTGCCTGTCATCTAATAATATCTAAGCTTCTATTAGTGACTTTTGTAGGTCTACTTGCGTGATCCATGGTGTTGTTGATTTAATCTTTGTGTGTACTTAAGAATGCTGGTGGTGAATCTTGTTGGGGGAAGTATGCTGGTGTGTCCAAAGAATTTTAAACATCTACTCTCTCTCTCTCTCTCTCTATATATATATATATATATATATATATATATATATATATATATATATACTATACATACTAGCTGTGCCCGCGACATTGTCCGCGTCGAATAGAGACTTTGGGCAGCATTTTTAATTTTTTAGGCTACTTATTTTGTAAATAAAATACATACATTAAAATAAGTGTTTTACTACAAATAGCTTATTTAAGTACATTTTTATAAAAAAAGTTTTCTGTTTTCCTATCTTTTACCAAAACATAGAGATTTTGCGGGTTTGATACACGAAGACATGCACGCCTGCAACTTTAAGCGACTGTCCTTGAGCGTTGTTTATTCTTATTGCAAATGCTTTTTTCAGGGGAAACTATACACTTTTAAGCAGTGGGAAACCTTTGGGGGTAGAATTATACAAATTCCTTTTTCAGTCTTCATTTAACATATACAATGAAACTATCTGCAAATTTCAAGATGCTAAGTTCAGTGGTTTCTGATGTTCGTTGACCGCTGGGTGTGTTAGTCAATCAGGTTACAGCTTTATATGAACTTCGCCTGTGTGGTGTGTTGATAAAAAGTAGCCTATGTCCTTCCCCAGGCTTGAAATTATCCACATCAAATTTCATCACAGCCGTGAAACTAATATTGACACTGATTAACAAACGGGACGGACAGAAGTTACTTTCGTTAACTGTTGTTCGGGTCAGTAAAGGATTAGTATGTAATGTTATTGAAAAGGATTACTTGGTATAACGGTTTCATGCATATGTGTATGTGTCTATCTGTACATACATATAGTTTATAAATTGGAAGGTTATGTAGGAGTGATAATGTAACCCACACTTACTGAGAAGTAAGAAAACTTGTAACATATATTTTATGGTCATTTGTTATAATTGTATTTATTATTATATATATATATATATATATATATATATATATATATATATATATATATATATATATATACTGTTGTTTATTATATATATTTTCTTTATTATGTTTTCGGTGTTCTGACGAGATACTTCTGTAACTTGTTTTACGATTCTATAACTAAATTTAAATTCACTGGTAAGAAGATGGCCACGTGACCTTCTTAGTTGAACTTGTGATTTGAGTACTATACGATCATTCCAAAAAATAAAAGTAATAAAAACAGAATAAATGTGAAAATGATAATAAAAATAAAGTCTAAAAATACAATATAAATTAAATTAAATTGAATAAAAGGTCAAGCTAGACGACTTCATTCACATGTTTAACCACTATTATTATATCAACTGTTATTCATGTGATATTTTCTACGGTGTTTACACAAGCAAAACTTAATAGATTCTCTTACTACAGCACATGGGTGAATAGAATTCTGGGCCACTAATGACTTGCCTTTTAAAACGGGCGACGGGGTTTCGAGAATAGCTTCTTGTTTTGTTTTGTTTTTCCCTTCTCAAAATCTCAAAGCTATACCTATTCTACGGTCTATATATTTTTATAAAAACAAAGAGGAAACAAGAAAGGGAAGAGATGAACCAATTACAAAAAAGAGACGAAATTTTCCACAGGTTGTATAATTATCACGGAAATTTTCTGAGGTTATTCGCTAAAGATCGGTTTTAAAACCGTTTTTCTTTTTTTATTTAATTGCTCAACCGATTTCGAGATCAGTTACCAAATCTGAAATCTAAGACTGCCTCACAATTAATAATAATTGGAAATAAGATATTTTTTTATAATAAATGTTCGCGGAACTAAGTCCCAATGATAAACCAGGAATTGTTTTCATAATTAAAATTAACTGTTTTAAGTTGATACCCGATTGCATTAGAAGTGCGTGATGCGTATGCAGACCTAGTCTTTCTCTTTTAACCGTTGCGGCTCGCAGTGACAGAATTCATTCAATTTTAGATCTTTTAACAATTAAAAAATATCTTCTAAAAATTGGTGTGATTAAAAATATAGAACAGGATTTCGTCTTAAATAAATAAATACTCAAATTAAAAAAAAAAAATCTAAATGCCTTTTCAAATTAATGTACTGATCTTTTACTCTTGATATATTGTACAGATATATATCAAGTCAAATATTTGGCTTGCTTGATACCAGTTATTGAACAACATTTTAAGATAGAATATACAGTGCAAGAGTAGGCAGTTAGTAAAATATGTATCAGTAATAGTTGACAGCCACTGTCAATCGCAGTAGCAGCGAAAGTTCAAGACTGAATTCATCACGCAATAAATTTTAAACTGGGCTCACTCCTGCATTAGAGAATAACACATTGGCTACTTCAATAGAGATAAATCGGAAGAGGTAAGAAATATAATATCTAGGCGATCTATTGGAGGTAGAATTAAGGTCGAATTAAAGTTGGATTGCCAGTTAAGCTAAGGAATGGGATTTCGAAAGAAACGTTTAAGCTTATCTTTTTTCTTCGTTCAATTACGCAACTTGATATAATTTTAATTAATTTAATTATTACACCATCACAAGGTGGTCCGTCCTCATTGGGAGATTTCATTTTGTTTTGGGAAAAAATAAGTTTATAGGTTTACATAAAATAAGAAAATATTTGTTCTCTTTTAAATGGTTAAATTAGATATTTTTAATTTAGAATAATGCTAACTTTTTTTGGTAATGCAATAACACCCGATAAATAAAGAAATATATAAATAAATACATTTTGGTGGAATATTTTAATACTCCAGTTTTCCACATTCAATATACCTTTTATTAAAACGTTTTAAAACCGCTGTTTTAGTTAAAATAAATGTTTAAATCTCGATTTTTGGAGATTAGATTTACATTCTGTTTGAATATCTTAAAAAAAAAAAAAAATGCATATAAAAATTTAGACTGAATAGAGGCCTATGAGTATTTTTTTTTATTTTAAAGAAAATTTTGGTATTAATTTAAATTAAAAAAATTATATAAAGAGTAAAAAAAAGAAACAAAAATGTTTTTCATCCCTAGATTACTTACAGAATATAAATATACCATAAAAATTGAAAGAAAGAACTGTTATTCTTAAAAAATAAATTTATTGTTTATTTCAAGGCAATCCACAGGTACACGCCCCGACCACGAGCTCGTATCAAGGACTTACCGTCTATCCAGACTTAATAAATTCAAGTAGCACTTATTTATTATTGTGAAATAATTTGGTCATGCTTTATACAACGAGCTGTATATAGATTTTAAAATAATTATTATCGTCTCTTAGATCCCAATTGAAATATTTTTCTGTCAAAGTTTTTAACAATCCAAGAATAATAAGATCTACAATATATAAATTAATTTCGTTATGGTATTAAATTTGGCAAAATAATGAAGTACAAACATATTTATTGATAATTCATTATATATAAATAATTATTGCGGACCACAAAAATATACTACTAATTCGAATGAATTTTAAAATTATAGCAATCACCAGACGGAGAGAATTTCTCGATGGATTTCGACAATAACACAAGGTAAAAAATCCACAACATGCTGTAACTGGATTGCCTTCGGGGCGTGTAAACAGTGATTTGTATACAATATGTCCATGAATAATACACAAGATAAACATGTTAGCGGAAGACTATATCGAGGTACATCTTGTCAGAATAAAACATCAGCTGACATTATACCGATTGAGGAATAATCAAAAGTATCGGTGTAGAGAATAACAATTGAATTTTTCCTTGTTTTAGTTAGCTATTTAAAACAAGCATTGTAAATGATTGCATTAAAACATTAAACTATTATGTAATAAACATATTTGTTTATAATTTTTTATAATTATTGGTCATTTTTTATGAGTTATAAATATTTTTATTTTTAAAGAGAAAAGATAGGCCCTCGACCGGGATTTGAACCCAGAACCTTTGTCTTACCGTGACATCGCTCTGCCAATTGAGCTATCAAGGTCCCTCCCAGTCGAGGACTAACCTTCTCTCTTTTTTTTAGATCCTAAAGCCCCAGAGTACTCCCGCCATTTTTGCGATGAATACACTAGAACGAAGTTCTTTGAACATTAATTTTAATTTAGGATCTTATTAACTTTCGTCATATTATTATTTATAATTTTTTATAATTATTGGTCATTTTTTATGAGTTATAAATATTTTTATTTTTAAAGAGAAAAGATAGGCCCTCGACCGGGATTTGAACCCAGAACCTTTGTCTTACCGTGACATCGCTCTGCCAATTGAGCTATCAAGGTCCCTCCCAGTCGAGGACTAACCTTCTCTCTTTTTTTTAGATCCTAAAGCCCCAGAGTACTCCCGCCATTTTTGCGATGAATACACTAGAACGAAGTTCTTTGAACATTAATTTTAATTTAGGATCTTATTAACTTTCGTCATATTATTATTTATAATTTTTTATAATTATTGGTCATTTTTTATGAGTTATAAATATTTTTATTTTTAAAGAGAAAAGATAGGCCCTCGACCGGGATTTGAACCCAGAACCTTTGTCTTACCGTGACATCGCTCTGCCAATTGAGCTATCAAGGTCCCTCCCAGTCGAGGACTAACCTTCTCCCGGTCGAGGGCCTATCTTTTCTCTTTAAAAATAAAAATAAACATATTTGTGTTTGTATCTGTTTCGGACAATACCGTTATGCATGCATTTTTTTAAGGCGAAACCCAATGAGCCAGGAAATAAAGAAGAACGCAATGATCCAACAAGTTTCAACAGCTCACACGAATACATTTGCCCCATCACGAAACACTATTCTTCTACGAAACACTAAAAAAAGATTGAAAATGTCATTTGCAGCTTCTATACTTAATAGAATCAGGGTCATTTATTTTTCCAAAAGACAACATATATATATATATATATATATATATATATATATATATATATATATATAATAAATTGTAAGGTTATATATATATATATATAATAAATTGTAAGGTTATATATATATATATATAACCTTACAATTTATTATCTCCAATATGAGTTAATAAATTATTTTCTGGTACATAAATTTATTTGAAGAACATTTATTTAGATTTGATATTCTTATTAAGTGTACTCAACAAACATACTTAAATCTCTAATATACATGTGTGTATATTATATCTTCGGGAATTTATATCTTGAACAGGAATTCATGTGAGATGTATTCAGTATATTTGTTTTCAAAATACGAATTTAGAAGTAATAGTTCCAGGGGCCACTTACCATTAAGAAGTGATAGTTAATGTCCCAGCCCTGTTGGTTTTCTGCGTATCTTGAAAGATGCATGAACCCGTTAGGTTGTGCCCAGGCTGAGTGAGACCAGTGGATTAACCACAACCACTATTCCTGAGATAATGCAAGGTCTTGTATTCGAGCTGCATCCGGCAACCGCTCCAGAGATTTTTAGATAACCGGGGGAACTGGTGTAATAACAACGTTTCGTTTTAAGGCAGCACCTGCTGCATCAGCGGACATCTCATTCGACCTGTCTTTGAAGATATACATCGATATCTAATACCTACAGAATACCTATCCATAAGTAAGAATTATATCTGTGAATGGTGTTTTGAGTCTAGAAAACATTTCATGAATTCCTAGTAAAATTTTTTGTTAAATAATAAAATTGTTAAGCCTTAGGATAACAATAAATGAACACTGTCTAGAGGGAAAGTGAATCAGGATTGAAAAATTATGAACATTGTATGTAAATGTTGAGCATCTAGAAATATCAGGATGTCCAAGTATCAGTTTATTGAAGGCTGGCCCTCAAACAGTTCCTGAGTCGTTCGTTATTATATATATATATATATATATATATATATATATATATATATATATATATATATATATATATATATATATATTAGGCTCTTGAAATATCAGTAGATATTTATTATATCCCTATCGTTTTTATTTAATTTCGTAATGTTCAGAATAGGAATAGTTGTTAATAAAGATGCTTAAAATATATCTTTAACATTATTAATTAATTAATCTATATGATTTAATGCAAAACACAATCCTTCACAATGCAAACAAATCGAAAAACATTTTAATGCATAGACGACGAGAGATTTTTTTAGCACTAGATGGGGGGATTATGATTATTGAAATATATCTTGGAGAGTGATTGCCTGAAGAATGTGACAGTGGGCAGGGACAGCTTGGGGGGGGGGGGCGTTTGATTGAACGAGGCGAAATTGCTGTCCGCTTAATATCTTCCCTAATTGTCCTTTCCGGCCTAAACTGGAGTCCGCTATGTGACTGAGCTATTTTTATATTAAAAAAATGTTTAAAAACTACAAATAATGGAAGGTACTTTCTATATATTACAAGCTGCCCAGAACCAAGCAATCCTTTTGCTGTTATGGGTTTAAAAAATATCGAGGAGAAATAAATGGAACACACACATCAACAGTTTTCGATATATTGAACAACTATTTATAATTATTTTACGATATTCACACTTATTCCAGATACAATTTTTTCTGGGGCCCGTCATGTTATACAATAGTTTAAAGTACTATATGAACTATTTAGGATAGATTTTAAAATTTAACTTACAGTAGATACCAAATAACATGTAAGATAAATTGTCTATATCAATAGAATAACTAGGTCCTATCATCATTAAACTGCATGTAATTGTCCGTTGATTATGAACAATAATTGTAATAGTAAACACACTAACGCAGATAATTATGATTTATTGCAATCTAGTTTGTTGTAGAGTACATTTAGAAGGTAGTGAACAACAATTGGGCTTTGAATAAGGAATAATACCCCGGGTGAATCGGCAGGGGATCGTTGAGGAATCTTAAATGTTGGATGAAGCTGGCACGCGCCAACACGATCCTTCAAATCAAATCACAAGCGGCTTTAGTTAAGTGTGATTCGATTAAGGGAGATTGCCTTCGGCTTGCGTTGTCACCAATTGCTCTATTAGATGATATCTCTTCGGCCCAGCGCTGGGGAATGGGCGAAAAGCGATTCAACAGACGATTTTTTTTCTTCCTGTCTTTTTGATCTCTGTACTCGTTCCCACAGAACCAAAACATTCGAGCGTTCCTTCCTCGCCCGCTCCACCAAAGTGTGGAACTCAATCCCTCCTATCATCGTCATGCTTCTTCACTGTCAATGTTCTAAACCCTTGCTTTTCCAATACCACCTCCCATCCCAAATAATAGATGCTCTCTAGTCAGTAGACAGGTTAGTCAGTTTCTTAAATGAATCAGTATTGAATAATGGGTTTTATTTTTTAGTCGTTTTTCTGTTTTTTATATTTATTTACTTTGTTGGCAATTTATGATTTGTATTAAGTAGCCTTCTGACCAGATATATATTATGATCGTTTTAAAGGGACTTAGTCCCAGAATAAAGTCACTTTTCTATTCTATTCTACTCTAAATATTCTCACCACGTACACTAAACAATAAACAAGCCAACCTATTGCACCAAAAGTAAGTTATACTACTTGCGTTGCTATGAAAATATTATAGGATACACTGAATAAAGGGTCTTTTCAAGTCCATAAGAAATGGTTAGGTAAGAAAAATGGCCTGCCAAGAAGAGTAGAAACGAATGAAGAAATGAGAAGAGAAAGAGACGGGGAACTTGTCGACGAATCAGTTTCTTTGCCCCGAGCCACGGCGAAACGACACTTTCCCTATTTTCTTTCCTCACTCCCTATTTTCTCCGTTAACATCCCAAGTTCCGGCAGGTCCAAACGGTTGCAGCAATATTCGAGAGATCTACAGATGGAATTTCCTAGACTACGCTGTTATAGCAGCCGCTTTGGATGTTTCGTCGCTGGCTAAATAATAATAAAAAAATGAGTATTATTGCCATATAGAAAAAATATAGAAGCAAGTTGTGGATAAATCAAAAACAACCAGCTAAAAGCTGATTTGAAATATTGAATTAATATTCTTGCAATCATGAGTTTTGACTATATCATTAAAATTGTTTTAAATTGCTACCCATCCTAATAGCCTTCCAGTGTCCGATGACGAAACAAAACATCCTTGGTAGTTTGTAAAATTTGTCTGTTGCTTTACCCTTTAGATTTATTTGCAATCTTTGAGTATCATCATCATCTGGCGCATTATATAACTTGAAATACTCGTTAAGAACATGATGTGGAAAGGATTGTTAGTCCTTTATTAGAACAGCTATTTTAAAATATTGCATCAATACAAACAGTTTCTCTATCCCATAATAAGTAATTAAAAATTTACATCTGTAGAGCAATTATTACTTAATATACAAACACGAAGTTCGTATATAGTAATTAGTTGCAATTGGTTTACTTTCATTACTAAAGAGCATAATAAAACAATCAGGATGGTGTTTACCTTGTGATTTGTTTCCAACGAGACGTTCAAACAATCTGAAACAAAAATAGAAAATATATAAATAAACAAAACCTATCAATCGTAAACTAAACATTTTAGATTAACAGAACAATAAGCTATTGAAATGAATAACCATTGATAGCTCCTATAAAACACAAGCTCTTATTAATCAACCGTCATTTTAAATAAAGCAATCACTATAGATATACGAGTATATACATGGGACTACAATTTAGTTCTGAAACCTTCTTGAGTAATCCAACTATGCCTTCATTTTTCAATAAACGAAAATTGTAAAATGAAGCTTGCAAATAATTTTCCTTCTTAAAATCACAGTGTAAACTTTAATTCTTAATGCTAAAAGCTATTAATTAGATTTACGATTGTACTTATAGACTTAAGAAAGCCTGTTTGATTGAAGTATGTTAATAATTGTTATTGTGTACATATATAATTTAAAAAATAAGCACTGCAGATTTGTGTGAAAAGTGTCGAACAAGGGTGAGTATACAGCTTATTATTTATTTTTAATAAATACAATGAAGAAAAAAAACGATTCGAGGAAGTAACTAACTAACTGAGAACTAACAAAAGAAATACGTCTAGTTACTCCTGGTGCCACGATCAGACAATGACACCTGACATGAGGAAAACAAAGAGATTCAATTGATGAGAAGGATCTCGAGGCGAGGAGGTGAGATTACAAACCAGCTCAACTATAATAAACCACCTCCGCCCGCTGATAACAAACCAACAGCTAAAGCATCGCCTTTTTCCAGCAAAGCCTCCTGAATCTTCAAAGCCCTGGGTCAGATGAACCCAATAGATAAGAGATAGTGGGGTAAAAAAATATGTTTTCTTATACATTGAAACCTCTCCTAACGGACACCTCTCTCCAACAGATATCTCTTCCTATGGAGAAATTTTAATGCCTCGGCCAAGGAATAAGGAAGAACACTTTTTGTAATGAACACTCCCCTAAAGGGCGAGGACAACCATATATATTTGCCTCTGAGAAATCATTTTTTCCATGAAATATTAATTTCTGGATGTTGAAAATGGAAAACATGTATATACATTGGGATATGTACATATCTTCAGAAGAGGATATAGGAATATTATAAGGGCAAGCCCACTATGCAGTGCTAGAAGAAAAATACTTCTATAATTGCCAACAGTAAATTGGATTAAGACTTAAACAATGAAACTATTGTTTTTACTGAGACTGCATTTTATTATACAACATATAAATCATAAATTCAGTAATCAACTTTCGCATTTAGAATAAAAATAAATTTTATAGGCGAAGGATAAAATATATAGTTATAAAATATGGTTTACAATCCCATTGCTCAAGATGAAATATGCCGGCTGATTGTGTTAATAGCCTCTGCCAAACACAGGTTCAAGTGGATATGTTTGGGGCCTTGCCCAAGGTCTTATGTCAGTTCCTTTATTTTTCTTTTCATCTGTTTTCTCTTTATAGGCTTTACTTTTTCATTCCTTTTTTTTTTTAATTGAGAGTCTGTCGGCCAGATTGTGTCCTCCAGGTAAGGCAAAGGCAGGGGCTTTTTTCTCGGAGGAGGCGAGGAGGAAGAGCAGGTCACGTCCCGCCGGGGTGGTCCTGCGCTTCCATCTTCAGCCATCCACTCCTATATCCGTAACCATCCTGGCAAAAAGTCCCTTCTTCAGTCATTGGATAGACATCAAAGGTCGGTCTGACAGTCGGAACATTTTACTGGAGGAATGCCAAGGCGGTAAATAGAGCAAGTAGAAAATTACGAGATTTTCTAGAGTGACGTGGGAATGTCGTAAGGGCTACATCAGTTTAGAAAATAGGAATTATTCGTTATGTAATGTTATGTGAGGTAAGTGCTTTTTCGGTTTAAGAGTAGAGGCAGGTTGGGCAGAGCCGGTATGCGGTGTAAGGTAGGGTACGTTAGCCAAACCTCAGCGGTACGTGCTGCGCCTGTGCCTAGGGGAGTGAGGCTGTTCCTTCATCAGGTCTGTAGCGGTAGGGGCTAAGTAGTACACCGAAGGAACCATTTTTGTTTCTTCTCACAAAATATGTACTCATTTAATTAATGGTCAAGATTTTAGGCAGTACAGGATCGTATGCGTTCTCCCTCTAGGTATTAAATGATAATTAGTGCTTAGCCTGTAAAACATGCGAGTAAGGTTGAGTGCAAATCTTTGTTGTGGGACAAGTTGGTTGTAAACTTAGCCCTTCTATAAAGTTTAGGATGGCAACTCGGTTCAATTCCACATAAAACTCCTATTTGTCAGTACTTGAGTAGTATTTAATCTTAATTAATTTAAAGTATTTAATCAATTATATTTAACAAGCCACTTTCATAACTGTCTTTAAAAATTGCATAACATTTAACACTTGAAGAAATTAAACATTTTTTAACGAAAAACAAAACATTCCTCCTAAAACTAATTATTTTAATATTCCCCACGACCTCCATTGGATGAATAATTAGTCTTAAATATCTGTATAAGATGTACATGTAAGCATGTACCATGTACGCATTTACCTATTAAATCAAATTATCAATCTCTACGAAATTTAAGTAATTGAAACAAAGGATTTTCGTATTTAAACATGCTTGTTAAAGAAACATTAGTTAAACAAGAGAAAAAAATAAATATACTATATATAAATTTTAGTCACTATTTGTAAAATCTAATGAGCATTTACCCTATATTACGAAACTAAAAAAAATAAAATAAGAACACTTTTACCATGTTTCGATTCTACTACAAAGCTCCTAACTGCTGTGTCAAGCACTATCAGGGACTTAAAAGATTGTTAGTCAATAACCTTTACTAGAGTAATGACCTCATAATTGTGAAGTGGTTTCATAAATGAATATCACCAATTCAATAAGATGGGCAAGAGAGCTACTTGTCAGGTCCTCGGAGGCTGTCCAAGTGACCAAGCCGGCGGCTTCGGGGGCAGTTCCGACTCGACTAGGCAAGCAGGCATAATGCGACAGCTGAAACTCCACTAACACTACACCGCGGGTCTCCGATTCTCTTTCATGACTGCCGTGGAAATCGTAGACCTAGCTCAAAGCCGAGCCCGGATGAAACAACGCCCTCCTCAAAAAAAGTATTCCAATCGTACTTCATCATTTCCGAGAAAAATTTAATCGACTCGAAACCTAATCTGGTCTGACAGGGCAAACAATGGATTAATGAAGAAGTTTAAAATACTCCCTCAACGCCCTTCTCTATTATGCATTGCTTTTTCTCAAGAAAAATCCTATACAGTTCCAAATAAAAAAGAAATAAGGAATCTTCGACAAATATCTAATCCAACTAGACCACATTTACCAAATCTTAAAAGAGCTCTTGAGATTCTGCAGTTCTTTCTCCTGAAGTACAAGCCGTCCCCCGATATCCTGCATCGTTTTCCCTTCATTGCTGACGGATGCTTAGTGTATGAATTGTTATCTGGTGCACAAGAGGTGAGGTAAAACAAAAATTAATTGCTTCATACTTAGTGTTCTTCGAACCTTGCACATCCTCACAAAGCTGGTTTTATCCTTGTTTGGCAAAGATAACACCTTTTCAGTGCTTTTCTGTTCCAAATCAAAAACCTTCCAGTATTCTTAACCTCTCCGTACTTACTTCCATCCACTTTCTTGATTTTTTTTTATTATTTAATTACATCTTGATTGTTTATTCTTGGGAGACTGAGGAAGTCAGAATAAAGGGGAAAAAACATTTTATTCGATTCAAATAATAAAAAATCAAACTCGACTCAAAACGTTCTATTAAGAATCATGGTATTTTTAGGAAGCTTTCTCTATCACTGCATTGGGACAATAATCATCGCCGAATACTGAAAAAGATGCATCCAACTTGACATTATCCAACGGTCACTTTCAGAAATAACAACAATTTTCCTTTAAACACCACTTTCGTTGGTTGCATCATCAAGCTTTCAGAAAACAATCGTAAGGGTCGTTAGAAAAATTAGGTAGAAGAAGTGAAAATGGTTTGTTGACGCATAAAAATTAGCAATGCTACACTTGTGATTCGTGACAAGCGTGCCAACTGTGTACTGTATAATTTCTGATATTCGTTAAGTGGCCAATTCCACTACTACGGATCAAATCGTTACCATTTACTCGAATTTTATAAATAAACTTTTCACTTTTCAATCGTTTCTGTCACGCTAGACGATGAAGTATTTAATATTAATAGTTTCGTTGGATTAAATCATTAAAACATATCGTCAACAGAAATATAGCAGGTAACGTTGTATGGACAAGTGTTATCTATTGAAAACTGTAAACTAGGAAGTATTTTTTTTTTTTTTATAGTCATTACAGTTTCATTACGAACCATAACGACTTCAATTTTTTCTTATATGAATGAAGAATATGTATATTATGAAGAGATTACTGGGGAGTAATTATATTTTCAATTAATATAAAATTTATAATGATACACCTCCATTCTATAGCAACACCACTGAGCTAAGTGGAGTTCCACTTCTACTAGGCTGACTTAATCTATTATCTTAAGACGGGTAAAGTGCTACATTACAGTCCTCGCCTTGAAGGTCCCTAAAACTTTTGCTGTACTAATTACGGATACTTAGAGAAGTGCATTCGCCATCCTGCCCCGAGCTTCAGTTCAAGAAAACAAGGCTGGAGACTGGCTGGGAAACAGTTACCCCGGAGTCATCTCTTCACCGCCATTGGCCCACATTTGGGCTTTCTCTCTCGGCCTAAGAACAATAGCGGTTGGATAATTTGTCGGATCTGGTGAGTTGTAGCTAGCTGTAAATATTACGGGATCATGTAGGCGGTATCTTCCTCTCACGCTTCGGACTGCTCTGATTTTGGTTCGACACCTCCACGTCTCCAAGAAGCGGTTCATTGTTGGCAAGGAAGTAATTGGGTAACAATAATTGATTCCATTCCGTCATTCCGATCTATACTCCCTTCATATCAGACAGGCAAAATCAATCCTTTTTTTAAAATTAACATTTTTTTTCACGTACTTATTGATAAAGAAAAAACAAGGTATTCTTTACCGTTTTTATTAGTTTATTTTTTTAAATTGTATTAATTAGTAAATTAAAAGCAGAATTAAAACTAATTAACAAATTGTCAAGTTTGATTTCTTGACATTTTATATAATAGTACCCTGGGTTTCGAAATGATTTAATCGGTTGATTGGGCAGGAGTGTATTGAATCCATTCATATATACATCCATTATATAACCTGGAGGTTTTGCGTGGTCAACAGAATGTCTCAATTACTGGTTTACTAGGAAATTTATTTTTTTTCTAGTAGAATCCATGAGATCATGATCACACAGTAAAGGATTTTTTCTCTCTTCTCCGTGATATTCGAAAACAAATAATATATTTGGGGAAAATAATCATTACCCATGAATAAATTCTCTGATGACTCAAGTTTAGTGGGTCCAGTCTATTTTCGGTTGACAGAAAGGCAGAAGAAGAGGCGATTCTTATCGGAGGCAATCTGTTAGTCATACATGAATCATGAGAGCTGACAGAATGGTCGCTCTTGTGGACTTGACTCGGATAGGGATCGCTGACATAAAGTAATTCCCTCCCTCTCCCGAACCAGGAGCGTCCGGATGGTCAGGACATCGATGAATGATAGAGATGGATCTGACGGAAGACGGAGGGCAGGCCGACCGAGGGATTCGTCACAGCAGGAAATCACGGCAATACATTGCCATCAACGTCCTGGAAAGATACAACGGGGAGATATGTCCTAAAGTAATGAGGCTAAGGAGATATGTGGATGAAAAATGGTCAATTAAATATATCTATAATTGTCTTAGGGAAGGGAGGGAGAAGAGAATGGGGTAAAGTTGCTGGCAAGGCATAACCGTAACATTCTAAAATACATAGAAACCATCAAGAAGAATAAGCTATGTTTCATATACTTCAATATTGAATATTAATTTAAGCTGAAATACTATCTCAAGTTTCGAAGATTTCCTCCAGGTCATTATAGAAGGGAGGTCAAAATAAAATTAATTAATATAATTTATTTTATTTTATTGTTTTATTAATTGTTATAATTTTAAATATTTTTATTTTTAAACAGAAAAGATATGCTCAGGGCCGGGATACCTTTTCCATTATCTTAAGAAAATAAAGAAATTGTAAATTTTTCCGATAAATAAAGTATATGAAGAAAAAAAAATTGAAAATAAAATAAGCAAACTTAGTTACATCATTCGAAACGTAAACAAGACAGAATACATACAAACAATGCAAAAAACATAACTTTATATATTAAATAAATACAAAAAATTATTTAAAAATAAAACCATCGGTCTACACAAAAACCATAAATAGTTGAAAATAATTTCGAGAAAACATTACTTTTTAAATTAAACGAGAGTAGGGTCAAGGAAGATAATAAGTGAGAAAACCTTAATCTTATTTAAGTGAAAACTCAATATTATTTATAAACGTTTTAACAACACCAATTACGAGTTTCTTATTTTAATTGGAAAATTATAAAACAAAGTCGGAAATTTAATAGTTGCCTGTTAGGAATGTAGAAGCAATTCTTATTGACTTTAGATACAATAAAATCCTAAATGAGCTAAAACTTTCCCAGCTTGAGATAAACATGGACACTATAAATAAGACAAGAGGGATTTTGGTAATGGAGGATGTGCTAGTTGGCTTCAAGCCACGATCCCTCTCGTCCTTTGCCATTCGGTTAGAGCAGAAGCAAGGTGAAAAGAGAAAACAGTATTTGGGATAGAATATTATGGAATAGGGTATAGGATTCACATGGTATATGTACATATTTCTGAGAGTATATAACGGGTTAAAAATTGTTTGTCGTTTAAAATTGATTTTTCTTTTTACTTTAACGAAGAGGACTGAAGCCATAAAAACGTTTAGTTATTATTTTATAACTTCTCTTATTCTAATCTAAATAATATTCAATGACTGATAAACACCCCTAACTGCTGGCCATGTTACTGACTGCACATAGAACTGCTGGCCATGTTACTGACTCCACATAGAACTGCTGGCTATGTTACTGACTGCACATAGAACTGCTGGCCATGTTACTGACTGCACATAGAACTCTTTGCCCATGTCAAACCTCTTACCTCACTATATATTTTTGTGTTATTATGTGATTATGATTTTGCTAGAAACGATAGTTCATCTTATAAGTGCTAGAGAATAGTGCTCTTGTCAAAAAAAAAACATCATATTATTTAAACTGATGAAAAAGAATTATCTTAATGTTGGCGTTTGTGCATTTCAACAGACTTCCAATAGTTATCTACCTGTACGTTGAAGTGTTTGTAATTAGTTTTAAAAAATATTCTTTATAAGATTGGCTATGTATCGGCTTCATCTTAAAGAGATATCCCACGAGTTTAAGGAAGCGTCTACTTCGGAAATAAGGTTGAGGAGTACATCATATAATTTAACACGGCATTTAGGTTAAGCGTGTTGGTAAAGTAATAGCGTCCCTGACTCCCTCAGTTGCATCAAGCCTCTTCTAATGGGTTCGTTCCCGCTCGGGCCGTGCTGTAATTCTTTTCTCAAGGATAATGTGAATTTCTTTCCTTTCCAAGATCCCAGTTATGGAATGGAACGCATTTCGCATGCTTCTTCAATTCTGATCACGAAATTTAAGTGGAAATAAAATTCAATATTGGATCGAAGGTGAAATCGGAATTATTAGTAATAAAAAATAAAGCAAATAGTCATTCTAAATGTTTTCGATCCAAAATCAAGAATGGATGAAAACGTTTATGTACAAATAGTTTACAGATTAGAATTTATAAAAAAAAAAACTTTCGTATTCTTTACCAACCGTATTCTTTAGTAATGGATTTCTAATTTCTTGCATAGCAATTGTTTATTTTTAGCTCATCTAATTTAATATAAAAGAAATTAATTGTTCTTATGATATGATTTCAATACGATCTGTTTTAGATCCGCTATTTTAGACAGGATTTTTTAGACAACCAAGCTTACATTGATGATTTATAAAAGAAAAAAATAATTAAAGAAAAAAGAAGGAATTACATAGAAATGAGTTAGAGGAAAATGGCAAATCATATTACAACAGATAAATAAAATTACAAACTTTTTTTTTTGGACAATCAACGTTGGATAATTTGTAAATATGAATTTCTTATTTCTGTATGTGTAAAATGTTTTATTAAAAAAATACTAGGAAATAATTATACATTTTTATAAATTGAATACGATGTTTTGTATTATATGTAATAAAGCTAAATTATTTTTTTTATTGTTTAAAGAGAAAAGATAGGCCCTCGGCCGGGATTTGAACCCGGAACCTTTGTCTCACCGTGACATCGCTCTACCAGTTGAGCTACCCAAGGCCGCCTGCCGGCCGAGGACAAAAATCCCGGCCGAGGGCCTATCTTTTCTCTTTAAAAATTAAAAATATTTAAAATTCAAAAATATGACCAATAATTATAAAAAACGAAATTAAGGTTGAAATCATTTTCTAATTTAACTAAAGTAAGAATAAATATTTATTTAGTTTAACAGCTTATATCGTATCCATTTAACGGAATAAAATTAAGCGTTTTAAAGTTGATTCGTGTTCAACTATAAAAAATAGAATTTCCAATTATTAACAGTGATTGTCCTATGACATAATTGAAGCATATTAAATATTTGTTCATAGCTATTAACACGGAAACATAAGTACAGCTCCCTATTGAGTACAACTATCTTACGGTAGGCTAATCGCTAGCCCAACTATTTTCTTTATGTCAAGTCTAAAAAAAAAGAGAATAAAAGAATGTACTTTATAGAATGAAGTCTTGTAAAATAAGTATTATATAGAATTTAGTAGATTAACACATATAAATGTCACGAATAGCTGAGAGTGAAGAAAAGTATGATAGGAGGTGTAGGGCACCTATTTGCTTCTCTCACTAGAATGCTACTACTAACGTAAAGAGGAAATAGTTATGACAAAAGTACTTCTTTCCAAACAGAATTCCAATTGAAACTTGGAAAGGACAAAACTTGTCCTTAGAGATGTTTATTACCTTGACGTCCCTCAAACATCAAACGCAGGCGGCTTCAGAGATTGGGATGGGGGAAGGAACAAAACAAGACAGGAAGGACAAAAATAATATACTATTTTTTTATATTGTAATTTCATTATAAAAAAACAATTAAACTTCTTCCTTCAATAATCTTCTTTTATTCTCTTTTTTTTTTTTAATTTAACCATTTATCATTTAGTTTTGCATTGAGCTATAGTTTTTGGTTAAATTATCAACCTTCAATTAATTTTTTATTATATTTATTTTTAAAAATTGCAGTAAAAGAATTTGTCGATTTTTGCTTGATTTTTCTTTATTCTGCCTTAGCTGTAAGTTCATTAAATCATTAATTAAAATAAATTATTAAGCTATTCCTTACTTTTTATATTAAATATTTACAATAATAATTACATGATATAATTAATAATTACATCAGATGCAAATATTTTATCGACCAACATTATCGCAGGAAACGCTCTTATTTAAAGCATATTGTCATAAAACAATCAATTTATTTTATGCTGAAACCGATGAATTCAATATAATTCATGGTAATATAAGAAATTATAAAACACTATACTTTAAAACTTTATCTAGGAACGTAATTCTCGAACAAAAATTGATGAGCATACCGGTAACACGTACGTATTTGATTATTTGCTGGAATATGGTCGGCTTAGCATCACGCTCCAGCTACAACATTTTCCTTCCTATTTGGTGAAAGGTAATCCGTATCCATTGATAAACGTCTCCAACAAGCTTTATCAATCGTATGACTTATTGGATGTTATGCTAGGTAATTTCAATTATTAATTACAGTTGTTAAATATTATTTTTATTTGATTTTTTAAAATCAAAAAAGAAGGTTGAAAAGGCATTTACCTCATACAAATTAATACGAATAAAATAAGAAATTGTAAATCATAAATAGAGAGCGGCATAGCTCAAATTATAATGGCACAGCCTACAAAGATAAATTAATTGTTCTGCTAATGGCCGTGGATCGATCACGAGGTATCTTGAGAGCCTATAGGGGTTCACCCAGCCTATATAAAATGGGAGCGTTAATCGGCGGTTAAGCCGAATACAATACAGTTCTTAGCAAGTACTCAAAACCCTTCATGCAATGTAAAGTGCTTGGCAAACTACAGAATTCCATACGATTTGTAAAATATAGTTAATAAAGATAGTGTAGATCCAGAATAACATAGCTAACCCAAAACAGCTGAAAAATAACACAGCATCAAGCATTATTGCTTACTTTACAATATGGTAGTATTGTTTTATGCAAAGTGAGCAATATTGATCGCATTGATCGATCGCAGAATCGATGATGAAAACAATAATAAAAAAGTGACCCTTTTAACAAGGATATCGAGGTATAGTAAAAAAAACAAAAAATTATAATATTAAACTCAAAAGCATTAAAAAGCTGCCATAACTTTTTCGGTGAATTTATCCGACTAATTTTAATAATACATAAAAATCATTCCACTTGTACCTTTATTCAATTCATATAAAAAATTAGGCCTAGGCTAAGCCGCTAAGACAGGCTGCCTTACCACATCCACATCCTCAGCGCTCAGTAAAACTTAATAATTCAGCTGAAAGTGACACTTCACACTAAGACAAATCCCTCTGTTCAGTTTTCTTCCGACACAGCCTTGTTCTCCGCATTTCCTTCAGGGATGTGGTTCTTAGCCAACAATCTGTTTACGCAAACAAAGAAAATATGCGAAATAAATAAAGTAAGAAGGAAAATATTCCGATGTCATCGTCGTTTTTATTGATTAGAGTTCAGGGTCTTCAATTAGAAAGTTTCCGCGACCAAACAAAGTAAAACTGTCGCGTCATCAAAGGTAATAAAATTGAATCTCTGAATTTCTCAAGCATTATTTGGGGGGTATTCGTGACCCGTCAGCCTATTGGAAGTAACACACAAAGGCCGCTGAACATCTTCCGGCATTAGAATTGCGATTTTCAAGGATGTCAAACAGGAGCACACACAAGCCTGCTTCGGGGGAAGAAATATAGGTCCTTACTGATTCCAGTCATAATCTGTAGAACTTTGCGAATTCATTATTGTCCTTAAACCTGGATTAAAACCATGGTTCTCCGCAAAGAGTGTTTGGGTGACTCCCTTCAAACTGTCTTTTATCAATATAAATCTGACTCCCGCAAGCGATGTATATTTGCAAGATGGCCATAGGGCTCGGCGCAAGATCTATATCTGTAATTATAGATTATATATATATACCTTATTATTATTATTATCTATAAGCACAGTTACTTATTGGTTTTCTTTCAATCGATTTATTACAAAGCTGATTTAATCGGTTTTATACAATTAAAAATATTTTAATTTATGGGGAGATATGGTGGTTAAACACTTCCTCGATATGCATGGTCATGTATATTTCTGTTTGGGTAGGGCTTTGGTCGCTAAGGGTAGGATTGGGGAGAAGAGCTCTGTCGTGCCGAAGCTCAAGTGATTAAGCAAGATAATTTTATTTCCTTCTACTTCTTGGGCGTTATAAGTTTAACCAATAAATTGTATCATTAAATATTGTGGATGGAACAAAAGAATGAGAAGAAAGAAACAAATGTTCGTTTGTTAAATAAACATACCCCTCTTTATTACTTAATTTTATTTCATCTACCAATTATTATTATTTATTTGATTGTATAAGTTACAAATCTAATAGAGATAAAAAAAGGGGCCAACAAGAGAAGAAGATAATGAGAAATGAGCGGTTCCCCCAGCCTCCCCCCCCATCTATTGCTTGAGACCACAGGAACGTTCTAGAAATTACTCTTGCTCTACTTTCCGCACATCCGATCTACCTGCAGGCTAAATCGAAACTACATTCAAATATAATACCAGAAAAACATTCACATATTCGATTAAACATAAATCCATTTTGCTATCTTAAGTTTCTAAACCGAACCACTAAATTAAAATATTCAATTTAAACTTTTTAGCAATCCCAGTTCATTTGACCAATTCAATACCCAAACATTTTTGGTCAAAACATCAAAATAGTAGATCTTAAAAACAGAATTTTTTTTAAAATAACGATGTAATATAACCTTCCATTGTCTCAGAGCGAGGGTTATGAGCCTGCTTGGATCGTGTGATGTGGGATGTGGGATGTGCTGAATTTGAAAATGAAATTTCCTTGATAAATTTATATTTACGTATGTACCTCATGTTTTATAATTTAACTCCTTATTTTACATTTCAAATGCAGAAAAATTACAAAATAACCAGTTAAAAAACACCAATGCTCAATTAACTCAATTGAAATAATAATTAATATACAATTATATTATTTATATCATCCTTATGAGGCGAACTCATAAGTTTTTCCCCTACCGAAAATCGCTAAACGCGGCTAAAGTAGTTTTCACTTTAAAATATTTTTTCACAAAGATATATTGACGGATTGAAAGAAATATTTTAAATATATTTATGTATAAATGAAACAGAGATATCAATAGTCGATACACAATTATTTTTATAAATTCTAACGTAGATTCGACTTTATAATACTGTTTTTTTCTATTAAGATAAAATATATGAAGAGATGAAGGTGGAATATACAAGAGACGTAGAAATAGTATTTGAGATCTGGTGGAGTAACCGGTCTCTGGAGGGAGTGCCCCTGGAACAGGTGCACTCATCCTACGCACGCCTCACGCGTAACCTCTCGGGAATAACGTTTATTAGATAATTTAATTTTTAAAAATGGAGAAGTTCTTTCTTATCCTAATTATTTAAATAAACGTTATGAGTTGTGATGAATGACGAAAAAAGTCTATGTCCATCTGAAAGCCATTAGAGAAAGGCTTTACTGCCGGTTTTACGAACAAGAAATAACCTAGACATCACAAGTGCTATACACATATTATGATCATATTAAGCTATCAATGGATAGATTGTTTTTAACTATATCGCAAGTAAACATAACATTTTATAAGTAGAATAATACTATACAAGTACTAAGCTCTGCGTGTAATGATCTAGGCAGCCATAAGCTACTACTAGCTTTTATATGAAATGATACATAAAACAGCCTGAATCATTTATTGAATAGCGATGGCTTGAACCATATTATACGTTTTCATCTAAACTAAAATAAAGAAACAAAAAATAACTATTTTAGTAGGAATATGAAAAGACGTATCAAGAAAACTGGCATAAACATAAATGAAGGAAAATAATAAGAAAGTTTGAAACAAGAAAAACAAATTTGAGGTAAAAAAATAATGGCACTGAAAAAAATTAAAGTTCTAAAAATGAGGAAGAAGTCGCCCAGGCGATGGCTCGAGGAAAAAGTATCAGGAATAAATAAATTTACATTGGCTGCAACTTGATTAGTCCTCATTTTTGCTTTCACATCATCCCAAAACCCTTTTTCGAAAATTCCGAATCCACGTTTATACAAAAAGACAAATGGGAAACACTTTAAGGATGCGTGATTTTTTGGTTTGAAAACGAAGAAATTAGAAACAAATCCTGCTTTGACAGATTAAGTGAGGGCTTTTTTTATCATTTAAATATTTAACTATCTATTTTTCGTTAATTTCATTTCTTTTTTTAAAGTACTGTGCATATTTGGAGTGAATACATTATCGCAGTACTAATGATTATTGCCCGTAAGGCATGGCAGAGTGTAATTACTTTTTTTTTTTTTACCGTCAAAATATTTCTTTTTCTTTGTTAACGATTGCCCAGATGAAATTTAACGTGCGAAGAAGTGGTCAGGTTTTCCATCAACTTTTCAGTTCGACAAGACTTGAAAGGAAGCCCGCATGGACGACTACATTCGAAGAGCGACGTCGTGTGGATTTCATTTAGAAAGCGAGGAGAGAAACTCTCCCTGCCGCCAATAGCAACTATCGCTTAGGCCACCGTCCTGAGGACTCCCATTGCCTTCGTAATCTTCCGTATCTTCTCCTCTTGGATATCTCCGATCGCTTCAACTTGCCACCACCACATCCGAGGAAGGCCACGATAACAAAAACAATTGATACCAATCAATCTAATCAACTTATAGTATGGCTCAATACTATCTTCCATTCTGTTGGGCCAATGCCTTCGGGGATTTATATAAGTAACAAAAGATACAGTACCCCAAAGGATTCCCTGCAGAATTAAAGCATGTAAACTAAAAAAAAAAAATTATGATTTTAAAGGTACTAAAAGATAGTTTGTTGATGAATCTAGAGCGTGCATTTTATACTGTTGTATAACGCACAATAAAGTTTAACTGTAGAATGTGTTTTTTTAAACTCTTTTCCCTACAACGATACAAGACGTAAAAATTAAATAATATTTTGATTTTTTTCATTTTTTTAAAAATCGATACATGAAACAGAGGCTCGCCTGCCTGAGATTAGATCCTTTCGGAAATTGAAAGTTTCCCCAATTTAGAGGATTTTTACTATCGAAATTGCATAGGTTATGTGCTCAATATAATACTTAATCTGTACTTTTGGATTCACCAACTTAGATTACACCAGACTTAATATAGATTAAAGTAAATTGAAGTAAAATGGCACTATTGAGACAGTTTTGCAAGAAGCTGCCATCAGTCTCAGGGAATGATAAAAAATATAAATTAATCTTAGACACTGAAAATAATTAAGGATTAGACATTAAAAGGCTAGGCACCCTAATAGCTGGCCTAGTCTATAACAAATTGTACAGTAACGTGCTAATAGGTAATTTTTTGCGACATTAAAATAGACCATATACTATTAAGAATTGGGGAAAATTATTATTTTAATGGAATTCGTAGTTCAGCACGTTTTTATCATTAATTTTAACAAATAAGAAAAGCAAAATGGGAATGCAAATAATGAACTATAACTAAAATTGAGCGAGGACGGAGCCAGCAGAATCGTGCCTTAGAAACGTCCTTGTTCTGGTTACCATTGACCTCAAACGTCTAATTAGTATCTATTCCAAATTGCTAAGTGGAGCATGTCTTATTAATCTATTTGCATTCCAAGCAATTTACTACCAAAAAAACTAGCCGAACTTCGATTTAGGGGAACAATGGAATGGCCATACAATGGCAAGAATAAAAATTTCCAACCTTGTAATCCCCTTTGTACGCAGTTCCTGGATCGATTTATCGAAATATTTTCATTTTAATTGGATATGATCGGCATAAAGGGTTTACATTGTTTATAACATGGTCATTTAAATAAAGATTAAGTGAACAACTAACGGATACACCTGAGAAACACCTATAAATTTGCATACAATAATTTCAATCGCTCTTCAAGAATCATATGATATAAGTATGTTTATTTATAATTATTAAAAGTAGCGCCCAAACTAGCACACTGTTCAAAAGCAACTGTCATCTCATTCAACCAATTCATTAATGCAAATTAGTATTCAGTCAATGATTAATCGTAAAAGAAAAGTATTATTTTCAATAACACGGTTAAATGATGAATATTAACAACTCATTAAAAGATGAAGTAACAATATATAAAACAATTACAGACGACAAATAAACAAGACAACTGAATAAATTATGCTGAAAAGCAAGTTTCATCTCTATTTTAAAATCTGCAAGCGACACACCTTCTCTCTATCTTTCCCCCTGGCAAGATGATCTCGCCGACACAAGGCTTAGATAATAGATGCTACGTCAGGCATATTTATGACTGAAAAGGTATTCTGATACTCAAAAGAGCAAGGATTATTTTTAAATGATGTCCAATTTACATCTTAACAAATTTAAGTGGGGATTCTAAAATAATTTTAAATTTGATAATAACTAATAAATTGAGCAGAAAATGTACATACTAGTCGATTAGGAAGAATATCAGTCATATTAAGATAATGCTACATCTTAATTTTTAACATCGAAATCAAGCACTAATTTTTTAACCGGTTGTTTATAAACTCTTATATCGAGAAGTAGATAAATATTATCAAGATTTAGAAAATGGAGGTGTTATAGCGGCAGGATCCATTGTTTCATTGTTTTCAATTAATGCCAAGGAGTGTGAAATGTAAAACCAAGCTTTAACCACCTCTAATCTAATTAGGCAGGAAACCATGCACAGCCGATTGCCAAAATAACAAACTATTCTTTGGCAGCGCTCCAACTCCAATTCCGTGTTAAAAGGCCCTGTATCTAGCTTCTTTTCACGCTGCCTTTTATCTGAATATTAAGTATAAGAATGGACCTGTTTCGAGACCAATCTGCAACATAGTTCTGCCTGGAATCAAGTGCAGTGCCTCAATAGCCATCTAGGAAATGTGGACCATATCATGAATGTAAAGTAAATGAATAACTTCAGATTCAGTTTATTCTTTAAATTTCCTTTTAGCGACGTTTTAAGACTATATAGTTCTCATATCATATCTTAACGGTTACAGGTAGAGATGCTAAAACATGTTAATAATGAAATATTATTATATAGGCGCTACATCCCGTACAAGTCCTGATTTCCTCCAACACCATTCGCCATGCTCTTTTGTCGCTAGCTGTTGTTATTCAGCTGTTCAAGAGATACAAATGTTTGAAAGATATAAATCGATAATTTGAATGCCACTTCTTTTCTGATTAGGACAAATATCTGTGGTAGTGTAAAATAAAACCTGGCTAATTGAAATGCCTGTTTCGTTTTGTTTGCTCTGGAATGACTTATTGATTTATAATGACAGAATATTGTGTTCCGGCCGTGACCAGCATGCCGGGGGAGGGGGGGTGTACGTGACAAAAGAATTGGACACGGGAGATGCTATTACGGGCGGTGTAAAAGAGCCACTGACAATGGACCTCACTAAGTCCCAACCTCAGTGGCAACATCCCAACCTTCGTCGAACCTTCCAATACTCCATTCCTTTCAATTTCCTATCCATTTCATCCGTTTTTTCGGAGGAGACTGACTTGCAGAAACCGTCCTCGCACAACGCAATTCGCTCAACTGTGAAAGCCATAATGGAAAAAAAGAGTTAAGACAGAAGAGGAGTCGATGGGGTGGGGAACAGAATGGAATAAGAGGAGTCGATGGGGTGGGGAACAGAAGGGAATAAAACGCAACAAGGGGCCAATAGCGATAGAGCTATTCGAAAAATTGGATCCCTTCATACAAAAAGGAGGCATTAAAATAGATTTTTTTTTCCGTACAAGTATTGTGTCACGAATTTAATTTCGGATTCATTTCAGGTTATACTTCTTTATCACTGCCACTTCCAGGTATGGATTTGTATGAAATAAAATCTTTTGAGAAAAAAAATAAGAAGAAATGCTCCTCAATAAGGTTATTAGCTAATAAATGTTTGAAGGATATTAGTGAGCAATTCTTTAAATGTGATCAGTAAAATACAAGTTTTAGATTTAATAATTATACATAAAGGGCGCGAAATTCAATGATAAAATGATCACATCAGTAATATTACGAGTCATGAGATGTTCATTAACTTTTATAACAGTATAGCTAATATACACAATAGTATCCCTTAAATCTTCCCTTTGCACTACCCTAATAGCAATGAAGAGAGGTGGTATTTAAATAAAATTCATTGAATATTTAAGCTGTAATCTTTTAATCTTGTAATTTTTTCGTAATCTTTTTATCAGTGTTTACATAATAATATTATTAATAATAATAATAACAATACTAATATAATAATGATATGTAGTACATAATATTAGTGTTAAGGAGAACGATAAAGAGCTTAAGCTTTTCACTTTGTTAATTCATTTTTGTGGTACAGGTAAAAAAAAATCATTATTATGGTTATTATGTATTTTTTTTAATCCAAACTAAATGCAAAACACTGGAAAAAGGGTCTAATCGAGTCTAAAAGTCTATTCGAGGCCATTTAACGCTTTATAAAATGTTTAAATCATCTATACCTACTAGCTCCAAAGTTACTAATGGCTCAAGGCAAAATGGACGAAATCAAATATGAATGTATATCGAGTAAATTTTAAAAGAGGATTACGCATTAAATTAGTAAAAAAACAGTGGAACTTCAATATGCTATTCGTTTCTACAACGAAGGAAGAAATAAATAATTTAAAAAACTGACATTTTCAAGTCTGAAAAGAGTCTGTTGACACGAGTGACGCATTGTGTAAAGCTACGTCCACACTACTAGACCGTTGCTGAGACATGGTCTCAGAGACGCGGATTAGTTGGTCTAGCTAGGCGGTTGCGGAGCCGCTGCTGAGACTTATCCCCGTTGCTGAGTCCGTCCCTGAGACCAAAATCGCTGGTCTAGCGCCTCCCGCTCCGAATGGGAGACCTTAGACCAGCGGGCTGAGACACGGCCAAATCTGAGCAATATTCAACATTATTATTGTCAATATAAATTGTGATTATACATTTTAATAATAATTACTGTAATTATAGATCGTAACTATCATGTGTATACTTAAAATTATAAAAATAATTCAATTATTTTAATTATAATTTAATTCAAATGACCAGTCTTAATTTGTTTAACATTACGATAGGCGCGCGTATCTGTCAGATATGCAGTGGAAATGTTCATTTAACTTTCTTTAATCCTTGTCAGTTTTAATATTTCCCTCTTCTCACCAGCCAACCAAACCACAGTCTTGGCCGAAAATTCCAACAATAAATACTTAGGTTAAAGTGTTGTGGATCTGATGAGGAATACGTAAATTCAAGTAGTTTTTTATACCTATTTAATTATGCAATGTAAAATTTTTAATTCATTGGTAATTTAAACAAACACATTAATTGAATTTTCACTTGATTCAAACTATTACAGACTATTCTATTACTATTACTTTTTTCTTTTCACATAAGCGCGACTTTTAATCATTGCATCAGTCTTTTAATTTTCTATTTCTTGCAAATTTGTATTTTATTTCAGTGTGCTATCTTATTTTCTATTATTATAGTCGACAAATATATTTTTAATATGAATAATGCTTTAGACGTGAAAGCTGTGCTAAATGCAATTATATGTGATAAAGACGATGAAATTGATTAAGATATCGCGACTTTCCTGGAAATAATTGTTAAGTATAGTTTGATGTAGCTTGTCGTTTTTAAAATGTAAATTTGTATTTTTTCTGAGTTTCTTGAGAATAAACTTTTAATTCCATCTTCTTTCGACCCAATCCTACCACAGTCTTGACTGAAAATTCCTGCAATAAATGGTTAGGTAAAAAATAGTGTATTTGAGAAATACGCGCATACATTCGTCATTTTTTTAAATATTTTATTTTAATTATTAAATATAAAATTGATAAGTTATTGGTAATTCAAACTAGCATATAAATTGAACTTGCACTTTATTTAAACCATTACTGAAATTAGATTTTTATATGCCAGATAAGCAGGACTTTTAATCATTGCATCAGTTTTTACTTTTCTATTTCTTGCATATATTTATTTTATTTCAGTGTGCTATCTTATATTTTATGCCATTATAGCCGAAAAAAAGTTTTTTAATGTGAAGAATGGTTTGGACGTGAAATCTGTGCTAAATGCAATTATGCGTGATACGGATTATGAGATTGTTCAAAATAAAGCGAAATTCCTAGAAACAATTTTTAAGTATAATTTTATAATTCTAGTCATTTTTAAAATGTAATTTTGTATTCTTTCTGATTTCCTTGAGAAGCTGTATAAAAAACAAAACAAAACAAACTGTTCTATACAACGTGTTTATTTTTAAATAAACTTTTATTGTATTTTTTTAATTTATAGGTTTTGAGCAAGTAAACTGAACTTGTAAATTTTTCAAAAAATACAAAAGTTCTAAAATAGTTAGTTTTTGATTTTCACTATTTTCTTCATTGATCGCATTTGTTTTGTTTTTTTAGTGAAATTTGAAAAAATATCATATATTCGTTGATTGTGGGAAATGCAAGAAGGTTAATATAAGTAAGTAATAACAGGCAATAAAATGTTTAAATATTTTATTTTGTCTTTTTTACAACATAAAGCAATAAATCATTCCGCAACAAAACAATGCTCTCCTCGGTGTATTGACTAAGATTGGCCTAGGAACTGAAATAGTAGTGTGGAAGGCTAGAAATCCGGCTGCTCCTAGGCCGTTGCTGAGGCGGACTAAGATTTGTCTCGTCTATTGCCTAGCAAATGTCTCATAGTGTGGACGTAGCTTAACGCGTGTAATGAACCAAGGTAGGCCTTTAAAAACAAAAAACAAAGTTTGTTGAGTGGAGTTTTATAGAAAACAATTATATGGGTTGTTCGTTCCCAGGTAAGGTTTTCCTCCTGATTGAAGGCGTCACGAAGCAAGGGGTCCCCGAAGTTACCCTCGAGGCAGGAACAATCATCTCGTTGATCCTAGCACGCGTTTGTCCAAGCACGGAGTCCAATATATACGCTAACATTAGTAAGGTGAGTTTAACGTCACACCTCAACGGTTTTTCCCTTGAACAATTAGCCTGAAAAGCGAGCACAGGTAATAATGAAATACAACGTGAACAGCTCAGTTCATTTGACGCGTTTTCAGTTCCAACCGGCTCAGTTGTGGGAACAGAAGTTAAAACATTTATAAAAATGTAATTTTTACTTTTTCCTTATAACAGCATTTATTATTTATTGACATTTAACAGTCTTCATATTTTTATGTTTACCATTTTCAATATGTGGGCAGAGACGCGAGGGATATCCTGGAAGTCATCAGCTGGACGACGGCTGCGCAAAACAGAAACAACTGGAACAAGTTGGTGGAGGAGGCGAGGAGTCGCCACCGAGTTGTAGCGCCGTGGAGTACCTAATAATAGTACTATTTTTCCATATTAATCTTCATATCATTTAGTTTAAAAATATGATTGATTTATTTATATTATTTTAATTTGTATTACTAGATCTTATTTGATGTTTGTCAAGTAATAGATATTTCATTTATACCCTTTCTAAACCAACATCGATTTAAAAAAAATCATGTATAAGGAGTGACAAATTTGAATTCATCAAAATCCCAGAGAGAAATAGTGGCTAATTATATCAAAGTTATACACATTTAAATGCTTTAGCTTTATTCCCTTTAAACATTAAAAAGAATTTCAACAAGCTAAACAAGAACGCTTTCTATTGCGTTCGTTATTCCTTGTACGGAAAGTGCTAACAAAATGCGCACCCGCCTTGATGGGAGAAACGAAATCGGATATTTGCCTACTATCACGATATAACTTTTCAACCAGCAACTAGACACTAATTCCAGAAAACAAACAATAGCCATTCTTGGAAGCAAATATTAGTGGTAAAAAAAACAACAACAGAAAATCGACAATAGGGAATAATTGTTGCTATTACAGGGAATTTGCTGACTCATTCCGATCCGATGGACACAATTTGTACCTTGTTAGAAGGATTTCATCTTTCAACAATAGCCCCGTATTTTACCAAGATAAATAGTTGTTTTGTTATAGGAATAGAAAATCGTCATTAAATTGAGCCGTCACGAAGGAGCGACTTGGACAACCTTTCGACAAACAGAATCATCGGCATTATTAATCAACCGTCCGATTCAATCACGGGGACCTCATCTCTCCCAACCCTTTTTAAAAATTCATATCACGACTTCGTCAAGTTCAACTCGGCATGTGTGGGCGTCTGAGGGTTTAAAGTTCAAAAATCTCTTTGGATAATTAGAGAACAATTATTTATAACGGCCTTTCACTCTCTATAGCAATGGAATTAGCTGAGGACATTAGTAGAATATTTTTTAAAAATTTCCGTTCGGAATCGTAATCAGTATCAGTCAACGAATCATACTCTTTGCAATTCTTATATCGATGCAACAAACACATCAAGCAGTGGAAGTCTCCGTCAAGAAGAAACATTCGGTACTTGTGTAGTAGCCGGTCTGCAGGGACTGTTATCCGCCATTATATATAACCTCAACAGTGATAATTCCAGATAATGCTAATTCCAGAGCCTCCTAGCCACGTTCCTTCTCCTTATATAAACGTTTTCCGTACATTTTAGACGTAAACAACTCCATTTCTATCCTTCCCAAAAAATGTATGACCTTTTTCGCATAATTTCGTCTTTGGAATTATTTCGAACTTCTGAAAGTATTTCACAGTTTCTTATTTTAAAGAAGGCAACACCCAAAGAGCAATTCTGTTCATTGATGATTGAAAATGAGACGAGCGAAAAGAAAAGGCTCCATGCAGACCGGCTAATACACAAGTAGTAAACATTCTCATAAGTACACTGCAAAGCAACTGGATGTCGACGAGTTTCCTGTGGATTTCAGGTGGTGCAACTTGGGACGACAGCACTTAATAAATAAACATATATTTAACATTTTTTTCTTGGTCAGTTCTATAAGGTTAATGCTCAGAATCATAAATATGAAGAATCGGGGAATTGAGCACAGATTTTATTTTTAGTGAGTTTGAGCAATGGACCTCCTAGTGCTGGCAGATTAAACTTCAGCCGGAATTCCGACTGACCATTTTACACAGCCTGTTGCGTAGAACAAGGGTACTTTGTACGGATGATTGTCATATCCGAGAACTGGATGGACACATGTAGATTACCACGCGTTCGGCACAAAAACTTGTGAACAAGCTTAAAACCGGATTAGCAGAGCTTGTTAGGGAACTGTTGCTCTTTCTGTCACCGGCTAATGGTTACAAAGAGGCGGAAACACTTTATAAAGTCAAGTGGGCTTGAACGGTGAGGGTAAAAGATAGAAGAGTATCGACTGGCCCGCAAGCCTAACTTCAAAGTGTACCGTCATAAACAACCTTTTATATATTTTGTTCCCCCAATCTAAGAGATATCTACTGAATAAAACACCGGCTGCGTTAAATCTTCATATAATATTCGATATCCGTTTGAGATCTTGGAAGCGTAGGGAAAGCTTTAGCACTGACAAGACGACCTGCCGAGGCACTTGTACACCTAGCTTCTTATCGTTGTGCAAATAGTTTCGGAGATGCCATAAACTATCATCTCAAGATAGTGGCCAAGCCTGTAGATGACAATAGTGGTAAAACATGTTTTTATTTTTTTTTAAATAAAAAAACTATGAACACTCACAAATACGTATGTCTTTCCTCGGTATGCACAGGCTATAGCAATACAATAGACGAATCATACCGAAACTATAATCGAAAAAGTCAGCCGCTAATAAAGCTATATCAGTGTTTGAATTTGATATAACACAAAGAAAATGTTATAATCGGCCATCATCTATAACAATAGATATTAATAATAATAATAATGTCTTTATTTATTCTGGGACAAGTCCCCATAGAATAACAATACAGGTATTGTAAGCTATTATGTCTTAGAGTGTAAAATAATTACATTTAATTAATTATTACAAGTAATTTAGTAAGTGAGAAAGAATAAAGAAAAAATTAACAAAAAACAATGTGAATTACCTACAATAACAATATTTTAAGAACAGATTAGAAGAAGAGAAAGAAAAAAAAATTAAAATAAGTTAAAAACAATTATATAAGAGAAACAATTTATGATTACATAAATATCGAATTTATGCCAAGAAAAAAAAAATGAAGAAAAATTAAACAATATTATCAGAAATTTACATTTAATTCCTTTTTGTCTTTTTTTTTTTTTAATATCTATCTAGATGATATTAATAATACATATGTGCGTGTTTTAAATTCCACACACTCATATATATAAATACATAATCACACACACAATTGTACATCAAAAAACATCATTTATTCATCGAATAAAGAGAACATTAAGTCCAAAATGATCCCCTAATATTTTCGATTTTTTGGGAATTGTACGGATAATAGGTGATGGAATATACGGTATTTGAATGTTGGAAGATTATTGGAACGACGAATGGAAGAAGGTATAGAGTTCCAAAGGGAGGAGGATCGGATAAGGAAAGCTCTGTCAAAAGCTGCTGTTGGGTGGGATTCTGTATATAGCTCTGAGAGCCGAGGGCGGGTGTTGCGGGAGTGGACTGTGGTTTTGAATTGAAGGAGATGGAAAATGTAAGATGGTCGGCGGGATTGGATAAGTTGGTAAAGGAAAGAAGCTAGGACGTAGTTACTGCGGTAGGAAGGGAAGAGCCACTTCAATTCTTCGTAATATCGGGTCACCGGGGCATCTCTCGGCAGCCCAAAGATGAATCGAAAGAAGCAATTAAGCAACCCTTTTAATAATTAGAGGTAAATGAAGAAATTTCTAATATTTTTATTGTCGAAAAAATGGCTGTTTAGTTATTTATGTATTTTATAGTAAATAGAGAAACGTCTACAAAACTTCAATGGGGAAGAATTTAAATATCTCAAAATTTTCTCGGTTTGGAATTTGCTTAAGCCATTATTCTCTTCATCGTCTATCAGACTGATCATTAATGAGTCATTTTTTAAATTTTTGGTTCATGTTCTCGAATAAAAATTTCATAATATTATTTTTAATTTCCTAATTAAAACATAAGCGAGTAATGTGTGATCACGATATGATAGTGTCTAAAATATAAAGATATATAGTGGATGAATATATAATATAATATAATATAATATATATATATATATATATATATATATATATATATATATATATATATATATATATATATATACACACACACACACACACACACACACACATATATATTGCATATAAGCAAATATAACAAATTTATCTGAAAGGTAGTTCAAATATCAAGCTAAAGAGGCGTTATTTATTTGTTTTTTAATCAATTGGTATGTGTGGGAGTAACATAAAAAACATAATTTTGACCATTTCCCGTTGGAATAAGAATCGTAGAAGCAATTAATTTTTATAGATTTAGATAACATATTATTATTTTTAAAAAAAGGAGATATTCCCATTATTATAACACAATTTCGCATGTAAATAAATAATAAACTAAGCGTGGGCAGCCTTGTAAGGTTTCCAGTAGTTTTTAGTAGCCGGTGAGCACGGTTGAAGTTTTATTATGTTCCAGGTCAGTTCCGTCGACCCAAAGGCTTTGGTTAACAAAAGGTCAGGGTACCCTTTCATTGTGACTCAGCTCAGCACTCCATTTATTGCTCACTCCGCCGATATTCCATCAAATCACTCCTCCTTCCAGCCAAATGCAGCGGCGAGAAGTTATGAAACGTATTCGTGTAAGATACCTTGGTGAAGCAAGACAAAAAAAAAACGTGGAGGTGATTTGCCCTAGATCACCCTCAACCGCCAGATTTCCCCCCTAATTTGGGTACCCACTTTATAGAGGCTGGGTGAGCCCCAGGTCTCCTGTTAAAAAATTAAATAAAATCTGCCACAGCAGGTTTGAGCCGGGACCTTCGGCACGGCAACCCAACGCTCTACCACTGAGCCACTTCGCTCCCATTTTAATTAGTTAGGACAACTAATAAATTTACATTGTTCTTTTTACAGACAAATAAATTTTAATTTTGTATTCAATTATTTTGTTTTTTAATACCCGATAACTATTTACTGTAAATTTACTAATAAACTGTGTTTCAAATTTAGAACACGAATATGAGAGCAAATAAATTCGTACTTTTGCCAAAATACCTAAAACACTTAAAAATTAAAACGAGTAATTTGCATGAATACGATGATGTTGATCCTTCAACGAGAACAATTCACCTTTATTACAAAAGTAAGACAAAACCGATGCTAACTTCTCAACAGTATGTCACCATCAAATAAAACATGAATGTCAATTGTAAAATATAAGCGAACAACTGCACATAAGATCGCATGCCTCCTTTGTCCGGTTGTGAATACATTACTGTTAAACCGCCTACAGATTACAGGCGTTTACTAAATCAATACCAAAGGGATTTGTAATGAGCAAAACATTAGACATACTATCTCCCACGGGTGAGACTAGGCAAAACATATCCAAGCTGGTGTAGGAGTACCCGAATGCTCTGGTCGAGGTGGGCCGTCTCTTGCACAACCAGGCCAGGCCAATCTGCCATGGAACTATGTAAATAAATAGACCTTGGATTATGAACAGTCTATCATAAATATTTAACCTGTAATAAAGTCCAGTTCGGCAGAAAGGCGACCTTAAAAAACAACAAATGGTAAGAGTAAAGTACTAATTAGCTTTGCATGCGGAACGCCCGCCGATATTGCCATCTCTTTCAACCCCAGCATTTATTATTGCACAACATTTTTTTTTAACGTGGTGATTAAAAACCAGCTATTAATCAACGTCTAGCTGTTCTTTGTTAGCGATTGTACCTTGTCACATCCTGTTGTAGTTATGTTAATGGTTTGTTCAATGAAAGCAATTTGACTTTGACATCGTCTTAATTATTGATCACGGTGAAACTATAAAATTATTTTTAATCATAGTGTATGAATAAATTTAGTCATTACAGCACTATTTTTTGTCGGCCGATACCTTCAGAAGTTCACAGTAGCTTTTAATATTTATAGAATAATAAATAACCGGTTATACAAAATATAATAATATATAAACAATGGGTTCATATTTCCTAAAGTACACTATTTCTAGGAAAATTATTATACTTTCATTACCCATAAAAAAAAATATGAAACGGTGGAATTTAAATGGATGGAATGACGAGACTAAGAAATGTACTCATTAGCAATATAAAAAAAAATTAATTTTGACAAACATGCCCATCCTTCGCAAATATCTTCTAATTATATTCACCCAGTTTCAACGTAAAGATAATTTAAACCGATAAAAATGAATTGTCTCACTTTCTCCAGGAAACAGTCCCCAAAAAAAGTTGTTTACTGTCAACTGGCGTGTCTGGTTTCGATTCGATAAATTTTCTTGATATAGAAATCTAATTTACATTTCTTACGACGGTATTCTCGAATAATCTGCTAATATGATCCAGAAAACTAAAAAAAAAATTCAAGAAATTTGGACCGGTTTGATTCTCATAGGGACATAACCAACTAGAGGTGTGTCGAAACTGTTCTGGAGTGACGGAATTGGCTGGTGTAGGATGTCTGGTTGTATACGAAGAGATAATATTATTAAGCAATATTTTAAACAATTTTTCTTACTTATAGTTTTCCAAAAATAAATATCATGAGCAAGTATGGAAAAAAAAATGCAATTATTGGAAATGTGTAGATTTCAGTAATAATTTAATCAAGAAATGAACGTTTCACCAAATATATATCATCTATATTTCTAAATGTTAGAACTAACTGGAACTCAAGAATCAGTATATATATTTTCTATAACAGTGAAGATAAGTTAAAACCAATAAATATAATTATTTATAAATATATACACGAACACACAGACAAAGAAGAATAACAATTTGATAGATATAAGAGGCTGGTGGGCTTCCAATCAGCGCCTCGCCTCGCCTCGCCTCACGCTTCTCCACCCCAACACCTGTCACCGCTTCCTTTGTTTAATTACTTGTGTAATTGTTCGAATTAACTCCTAACTATAGTTAATCTTATTATATTAACCCTATTTGTGTCTATACCGACGTCAACACAATGAAACCAAGTCTGGCTGAAAACGGAAAAGTGAAATCTTTTTTCGTCGCCTAGGATAGGTAGAAACTGCTCTTGCTTCTATTGTTGCCATCCTGGTATATCCATCCCTTCTTCCAATAAAGAAGTGACAAGACACGAAAGAAAGGGAGGATACGTGAGAAAATGTGGCAACAGAGTAGACTCCTTCAAAATACACTATATTCGATTTATGATGAAAGATAAAACTACTGACACAAACGTACACTTCAATACATCATCACGAATGGTAGTCTGTTACAAGGCGATATTAAAAAATTAACAGGGCAGTTTCTCTTGATGTTATATTGCATAGACAGGCGGAATGTACATATGTTTACAAGGACGATTTATTCCAACAATCAAATATTCAAAGCATATAACACATCATGTTCTTACAGCACCATTTCGGACGATATATTTTTTCCATCCTTGTATAAAATACTTCATCAATAAGAAGTTAAGAAGGAATATGCTATTCAAGAATCGAAGCTTTTAATCCCCATAAGACTTTCACAACGTCCACACAAGTCAGGTGAAAGTTAGCACAGACGAATCCTAACCTTAAACATATGCTGGTTTCAACTTGGCGACTTGAGCCTAAGTTAGGCAACATCGCTAAGGAATCCGATAATTCCAATTGAGGAGTAGCTCTTAATAGATAAATCTCCTCTTAAATCAAACACAGGTCGAAATTTAGCATCAATATCAAAATAGATAACAGGAAGTAGTTGTATAAGAATCGCAGAAGTGATGATGATAAATTCGATTTCGATTATTATTGCAGTGTTGACAATTCGATTTGAATTAATGACAACTTGAAGATGTCAACCGGGGGAAACAATGAAACGAAACGCCTATGCTGATTTCTCTGCCGATATGCCTCCATCATTTATAGCGAGTCATGCTTCACTCATGGGAACGCAATGTCTCACAAAGAGGGTTATGAAATTTTGCTTAACGTTGACGGCGAGTTAATGGTTGAATCAAAATTAAATATACCATTGCAGTGACATTCTTCGAAATGAATAGGCATAAATTACTGCTACCACTCCCTACCTTGTAACATAAAAGGAGCGCTAAGACTTCAAAAAGTTAATACAGGGTTAAATTCATTGGGTCAATACCAACGTTCTGAAGCCAAAGAAAAATTCCGTTCTAGTTAACATAACATGTATAATCCTTTCATAGTAAGAAAAATACGATTTTGCTGACTTGTGGTTTAGGGAGGGCTCTGTAGATGGCTCCAGTCCTCATAGACACCTGGAATATTTTACAGACCCGGTGGTGAATGAAACACGAACACTGTTCACCGCTAGCATTGGAAGCCAATACTTTCTGCTATTGGCAGAGTTATTTTTAGGACAATAATGGCTGGAACGGTTGAAAGGGAGAAGGTAAGCTGGCCCGATATAGAAGACAAATAGATCTCTCAATGTTCTGTCAACAACGAATCCATTTCCCTGCCTTGGAAACGGTAAGGCGATTGAAAGTCGAGCACGGTACGTTACCTTTTTTAGATCTCTGCCTACGTACATCTCAATATTAACTTACTAGTATTACATAACATAGCTAAAACGTTCTAAAATACTTTCGATGTAGCTATTGATGTTATATTACTATTTACAAATAAGGTCGCATTCAAGCTCTATCTGGAAACCTCGTACCCTGGAAACGACTGATCAAGCAGATCTGTCCTAGATATTTGTAAACATTGTCTGAACCAGACAAACAATTAATGATACAAAAAAAAATATATATATAAAATATATTGTATAACCCCATTCATCATCAGCACTAATTACTAATTAGTCACTCAATAAATAATAATTTAGTCAGAGCTCGAATCAATGGGACCAAACTTTTTCTAAAGGTTCACAAAATTTACTTACTTATTCACTTGAAACAACGAAGGTAAGCCGGAAGCAATTGATAAGAAACTTCAAGTTGATGTGAGACCTGAATGCAGGTAGCGCATTCTAGAAATCGGCGTTGGGACCTTGCAATGGAATTTCACGTTCCAGTCGTTGTCAACTAATCCATTGGCAAGTTGGAGCACAACGTAGTCCTACCTGGCCCATTCTTCCAGCCATTCCAAGCAATCCATCACAAACTTGCTGTGTGTGTGTCGGCGACGCCGAATTGTTCTGCTCATTTTCGTTATGGTCAAACGAAGGTTGGTCAACCCGGTCCAATGGCTTGAACTCTCGCTCGACAAAATTCCATTCTTAATTTACCTCAAAGGTTCTTTGGTTTTATATTTTCAAAAACAAATACTTAGCCCTAAGCAGATCAGTTTTATTGTATTTAATTTAATTTATTATGTACTCGCAACTCAACATTTCGACTAGTCAATAATAGCAAAACTAAAGATACGATTATAGGATCAATATATTTATTTTCTTATTCAAATTCGAGATATGATATTTTGAATAGTCCTCGCACTATCAGGAAGCCTATCATCTTTGTAGATACTTACAACTTTTCCTTTCAATAAACATTTTCTAAATCATATTACAGGGAGAAATTGAATATAGTTTACAAGAAGGGCTTTGTGTACAGAATCTGACAGATAATTTATTCCAAGTATTTATAGCCTAGTGAAAGAGCCTGCCCGCTCTCTGACCAAAATACATTACCAGAAAGCGACGAGGAGGTCTAGGAATAAATCTATTTACTTGTTCCGTTTGAAAACAGAAACTACTTTTGTTAATTTAACCTTATTTACATAACCAGAGGAGGGAGATAGTAATTTCTTCCGTTAAATGAAATACACGACCCCATGATTGTAGCCTAATTATGTAGCCGGGTGTAGAACCATTTTAAATATGCAAATTTATTTGCGATCCAGCCGTATTATTTACAGTTTTTGAAAGCGAACGCTCCCTGACAATTTAGCCAGTCTAAACAAGCCTAGAAACTGAAATAAAATTGTATAAATTTCTCCGGTTAACACAAATATCTTTTTTAGGGGGGACATTAGGAAGGCTAATAACACCACAGTATTATAACCAGGTGCATACCTGCTTTTGTTCCAATCTTTTTGAATAATCTGTATTGAGGTCAACTTTACCCAGTTTTGTTTTACATATATCGGAATGAACGTATAGAGTTGAAAAAAATTTGGTTATAAATAGATTTTATTAATTATATTAATGTGTGTATAGTTATTATCATTAATTACTTATGGTAAATCTTGTAACTAGTTGTTAACAATGCGTGAGCTGTGAGGCAAATGTTCGTCATGCTGATTAATGTTATTCATACAGATTAACATGTTTTAAGTAAAACATAGCTTATTTTGAATATATTAATGTCTAGTGCAACCAAAATGTCCACCTTTTTTAATAAGTTTTTTTTATCCTTTAGAATCTTCTCAATGCGTACAAGGGGAGAAATTTGAATACGAAAATCAATAGTCTTAGATATACGTAGAATGCGATAGTTTTAGATTTTTTTTTTTGACAAAGTAGATCTATATTTACGTGATAGGATAGCATAATATAAGTTTCAAATCATTCTTCCATTGTCCCCAATACTGTTAGAGCAAAACTATTTTCAATTTCAAAACGAAAAGGATTATTATCTTAATTGAAGGCGAAACTTGATTACAATTTAATGCGTTTTTCTCTCGATACTAAGGCACGTTTTTCACTTTAATATACCCCACAAAGCTATGAATCTGCTTCCTTTTTGTTTCTGATAATATCTCCTACCTAAGCTCTGTTCGACCACCTTTGAAGGTTTTTTTTTTACAACAGCTAGCAGATGTATTCGACTACAGTAAAACCTCTACTAACGGACACCCCTAAATAGCGGTCACTCCCCATTACCGGACGATTTTTTTTGCACCAACATTTTAATACAATTTTTAAGGCATTTGAACCTCTATTTAACGAAACCTCTCATTAACGGTCACGGACAGGCTGTGTTGGTTATAAATCGATTAAAAAAACCTCTAAAAGACGGACAATATGACTTTATCCCTTTCCCGTTTCTCGGAAACAATTAGTTGTTCCCGGTCTAAGGAAACAGGGACAGTTGTGTTTACTTTTGAGTAAAGGTTTTCCACATAAATACTTTTTTTTTATTCTCGGACTTGCTTTATTAAAATTTAGTTCTGTTCTAACCCTCGTGGCAGGCGGCTGAAAATGTCTCCCTCACGTAAGAGACTCACTTTAGAACAAAAAATAAATCGACTTTTATGACCTTGAACAGTTAAGGGTACGCGCGCTAGCGAAAAGACTCAATATCGGTAGGACACAAGTTTCGGGAACACTCAAAAACCGTGCGATGTTTTTTTTTATTCCACTTACCTTTTAAACACATGGGAAATTGAATAAGAGAGAATTAATTTGTACAAATACATATTTATAAAAAAATAAAACCTCCCTTTAAAGGACACCTCTAAATAACGGACAAAAATATTTGCACCAGGGCTGTCCGTTAATTCGAGGTTTTACTGTACTAGGCAGCAGGCTGGAATGGATTCCCCGGTGCGTGAAGAACAATATTAGGTTAACCAAGGGAATTAACGCTATCAACTGTTTATTGTTGAGCGGCCTATGTAACAATACGAATAAGCTTCATTGAATCTTATCAGTTTCTTAAAGCTCGTGAGGGAAAAAATTTTTGTTAACAATCTTAGAACTCAGTAAATGAACGTCGCGTGACTAAATGTGGTCGAAAGGCTGTCTCAACACGCACTTTTAACACTAATGATACCCCGGCTAAGAATTAGTACAACACTGAGTCAGATCCTTTAACCATGCATCAACCATCCTGATTAAGACATTAAAGAAAAACATCAAAGTGCTGTTTAATCGGCGTTGAGCAGTCACACGAGGGGGAAACACAAAACAGGGGCTAAGATATTTCAACAATGTTCCAAGGCCAAGGGTTTTGTAATACAGGACTAGAAATAATATAAAATAAAAAAGTCGAAAAGATATGAATTGAATTGGAATTTAATGGTATTAAGGGTAGTTAGGACATTTGTTTAAGTAGTTCAATATTTAAAAGTTGGAGAAATTGTTGATTCTCAGCAATCCACTAGAAATAAACAGAAAGAGTATTTTTTTCATTTTTTAGGCATTTCGCATTTTATATCAACATAACAATAAAAGCAGAAAGAATATACCCAGCCCTCCCCCGAAAAATAAATACTAAATTAAATGAAGTAACAATATAAAGCATAAATTACATAAGACAAAGGTGGACTAACATACCGTTCATTACACATTTAATTATGATTTGTATTTATCGTTGTTAGTTTCTTTAACTTTAAGCAGAAATTTCTAAGCTAGTTCATTTTTTTACCGCATTTGATGCTCACAAAATAAACTTTAAAAATTTTATAGTGAACACTGTAAGGATTCATCTGTTTTTTATTTAAAAAGCATACCTAGGCATCTATCTATCTAGTGATATTAGAGAACTTCTAACCCAAAACTGATAAAATTAATACAAAGTTAAAAACAGTAAATAATCAATCAATGCTTTTACCTAATTTATTTCCTCGTTCTAAAATTATTCTCTAATTTCCCCTTGGCGAAATTGTAGACATTTCTACAGATTCGCAGCTATCGCTATCATTCTGCACCAATCCTTTCCCCAGTCAAAGATCCGACATAATCCTGACGTCATTCAGGAAGTGTCAATGGGGAAACAAATAAATAAAAATAAAAGTTTATCAAAGCAGGAAGCATAAAAATGGAATACGTGAATCATTAATCCCAATTTTGAAAATGTGTTTTCCTACGGAATTTCCTAATTGTTATGACAAAACAAAGACAAACATACAAAATATATCAGTGATAACGTAATCAAGTTTTTTCATAATAAAAAGTGGATGTGGAACCATAAACTTTGAATTATAGATTTTATGTTGTATAAAATGAAACTTTATATTTTTACAATGATTTTTATATTAAAAAATATGACACCAATTTGTAACAATAATAATTATCGTTTGTATTCATGCTTACTTGGAATTGTTTTTTTTAATATTATACTTAAAGTATTTTATATTAATTTCAAATTTAATATAAGATAAAAATATAGGATTTACTCTCAAATTTTATAAAAAATGAACACTTAAAATTTTAAAAAAATATCACGTTTGTTTTGCCCTACTGTATCCTTAAATAACATTCCACTGATCCCTGTCGAACAGATGCGTTACCTAGGACTCCATCTGGACAAACATCTCACTTGGAATCCTCATACAAAACTGAAAAGACAAGAAACTGCTCGACGTTTTCGCCTACTTTAACATTTACTAGACACACAAAGTTCAAAGCTCCCAATTATTTACAAAAGATTCATTTACATGACAGTTATCAGACCTATTTAGACATACAGAGTTGAGCTTTGGGGATCTACTAAACCATCCAATTCATCTCGTATCCAATCCTTACAATCCAAAATCCTTCGTAAAATCCTCAATGCACGTTATTATGTCACAAACAAGCTCATCCATCATGATCTTAATATCTCATATGTTGCTGATTTGGCCCAAACTAGATACCTATCCTTCCATGACAAGCTCCATACACACTTGAATCCGCTAGTCTCTCAACTTGCTTCCCATGCTATTCGTGATAACCCACCGAGGCATCTGAAAAGAAGATGGCCTCGAGACCTTCTACTATAGAACTTTATTGGAGTGCTACCGATGGGTAGTTTCTCCACAAGTGTTTTGTTTTTTTTCATGTCCTTTGTTCATATAGCAGATTTACTTGATGTAATATAATTACAGTTGAAAATATCAATAAATTATTCTTAAAAAAAACAACATTGTTTTTATAAGATTTATGTTTGATAATGATACTCGCTTATTATGAATGATTTTGTTGTTATCCTGTATGATATCCTCCACCGTTTACAGTCTTTATTTAATTTCTAAAATTAGATTATTTTTGTATTAATCAAAATAAGTGAAAAAATACATCATTATATATTATTTTATTATACTAAATGTCGCTTGTAGCTTTAATCAAATCAGGAAAAATGAGCTTTTTCTCATAGGCTCCTATTTAAGACGAACTCCAATCGACAAGCTTTCTAAATTACAAAACTGGACCTTCATTCAGAATCTTCTTAGAGGGAGGAAAAATTATGGACAAAGAATAATAAGTCTTGATTTTAAAATTATTAAAAATTTCAACATATATGCCATACATCATTTTGAGATATTTAGAGATTTTTTTTCTAATTCCTACCATAGCTTCATAAGAAATATTTTTTTTATAAATATAGAAAGAAACATTTTTTGGGGAATCATTTCAGTTTAAAAGATTATTGTGAATTAAACAATTATGAGGGTATGAAAGCGAACTGCATACAAATTATATCAGCCAGTGCATGTAAACAAATGAAAGGCCTGTGCATGCTGAAGTGGGGGGTGGGGGGGGGGCAAATTATAGAGTTGGGGAGCCCTGGCTTCAAATTATTAAGTGTTGGCCAGCCTGATCCCATTCTTGCAACTTTAAATTACCGTTATTTTTGTTTTCGATTTACCGTATATTTTTCAAAGAACCGGGAAATAAATGCGAATTACAAATAAATTCCAATTATCAAGGTACAACTGTTTCTGTATCTACCAACAACATATTTTTTTTGTATAAACGTATAGATTTTGTATAGACAACTTTCTTCACAACGAACCTCACTATAATGAAAGTGAAGTTGAATTCAATATTAAAAAACTGAAATTTCTTTATATCTAAATTAAATGAGCACATGATTGAAACTGAAAAAATGTTTTTATTTCCGAGAATTTTTTTTTTAATTGAAATTTACAATAATGCAACAAATATAATGGCATGAATGAAACATAATTGCATGGATAAAGGCAAGTAGAGAAACTACTCAGTGATAGTACTCAATCAACAAATCAACAAGTTAGAAGGTCACGAGGCCACCTCCTTTTCAGACGCGTCGCAGGGTTATCGGGAATTGAACAACCAGCCAAGTCTGAAACTAGTGGGTTCCAGTGGGAATAAAGTTTATCATGAAAGGACTCCTACCGGCCTCGGGCTAAATTAGCGAAAATGGGACATTGAGGTCATCATAGGCGACTGTATTCCTAGGGCGCATTAAGGATTTTTTACTGTAAGGATTGGATACGAGAGAAATTTGATGGCTAAGTGGAGGCCCAAATAGGTCCTTGTCGTTTACATGAGTCTTTCGAGGATATTAAAAAGGAAACGAATGAAAAGTTAAAACTCGTGACTTAACTCGAAGCAAAAACCAGCAAAACTGACAAAAATAATTGTTTCGAAAATTAGTGATCTTTTGATTATAAAATTATTATAAAATGGAGCAAAAATATTATTTTTTTCGTATATATAGACAGAGGTAAGAAAAAGTAGGAATAGTCCCGACAGTAAGTGAAAGTTGTAAGTCGGGAGTAGGTTAGATTGTAAACCATCTCCGCGAGCTTCTAGGAACAAAGAGTAGCCTAGGGTGCATGAAGTAACCAAAGGGAGAGGTAGGGGGGGTGTGTGTGAGAGAGAGAAGGGAGGAGGGATAGAAAGAGAGGGGGGCAGAGGGAGGGAGAGAGATAATGAAATAGAAAAAAGAAGAGAGAGCTCAAGTCCTTGGAGCGCTAATGGCTGGGCAAGACAGCGCGACTCCACACTCCAAATATCATTCACCTCCCGGAGAGCCCGATATCGGCAATCTTTTCCACTAATCTCCAATATCGGCAAGTTTAGGCCCATACAGACCAGTTTAGTTCTGGGCAAAAAATAAACAAAAATATAGAAACTGAATAATAATAAAAAAACATATTATCAACGCAATAACAACATTACTTGGTACAGTAACAAAAATCCATGGTACAGTAACTTTTATTTTTAGGAGAAATATTTGTTATTAGTATTAAATAAACTATAGCATCATTGTACTTTGAAATAAATTTGTTTAATGGCGGAATAATGTACTTTACTTTATTATTTATAACGTTTGGGGCTTACGCCATGATCAATTAGAAAACACTATTCATCTTATCTTATCATTTTATTTCTACTATGTCGGTTACCAGGTGTATCAAAAATATGTGCCATAACAACTATGTAATCATTTTTTTTTTATTAAACACTTTATTCAGACATTACAATCTGCCACTTGTGGGCAATAAGTAATGGTGCTATGTAGCTACAATCATTCCATAACAAAACAAAATAAAATAAGTGAATGTAATAAAATATATACATACGCAAAAACGGTAATAAAAGAAAATTAATGCAAAAATGATAATAAAATAAAACCTTGATAAAAAATAATAAAAATAAAATAATGTACACATTGAAACCCTATTTACAATTACTATGTAATCATAAGACATATGAATGGTCTGTGGTAAATAACAATAAGTGAGAGGCCTTAGGCTGAACAAAGGAAATGGAGTATGGGCCTATATTATAACCCTCCTAGAAAAAATAAATTTCTAAAAAAAATATCTATTAAGTCTTTATCTATAAACTAGTCCACATCAGATATTTTTTTAAGTGGTTTATTAAGGTGGTTTTGGCTATATAGCTTAAGAGTAAAAATTATTTTATTGACAGTTTAAATAATGTTTTTAGCCATTTTCCATCACTTATTTATACACATTCGTATCATTTATATAATTACTTACCTTTATCCATGCCATTGTGTATCATTAATTATATTTACTCGTTAGATTATTGTAATACAATTGTAAATTTCAATAAATAATTTTTTAAAAAAAGTTAAAATATGAAAATGGGCAATTGTACTGTAAAAGTTATAAAATTACAAAAGAATAACATAAAAATAGCAATTGAAAATAGTGCGTGTTTTCAGTTTTCTTAAACAAATTTTATTATAATATAAGGAGAGAGATAGAAAGAGAAATGCTTTATTTTTTCCAGCAGTGCTGCCCAACTACATTGGATTGCCATATCGCACAGAATACTCATCAATCCAAATTGGAAATACTGTATATTAAGTATAATCTACATAAGTATAAAACTGTTTATATTCTTCAAATGATGTATGCAAGCCAGGAGTTCTACAAGAGAAATTAAAAATAAATAAATATATTGATAAATAAATTTATTAAAAAAGTAGTAATTTACAAAATGAGTAATTCGGAAATTCAATAATTAGTACGTTTATAAAAAATGCCAATGTGTCAGACCCAAACTCATCAATAAGGTGCCTTGAAAATGGCGTGAGCAGTTTTTATTACAGCACAGACTTATTGACTTCATTACTATCTTAAACATAAAACACTAATAAAATTCGCATAACAAGCACTAAACAACAGTCTAGTTCACTTTATTGCAACTTCTAAAATGTTGGAAGGATTGCGTGCACGAGTTATCATTTAGGCCGGGCTGTCCAATTGTTAATTGTCGAAAACACATTAATGGTAAGTGCTCCATGTTTCATTACATCTTTACAGTTCCATTATAAAAACGAACAGTGATAGAAATAATTATGGAATAATTATCACTTGGGGATGGGAATAAAACAAAAATCATTCATTCATAATCTCATAGTAGTTTTACGGAGATTATTACATTTAAAGATCATGCCATAATCAGGGATGTTTATGCAATAATTTATTGGGGAAAGGAAGGGATCTGGAAGAATCGTAGAAGTTTCTAGCAGAAATTCATGGAAGATGTGGATGAACTAAATGAGCTAAACATCCGTTCTTGACTCTTGATTAATTGTGTCATGTGCATGAAATTCGTCTTCAAGGCAGATCAAGAATTTGCAAATACAAATCTCAGAATTCTATACAGTAAAAATAGGTATTAAATTATTAATAGAACAGATTTTACGTATAATATATATTTTTTAAATTACTTTTCTACAAGATCTTGACAAGAGAATTCTGTTGTATGTACCTCTGAATTTTTATTATTTAAATTGTGAAAATTTAATTTTCACACTTGTTTCAGTTTACCAGATCCGTTAACTAGGACTTAATCTATATATTATATGCGGATATAATATCTTGTATTGAACCCTCATTCAAGATTTTGAAGACAGAATATTGTTTTAAGATTTTTCATGGTTACCTTGGCTGACAATCTACACTCCTGATTTTCAAAAAATACATAAATATAAGTATCATGCATAGAATACACGTTGATACTCATCGAGCTCGACAGTGAAAAAAAGAAGACTTGCGCGTTATAAAACTGTTATCCGAAGGATCACGAAGGCTCCTGATGTCCGTTGGAGGAGATTCTGGAGCGGGCGGAGCCACGACTGGCCAGAACCAGTTAGACCAGAATAGTAATACGTAGTCTTCCCCATTAACTCTCCGCTCAATGTAAATTATTTTTTGGCACCAAACAAGCGCAACATATTCAGAATATGATATGCAGACAAGACAGATTTCAATTACAACAACTTCAAGAAGAAATCACGAAGAACAATCAAGAAAACCAACTTTTGATGTGATGAGAACATTGCTACAATTTTTCAAAGAATATCTAAAGTCTGCGTTTTCTAAACGATTTTGGACAGATTTACGACAATATTTTTTTTTTACACAATACACCATTTTTTAACATATACACAGGAGTTTCTAACTTGAAAAATAATAGCATGAGATTTAAAATTTATTAATTTGTATGTTTTATAGCAATTTTTCTTGACCATAATAGGGCCTAAAACCTAAAACTTGGCAATATTTTGGGTATTCAAATTCCACCTACTCGCCTTAAAGATAAATATAAAGCATGCTCATTAACTAAAAATAAAGTTTTAATAAACAAAAACCCATCTGAATAGAAATTTTCAGGGAAATGGGGCAAATCTATCCACATTTTTTAATATCTGATGCCGTTTTAACATACTTTTTTTGTGAACACGAATTACTACACTGGAGTTTATTTTTACAAAACTTGTGAGAAGGAGCTTGCCAATATATCTTATCGTTACCTGAGAGTTATGGCGTGTACCATTCCATTATTCCTTGTTTTCACGGAATTATCCTAATTAACGACAAAGCAATTAAATAGTCAAGGAAATTCGATAAGGGATATTCTATGGGAAATAATTTCATTAGCAACTATTGAGTCATTTCCATATACAATCACTATTATCTTATATAATATTGTTGACAAATCATATTGTTTATAAGGAACTCAGGTACTTAAAATAAAGCCTCTTCTCCAATGCTAATTGGATCTGTTCAAGTGCACTTATACTTGATTTAAATTCTGCCGAAAAATATCATTAGCTATTTCTCTTAACGATATTTCATAACAATTCACATGAAACATTATCTATTATGTTGTTATAATGCAAATGGCTCGGCAAGGTTTATGGAATTACGTGCAAGGTACCGATGTCGTGAGGACTTGCGGGCCAGACGCGTTCAAGAGCTCTTAAATCAGCTGACATTTGTAAATTTCAAGATGATAAGTCGCCCTAGGAGGCATGGGATATAAAAATCAGAACACCTAATGCAAAGTTCTGATAATATGAATTAAAATTATCTTATATTTATAGCGCCCCAACCGCGAGTAACATTGTCCGTGAGTATCGTGATTATCAACAGCAACATTGATCGCCTTCTTTTCCAGCAAGCTACCACAACTTTTTGGGTAATGCTGGTTCATGAAGGGTACAGTTATAGTCTCTGTTTATAAATAGGTTTTTATATATTCATGTTCATCCATACAAATCTTACAGTTTTCCTTTTACTTCAATTAGACCATTGACCTTAGAACAATTAATAAATAGAAAAACAGATATTAAGAAGTGATCCCTGGTGTTGAGCCATAAGACCCTGAAACATTGGGTCTAAGGTGAATAAAGATGTGAATAATAAGAAATAATTGTTCCATTTTACTATTCACTTCTTGTAAGTAAGATATTTGCTACTGATTGAGAAATGTGCTTTGAGATTCTAATTTCAATATGAGCAAAATTGTGACTATTCTATCGAAAAAAGTCTGTAAGATTGGATATGAAATCTCCATTTAATGCATTTAAGTTATAGAAAGAACCCGAACTCAATGAAAAGGATCCGTTTGGAGAGAAAGTTGCGTATCCAGCAAGCGCAGCCAACGTTAACGAACGCTGTTATCTAATTAAAGCTGTAAAATTGCATTTTATTATGCAATAAGGGGTCCCTTTGTAATAAAGTACAAGTTGGCCTATGCTCCATACCTAGAACTTACTCTATGAAAGGTTTAACCACGATATCTAAAATAAGTATATTAAAGACAAGAGTAAATTTAAACAAAATAATAAAACTATTATTATCCAAAGAGAAAAAATAACCTAACCATTTCCACTTGCATTTTTTTCAATTGCACTTCTGTAGTTGATCATGATATAGACCTCAGATCAACCATGACATACATAAGTACAATGTCTGTGTATGTTTTCAATAATTGACTACTACACACACGCGATTCATCTGCACAAACATTTAGCATTGTGATTAAATTACTATAGACCGGAGATATTAAATGACTCGTTACATGTACTCAGTTCCGCTTGGAGAAGGCAGTAAGCCAACCCTAGCGACAAGGACGTTCCGGGGAGCAGCTTGGATAAAACCCAACCTACAACCGCTCCAACCTCTTCTAGAATAACGCCTACAAGATGGACATGGGAGGAGAGATAATGCCTCGCCTTTCACACAGCCAAAGAAAACAAATAGGCCTTATATAACAGCGTGTATAAACACAAACCATCCGCCCTGTTTATACAATGATAATTAGCCGTTACGATAAAGTAATAAATATATAAACAGTAACAGGGAACATGACATAATGGACAAATATTTACTTCAACGCTGAGAGCAATTCGTAGAGAATTGTTAAGTAGAGATTGTTTATCTTATTCATCAACCTATTATCCAAGAACTTAGAGTCATAATTTCAAAACAATCCCGTAGTATTAAAATTACACTTACTCGACAAAATGTTTCTAATCAGAACCAAACGATAAACTACACGCACGCTTACTTGTATTAACACGACAGTTTTAAATAGTATTTTTACGAGAAACTACTCATCCACAATAAGAGAAAATATAAATGGCATAGCAATAAGTTAGAAGTGGCGCCAACCGGCCAAGGCAGAAGGGGGTTGGATGAGGCATCTACTGCTTTAACTAGTGAGGCTAATTAAAACATCTAATAATGTCATTAATCATTATAATACTATTTGTTTTATATATATACATATACATAAAATATGTGATGTAACACAATATTCAAAGGATTTTACTGAAGTGATTCATGGAGTAGCTTTACAAAACATTATTTTCAATAATATTTTTTGTTTTAGGTAATCCATGGAGAATATTTTATCAACGTCATCACTAAACATTTTAGTAAATTATATGCTGACGGACTGATACCATTTTGTTGACAATTCAAATTGTTTATAAGGAGCTCATAAAACAATATGTGTATTTAATATACTTAATGACTACTTTAAATAAAGCCTCTTCTCCAATGCTAATTGAATCAATGCAATTGCACTTATACTTGATTTAAATTCAACAGTATTGGAGAATAGTACAGTGAAGTTATGCACATAATGGAAAGAACTCCGGGATCGTAATTATCCCGTGATGTAACCGAAAATAGCATGCTATGTAACGCAATAATTATATGTAAATTATGAGATAATGTAAATGCATGGACCATTTATCTAGCCGGCTACGAATGGGAAGATTTTGACCCCACGTCAGGAAACACAACTTCCGAGGTCACACGGTGAAAATGTATTCAGTTTTCCCTGGCAACAGCGACTATATTTGTATTCATAAAACAATAAATAATATTGTTTAATAAAAAAACAAACAATAAGAGTTGATTTAGAAAAAAAAATGAAAAAACTTATGTATTTGAAATATACCAATTTAAATATCCTTATTATAAGTCTATACCACCAAATACACTTTCCGTTAAAATTATTTTTATATCTAACTTTTTTTTTCAATTTTTACGTTCCTGCTACAAACGACATTGGACGAGTTGAACTCAACTAACAAACAAAATAACAATACAATTATTACTAATACGGGGTTAAAAAACAAAAACCACTACGTATATGATTCTGAATTACTATAAATTAAAAATCTACTAAAAAAATAATAAATAAATTTTATTTATGTAGGTATATTATTATATGGTATATAAACATCACAGCTTTCGTTTTTCTTTGTTAAAAATAAAGTTAACACGATTTTTTGTAAATTAATGAATTTATTCTCATAAATACAATATATATATATATATTTTATAAATGTATTTCAATTTGTGTTGGACACGTTTTTCTATTTTTGCAAGGTCAATGACACATTAATTAAAAGTGAGGTAAACTAAACATGAACTCGGATAACTGATTTGTAGCATTTTTTTTTTTCGTCTTTTTTTGGATTGCAAAAAAAGACGAAATATAAAGTGCATTCAAACCAGAACTAATAAATAAAAGGTGGTCCATAAAGCAAATCGTAAAACTAAAACACGTTCAAAATGTTTAGCTTTATTTTCTGCCAGGGATGGAGATGATGTAGAAAGTGAGTATAACGGGACAGGCCGGTCGTTGGGATAAAAAGGTTCAATAAATATAGCAACAAAAAACCGGTTTATTGCGTAATTTTTAAATAAGTCCAGCCGGTCACCTTTTATTTCAGAGAACCTTAAAGCCATTTCCTACCATAGGTATCACATAAGTAACATGTTTTGCTATGGTGCTACTGTAACAGAATAAGTAAAAAGAGTTCAGTCTGTGGTTTATGTAATTGTTTAAATACTCGTTCATATTCATTGAAGAATGACACCATTGTTTTGTCCATAACAAACTTCAAATTATTTTATATTTATTAATTTTTTAACATCAATATTTTACACATGTATTTATCTGAAATATTCCAACAAATATACTTCATTGTTAACTATAAACTAGTCTTTTTTTTCTAAGATTATTAATTATTAATGAATAATGTACATTTATGGAAGTAAAGAAAAAAAATAATAATTTAAGGAGGTATAGTTACTACATACATATATATATATAGGATATGTAGAAATACACTAACAGTGTGTCACCATTTCCTATTAAAAAGTACTGTTTAAAAATTAACTAGAAAAAAAAATCTTATTTTACTTTTTATTATAATGCAATTGGGAAAAACCACAATGCAAAGCCTTATGTTTCAAATCCAGTAATACACCCACTTAGCGGTCGACGTTTCGCCTATTCAGGCATTATTAAGACACAAAAACAAAAAAGGGGTTATGCGAATCACATCTGGAAGAAAAAGGTGCAATACATCCCAACGATCAACAGGCTCCAAACATGACATTTTTTGTTTTTGTGTCTTAATAATGCCTGAATAGGCGAAACGTCGACTGGTAAGTGGAATTCGAAACATAAGGCTTTGCATTGTGGATTTTCCCAATCGCATTATAATAAATAATAGTGTTTCTTTTTGAGCTTTTGGCTCTGTTTTATTGATTCACTTATTTATTATAACTGCCGAGGTTTCGACCTACGTTGTAGCCCTTCTTGAGGGCTCATAGAAGGCGGAGCCACTATTTTCCTCTCAATCACTTATTCAGGAAAGTATTCCAAATGAAATAAAATTTGTTTGAAATAATATTCAGATCACTAGTAATTATTAGTAATGACTCCAAAATCTAAACAGCAGTTTTGAAATATTTTAAAAACAGTTCAACATGCACCTGCTATATAAATATTTTAATATTCTCTGTCTTTGCCAACACCTAGGAAAATACGGGGTTTCTTATTAATTACGTTCGTATATTAAATATACATACAAACTATACATATACATACATATGTAACGTATCCTTCCACAAAATTCACACCACTGAATTATTTCAAATAAAATGTAAACAATTACACAAAAACAAGAACCGATAACGGATAACAAAGGGAATAAGAGAAATTCTTATTTTTTCCACCTAATGAGAACACCTCAAAATAAATTGAGGCGAAGAATTTAGGAGAAACTCTGGAAACTAAAACAGCAAACTGTCTGGATAAAAGAAATTACAAAAGACATGAATGGATGAATAGCAAATCAAAACAAGTAATTAAATTGAAAAATAGGAATAATAAATTCTCACGAAAAATTGATAGAAAAGAAACTATTAAAAGGGTATTTTCAGAAGAAGAGAGAAAACGAAGATGAGAAAGAATGAAGGAATTGTGGAGAAACAGAGAGAAACCAAAGAAAGAAAGAAGAAAGAAATTGACTAAAATGGACCAGACTTGCAATAAATAAATAAACATAAATATGTATTTATGTACAGGAATGAAAACTGACAACATTTTTACATGTAACTGATCTTTATTCATTGACTACTGTATGCTCCCTCACTGGATCAAGGCTTGACTTAAAGAGCATAGATCTAGGTAATAACTTTTTTTTCTACTATATTAAAAAATATATATAACTATTGTATTTTGTACCGCTCATTAAACAAAAAAAAAATTGAATAAGTTATTATATGGCGATAATTGGTTTTAGGAAATAATACCTAGTCAAGTGAGAGCGAAGGATTCGTTTGATTTTTGAAGGGGAGTCAGCTAATTATTATTTTTATTATAATGAAATAAAACAGGCCATTAATCAGATAGCAAGGCTCTGCCGGTTCTCCTTTTGAGGAAAGATGAGGAAGTTTCGAGCAAGGACACCCCCTCCCCCCCCCTCCTAGGGCGTCCCGATCCAATGTGCGGAAACAGATGCTCTACAGGATATTTTTTGGTTTTGCCTTTCTTGTTCTCCTACACCTGTGGAGATTGTGCGTGTATGTCTTTATATGAGCTACAGGGTTACTATTACAATTAAATCTGTTTTTCTTTCTCTTTATTGGCATCATTGCTATGTTGCCAGCAATCAATAATATTTTGTATGATGAATCCTCTCGAAAATTTAGTTTCATACACAATAGAATATTATGGATTTTCAACTAAACTATCCTTTAAAATACCTACATAACCTACAAATGTAACGTAATGCTTCATGACAATTGGCAAGTAAATGGACCTAAAGAGCAGTAGATTGTCTGAATTTAAAAGTTTTTTAAAATCTGGTCATGAAAAAGATTCACTTAAAACGGACTGGAAGAGATTTACTGAGGAAAAACAGAAAAAAAATTGATGAAAATGAATTCGTTGATCTATGGAAATCGAACAAGTCTGGCAGATTTCAGCCTTTGGTGAAAATACTTTGATAAGAAATGTCTACATGATAATTTTTTTATTGAAATTAGACATTTTGTAATGCCAATTACTCGCAAACAACTATCAAATTTTATTTTTATGTTACTGAAAAACAGTATTACATGGACCAAGACTCATAAAATCGCTCTTCACAGAGACCTTAATTTAGCACAGCTATATGGCAGGGATTACATCTCTTGTCAAAAATCGCAATAGAAACAACAATGTAAATTCGCAACAAATAAAATACTGAAAACGATAGCTACTTTACAAGTTTAAATAACATGCTACCCTAATTACTAATTATATACTTCAACAATAGCACTACCATGCTTTACCATGGCTTTGCCAATGAATAAAGTCGGATGCACATAGATAAATAAAACTCCAACAGGACAATGCCTTGTCATTACTTTCTCTCACATTGTCGACTTGTTCAAAAATTACAAAACATTTCCACAGACGGCGGATTGAATGGAATTGGTTAAAATTTGATGAAATTGCAGAATATGTTAGCAGAACTAGGAACGAAAGGAGGAAGAAGGATGGAAGGTGATTATCGTCAGTCCTGCATCCGCTCCAATTTCAAGCCTCTAATTATTACATTCCAGCTCAATGGGCGAGGATCGAGAAATCAATATTCACCAGGGCTTACACAAAACAGTAACTAAATGCAGGGTAGCATAGTATGAACAAACTGATAGAACAAATCATTCCGTTAGCATACATATCCTATCCTGGTAACTAATGGCTTAGTTAGCTGGTAGCTAATAAAAAATTGGAAAATGGAGATAACGCATATTTTTTTTTCCTTTATCGCCTCTGAAGAGCAGGAAGGGTAAAATCCGAAAATCGATTGAGTTATACCGAGTGATAGCAAGTATAAAAGGTTTGAAACTGAAAATATTGATTATTATTAGATAAGATAAGAGATAATCGCATAAGAAATACTACAAAAACGCAAACCAGAGGAAGCGGATCTGATACCAACAATCATCAAAAAATAGAGATAGTTGATCTACTCCAACGGACTGGCTAAGTCAATGTAGTTCCCAGCGGCAACCGAATTATATTATCACCACCCATTTTCAAAATGTGAATTTAAAAACATTTTTCAGGAATAAAACTAAGGATTTTCCAAACAGTGAGCTTCCAAAACCGAATTACAGGTACGCTTAATTCTGCTGAACTGCACTTTTGGGGTCTGGGCACCCTAAAGATGGGATTAGCGGGGATACTTAGCCATTGACAACGGTTAACGAGCATATAATCTTCATAAATCAAACTTTTTCATGTTTTTCCCCCGATCCTCTCGACGAGACACCATGCCTCCTCATGAAGTCAATCGCTTCGGCGATAAAGGTTGGACTAAGGGCTCCGGGCAGCCGTGAATATTTAATGCTCCTATGCAGATATGAGGAGAAGGGTGTTTGAGTGGGAGGGTAGGCTGAATAATAATCGCCTATGTCCGCGAATGAGCTGTCGCCTTTCATAAAATAGTTGAGTGGAGGCGGCGGAGGGGGCCTTGCATACTGTGATGGGGGGGGGGATGAGTAAATAACCTTCCTACGTACCCACATCCTCAACCTCATATGCGTTTCCTTGTAGTGACCAGGGCTCAGAGCTCTTCCGCTCCGGAGATAATTTAATGACAGGATATAATGGCTATTACTGTATCTTATATTTATAAGAAATATTTATTTTTTATTATAAAACCACCAGGTAGTTTCATGCCTTCAAATTACCATACATTACTTTTGAAAACAGTTAATTTACCAAACCCACTTCACACTATTGGGGAAGTTGGTGTATTCGAAGTTTTCATGTTCAAACTATTCTCATTGCATATTCTCAAACCAGAACCGTGCATTACTTACCAAGTAAGGCCATAAAGTTTAGTACCCATATTATTATTAAATACAAACATATACTGTTCTCACTAAATTATATCATTTATTTCGTGGCATGACCAGAGCGATCACAAACAAAAAATATTACTCCAAACAGGAAATTATGGTTATCCAACTTTAGAATCATGTATAATGATGGATGATAACAAAGGATATGGTACATGGCATTTTAACAAATATGTACTACCATTTTAACACTTCCTCTTTCCCCTCAACATTAAAAATAAATCAATTGAATTCAATTTTTCTCACATTCAAATACCTATGACATTTTAAATGCTTGTTGAAACTAAACCCTGGAACTCAAAAATATGTAACTGTATTTCACAACCGGGCCCAAATCCCTTTTTATATTTTTTAAAACATTAATAAAAGAATGATCTGGGCATTATATCCATAATATCCAAAATAACTTTTCTAGAAACAGATTAACAGTTTACACAATGTTATATTTGCTATCTGAAAAGTCTGGAGAAGGACAAGATAAGTGTATTTACGTAAACTGGATTGTTATATCTCTTAGATATAAAAAAACAAATATTTTATAAACAAAATGGTTGTCTTCATTTTTTTTTAAATGAGCCTTAATTTTTGGAATAAATTCTATCTATAAAACATATAAAGACTTTTGTAATTGCTGTTACACTTTTTAAAAAACTAAGAAGCAGAAAATGACTAATAAAGATCTAAACACCTTTTTGAGGAGGGCTAGGCAGGGCCATGATTAATCCCCATTTCCGGTGTGCATGTTATTATATGCCATAATTCCTGCATCTGAATTTATTGATAAAACTGCTCTGATTTGTTTACCTTACAATGCCAAAATTGCTTTGTTATAGGAAAGATTGACTCTTGAGAAATTGCGCCAAAGCCAGTTACGTATAATCTTGGCACACTTTCCAAGACTAAAACTAAACAAACCATGCCTCGGGCTAGAATATCTTTTCCAGGCAACGCACAACATTTTTCAACTTTATACTACAATACAAAAAATTTAATTTAAAAATACATTTCTTTCAAAACAATAATATAAATCATACAGTGAGTGCAATAAGTGTTATATAAATTTATGTTTATATCCAAAATCAGTTTTTGATAAAACACTTTAAGGCCGGTAGATGAAGTAATAATAATTCAATAAATTCAATAATTCCTGCATAAAACATATGTAAATAAAATAAATGAAGTAACATTTCGTGACGTAATACTCATGCAACCGGTTCTGTCCCAAAAAATCTAGAAGCTCAGAAAGTTTATCTCCTAAAAAAATTAAAAACAGCATTGTTATAAAATATTATAGTAATGCGAATGTGTTAGTTACATCGGGATTTACAACCTCATTAATAATCAATAAAAATGAATTACTACCCAAACGCAGCATAATCCTAGAACGAACATTTATCACAAGCCATAAATATGCTTTTTGTACATGCGGCAGTAGTTCTGTGGCTGGTTGTTTGTAATTTAATATTTTAGATAACATATGTTCATATTGAAGAAATGATATCATATACACTAATGGTAAATTTTTCGGATAAATACACAGAAAAAGTAAACAAACACTTTTTTGTAAAGAGGGAAGGTTACGGTTCAATTGAGAAAAGGCAATTTAAAAAGTTATTAGCCCCGATTTTATCGCTCCATATGAGCCTGAATGAACCCAATCAAATGCCGGAAGAGACAGCCTCTCTTGGAGTGATAGCGAATCAAATCCCGCACACGGATTTCTCGACTTCCTAAAGACTAATATCCTAGGCACCCTTCGACTGGCTAAGACGGGTTCTGAGCATGGAGCTCAATTAGCTATGGCCTCGGCATCCAATCACAGCTCCAAGAGAAAATCGAGAATGCGAAATAAGGCAGCTGGTGGTGGCCAACTCTTCCTCGGCTACTTTCTACAGGGGGCCATCAAATACATCGGACAACGCGCTAAATCCGGAGAAAGTAAATTTCTGCATCATTTAGCAATGGGCATGGCGTACGCCTTGTTTGTGTTTATGTAACTCCGTACCTGTCAATTCTGTCCGAAGGCAATCAAAAAACCTGATAAGGAACTGGGAATAAAGTTAATAGAATGTTTTTATTTAAAAAACAACTTAAATGGCGTGTATTGGAGCTGGCTAAATGAGCCATGCGGAAATCCCGGGATGCCCATCAAAATCAAATTACGGGTAGTGAGCTGAAACCGACCAACGTAAATACAACCGTGGAGCCATCTACAGTAATTGTGTAAAACCAACAATCAGAACGAAGCGTAAGTGAATAAAAATAAGTATCTAGCAAATGGTGTTTACCTCATCAATGACCTCCTAGGAAGACCCTTTTTACGTTTACGTTTACGAGCTTCTTGCAAGAAATTATCTAACACCTCCATAATATTTAGTTATTGATTTGCAGGATTACTACCGCGTCAGTCGTTGGTCGACCTTTTCAAAAAAAATACATCATTTCTACAAGACTGTTATGAATCAAGATCTTCCACGATACAACACTGACAACAACAAAGATTGATAGTAGCGATGTATACAATTATTTGTAAGATGCTTGGCTTAAATCATTAAATAAATATATCAAACTAAAACAAAAGACGAGATGAGGCGCTGAGGTGGGCAAAAGCTGAAATTTTTTCCTCTTTGGGCGCTTTCCCACCCTTTTCTTCCAAATATCGTATATTCCCTATAAAGGGAAATTTTTAATCAAAGTAGAAAAGCTGCTATAATTGCTTTGCATGGTGTGTACATGCTCAAATATAAGACCCGTAATTACCAATATTTTTTTTTGTTAAATATTAATAAGTAAATCCGTAATAAGTTATAAGATATACGAAGCTTGAAGTATCAATTTGTGAATATAAATGTAATAATGAGTAAAGGCATTATCTCTTGTTGTTATTAATGACGGTCTCTGATAACGATCCGTAAGTGGAAAACCGCAGCCGGTTAGGGAAAAAAGGGATGGGAGGCAAAGGACAAGGCCTAGAGAGGAAGAAGGCGATTGTGTAAGTGTGTAAGAGTGAGCGTGAACTGGTTGGGCGGGCCGCCATCTTGCCGGAGTGACTTCAACAGGTGGTTCCAGCTGAATCAGCAACTTGTTAAAGTCACCTTCCGCCGCTCGACCATTTAACCCTCCTCCCCTTCTTGCGGTTTGGGGCACATCTGTTCCAAGATGCCGCCTCGATAGGTTACACCTCAATTGTTTTAATTTCAAAGTCTAAAATAAAACTTATCATTAAAAAAATTTAGACGACTATACCCTTTAAAGCAGCTGAATAAAATCACAAAAATTAAACAAACTTTTAAGCAATTATTTCATTGATTGATTATTTTTGCCTTTTTTCAGTGATTGCACCGACTAAACACAATAATTCGGGTTTAAAAATAAAATAAAAGTTTCGAATATTTTTTAATAATATTGTTATGGAAATTCGCGATTTTCAAATGCAGCCATATTCCAATATCCATATAATTATGATATCTCCATAATTATAACACTTTATCAGAGTTGACAACCTGTACAATAACACCCCATTCCGGCCCTTGTTCAAGTATACATTATAAGGATTTTAAACGATTATATCAATAATCATAAATATATAATTGGCTCATTTGCCGATGGATAAGTATATTTTAATTACTAAAAAGTGTTAAACCACTACCTATGAAGGGTGTTTAGGTTGAGTACTATGTAAAATTATGTATTTATGTATTTAATTATGTATTTAATGGTCCTGAAGAGGGTCCATTTGTCTGAAACGCCAGGTTATTATTTCAACTAAGAGTTCCAATTTTATAGCTAATAATTTATAATTTTGTGATACTAAAGGAAACTGAGCGATCTAAAAGTTGAAAACTAAAATAAATTTCTACGGATGCTTTAGACAATTCATTTGCCTTTTCAAAGCGGAAATTAATTTCTACACAAAATAGGGCGGTACGAAAAGAAAATTATAGTACTAAATAATTATAAATTAATTAATGATTGGGACAAATGTATCAAAGTGGCTTTCGGGTTTAGAAAATGATGCATAAATTGATTATTTTATTACATTAATAAATACCTTTTAGTTAGGAAAAATTTTTTTGAAAGATTCTGTTCATCTCCGAATACTTTCCTCGAACGTTGCTGTTATGTTTCGTAGTGCCGAAGGTTTTCTGAGTTTAGATTAGTTATTAGAGATAATATTGAGTAACAATAGCTTTACAGCAGCAGTATAATATAATAAGTTTAAAGCTACTTAAAATAATAAAAACAAAATCTGTTGGACATGATTTGAGAAGTTAAATAACATGATACAACTTGAGCCAGAGAAGCGATGTAGTCATCGGGAACAGAAAATGTCAACAACGTCCGACCTATTTCGAGGAGTGAATAAGCCTTCCACGTCCAAAGACACTTTCTTTTTCTCCTCCTCAGGTACTCAGGTGAGTGGTGGGAATCTTCTAAGCTTAACCCCAAAGAAAAACACAATGCAAGCCTCAATGGCAGCTAATGTATACTTTTGTAAAATCGGATTACTTTCTCGGTCATGACTAATCTAAGCTCACTAAACCTTCAGCACAACATGAACGGTTTTGGAAATTGTTCAGGGAATGATGTATCATATGTTTATTAACATATAAAAATAATCAATTCATTCATCATTAAAAAACAAGGCTTTTGAACACATAGCACACAATTGAAGTATAACAAACCATGGAAATATGCGTCTAAATGGCTCAGAGCGAAAGTTAATTGTAAGTATCCTTCGAACTGGAAGTGTTAAAAACTATTTCATTCGTATTTTGTGTCATTATTATTATTATAGCTGCCGTACTATAAATAAGATGAGAAATACTAGGCAGATGGACAAGTATACACTCATAGGCATGTGGTATTAAGAGTTCACTATCGAGAAACCGATCATCCGTTACTTTTTATTGCCGTTTACAAGGACTATGTCATAAGAACATTCTTGAACCATCTTTTAAATACCTTTCGCCTCACCGATATTAGCTACAAGAGAGAACGTTTGTGTGGAGAAGTGGCCCGCAGGCCCTGGAGCGATAAAATGGAAGCTAATAGGCTGACAATGGGAGCACTCAACGAGCTGAGGGTATGCAGAGAGGGCGGCAATCGCTGGCTCATTGTGTCCTCGCCCGAGCCATCTCCATTGATAAGCCAGCAAAATATTCATAGTCATTTCTCCTCCAGTGATACGTTCCTGGTGAGAAAGGCATGGAGACGCAATTACGTAGAGGGCAAGATCACGCGTCGAATAACTTATAGCAGAGCCTTGAAATCTAGATAAGCAAAAGTAGTCAGAGGAAACCGTAAATTCAGAGATAAATGTAACAATCTCAAACTGTTAATTGGCACTTAAGGTAAGTCAATAATTGGTCAAGTAAGTAATTTCTTTTTTGCGCTAGGGTGACATGCACAACATGCACGCAGACCATTTTGCGAAACTTGGAATATGAGTAATTTGAGGCGAATAGGCTAAAATAAGCTTTGATCGTCTGTGGGAGGAATACTTGTCTAAAATATTATTTAGACGTTTACTTAGTTCATATGATAACCCTTTTTGATGTTTTTTTTTTTAATCACAAATCGAAAACTGATTGGAATAAGAAATTAAGGTAGGCAGAACTGAACTATATTTTCTAATGTCCATGGAATGTAGACCTTCAACTACTGATATTTTCTCCTGGACCATTTTGTATTGCTATGCGAAAGAATTATTTATGTCATTTAACCACAACTATACATATATGGATTATACACGCACATACCTCCAAGACGAAAAGATTTCAGAAAAGGAAAACACGTGCTCTGCACTTAGAGGAAATAAATCAACCCCACAACAGTGGAGGAGGGACCTGAGCTTATGTACAGGTACCTGTTAGCCTTTCTTACGGACCCTACACATGGGAGGCGGTGTGGCCTCCGCTCAGCTTCAACCACCTGATTTCTCACCTGGCTAAACTTGGCTAGTTGACTGATATACCGCAAGTACAATATGTCAAACCATATTTCCAAATGAAGCTAAAGTAAACCGATTTTATGATATAGATTTTATTTACTTTGTATTGAAACCAGGTTCGTTTGAAATGAAAAATAAAGCTCTATACACTTGATAAATGTTAAAAGTAAAATGTTATATCGCTAAATTAGCAACCCCAATTTTGCTATCAATTCCGCAGATTTTCTCTTTGAGTCAATCCACAAGTTGTAACCTTTCATTCACCTAAAAAAAATAATTATAGTACAGATTGTATATATGTAAGTATATTAAAGAAGCTACTTCCACATACTCTTTGGGTAATATCATCATAGATCCAAATGTTTATATTTTTATTCTCGAGAATATCAAATAGAAAACGAATGAAAAGTTAGAACTTGTAATGACTTAGTTAGAAGAGACAACCTGCGGAACTGATACCCTATTTTTTTTTAAATTTATCTGATCTTTTATCACTAAATCTAATAATTATTTCTTGTAATAATCGGGGGTGCCCTTACAGTAGTGACTATGCACCCTTCTAGTTTATTGATAAAGATTTTTATATTTGGAACATGAGTGCAGTGGAAAAACCTGTTCATTTCTTTTTATAGGATTTAGGAATCTTGACTTTATCCAATCGCCGTGTTTCTTTTTTACTTCCTCAGGTGTCAACTGGCGTATCCTTTGTGGTTCAGGTAATAAGCGTCCCCGGCTACTATACACCTTCAAAGGGACAAAGGCACACTCTAAATCACCGAAGGGATGTCCTGTCAACCTTCATTGTTAATTTTATCGCCTACCTTTTATTAAAGACTACTGAATGATTAATCCTTTAATATAATTTGAAATTAGGTCATCTTAAACACGCAAACGTATATAAATATATGGTAGATGGAAATATTTCAGAGGTTGTTGCTATGGTAGAGTTATTAAACCCTAAACTTGATAAAAAAAAGTTATCAAGCGTAAACAGGAGATAAGGAAGGATGGTAATTAAAATTCATGAGTGTCGTTTATTAATGGAATATTGACATTGGATGGAAACTTTGAAATAGCTTGCAAATTTATAATTGTCAACGGGGAAGATTATCATATTTATATGTTTTATAAATCATATTAATTTATGATCATCTACACGAGCAAAAGTCATCATTATATTTATCTTATCTAGTCATTAAATTATGGAATATATATTTTTTTAAACAATTCTTGTACGTTTTGTAATTTTTTATTGTATATAAATAAAAATTAACGTACTTTCATCATGTAAATTGTTGATGATTCAACATGAAAACAGCATCAATTTTCCCTCTCAAGAACCCTTCAAAATCCCCTGTTCATTTCAACACTCAACATATTTCAGTAACCACAACTTCGCTTTTCTTATTCCATCCTCACCTCAAATCAATAATGATTACAATTAATATTTAAAATCTCAGCTAATTATCTTGTTAAACGAATGCTTGTACATTTTCGTAATACAACATTAAAATCCTGTATTCACAACTTGTGGCAGAGCAAGTTGTTGTGTGACAATGATAAATAAAAATAATAATTATATTTTTTCTAATCAACGATATAATGTTGATATACAATAAAATTTTGATCAACTATGTAAAATATTTGCCTTAATCTATTTTTATTTTATTATTATTTAAATGTTCAGAGCGAATATTATTTTAAAGGCCCTCTATTCTTAAAGTGCAGATAATTATTTTATATTTATATATGTAAATATATGTTTTTATTATAAATGGTAAAGAAAAAAAAAACAATTTGATATTAAATAACGTTTAGGGATGAACTATGATGAAATATCTGCAGTTGCTTCGTTATCTGCTTTAATATCACCACGATAATGAACCTGATTCATGAAATTGAGGTTTTCTACATAATTAATAAATTTGATCTTCTTTATCTAATTTAGTTATTATTATTGATGAGTCAAGACAGGTTTACAACAATATAGCTCTGATAATATAAGTGATAACTAAACAGTCTATCTTGCAACATATTTTGGTATCAGTTCCCCTGGTTTTCGCTTCGAGTTACGTCAAAACAGTTGTAACTTTTCATTCGTTTCCTTTTCCAATATTCTCAAAAATAACAATCATGAATCATGAATTTTGATATGAAAAAAGAGTGTAATTATGGGAAATGTGTATATTTCGGTAATCATTTCAACAAGCATTTCGAATTATAGATGATGGTATAACCCAAACAGTATGTGTGAGCCCAGTTCATTAATCTATAATAGCCAGTAATAATTTTTTTGTTTACTACTGAGTAATATTAAAAAGGAAACTAATAACAAGTTAAAACTTAAATACGCTTTTAAGTTCCCAGGGACACTTAGTTAAAACTTGTTGCGGCTTAATTCGAAGTGACAACCTGCGGAACAGATACACATTCGTTTATTGTATGCATTAAAATACGTCATGGTGTTGTCACCATTCGAAAATCAGGTTTTCTTGTTATTATTATAACTATTGATATCCATATTCATGGAGGGGGTGGACGAAGTAAAACTCAGAAGATTCGAATTAACTTAATGTTGTGGGTTTTGAAACGCGAAAGGCTGGAGCTTCGGAATTTCTAAGCTTGAGATTTAAGCCTGTGAGAATAGAAAAGAACTATAAATTGGAAGGGTTAGAAGAGGAGAGGGGGGGGGAGGGGGGAGACAAAGGGAGCGTGGAGGGGGAAATCCTTGAGCACCTGAGCAGGGCTGCCAACCTTGGCCGCTCCCACAACCATCACTCAACAACGCTCCAGAAACAAAACGACCAAAAAACCTCCGTCTTAAAAATGTATCGATTAACTGGGTCCATCCCAACTTAATAGGCCTTTCTTCTCACAAGTTTGTCTAAAGTAATAATTTAACCGCAGCCGCCTTGTAGGATGTCGCAGAGGCTTAACTATCGATGGACAGAAATGAAAAACAATATATTTATATATATACTTATTTATTTATTTATGAGAATGAAATTTTATCTTATTTACTTGCTTTTTTTTCTTTTTTGTTCCAACAAATTTTCGGACTAATTGCTTACTGGCGCACCACCCCCCTAAAAATCATTTTAAAATTTTTTTTCCCGGAAATTGTTAACTTTTACATATAAAACAAAGAGTTTATTAATATCTAACATGAATTTCGATTGATTAATGTAATTTTAGAACAGGGACAAACCAGAAAATTCACTGATTTGCCAATTAGGGTGTTGCTTTGCTTCAATTTGTTTATGTACGTCATATATCACCTAATCAATATCTTGGGTATTTCCTAAAGTCTGTACTTATTTGTCTTTTGTTTCAATTGTAATGTTGTTCCGTGCTCTGAATTAAGTAGGAGGGACAATGTGGATGCAATAAACATAAAATGAATGCAAGTTGGGATAATGAAGCTATAGTGATAAGATTGACTGAGCTACGTTAGGAATAAAAAATATAAAATTGAAATAATAAAGAACGCTTTTAAGATAGCCAAACTGGCCGAAACGCTATTGGAATGGAATAGGCGATTATGATTTAGTTGAAATTTAATAGGATAATTAAAATTGTATTCCTACGATAGATGCACTAAAGGCCCAGTAGCCTGAAGTTACGGCGAAGGGTGTGGGGTGTAGCAGGGGATGATTCTTAGCGGGCGGTTGTTACAAAAGGTGATGTGGTTTGCATTATGGTCTACCTCCGAAATTTCCCTCTAACCCATTAAATATTTAGGGGTTAATAGAGGGCGGTTTTACCCCTCGAAGGTATCCATCAACTAAATAACTGCCTTTACCCATGTTTGGAGCATTCCTCCGCAAGTAGAAAATTCAGTGTTTATATTTATATTTCAATTTTTTTCTAAAATCTAAAAATGAAATAATGTATTCTTAATTCAACGATTTATAAAATACAGCCAGGGCTAAGAATGATATTATATGTCGTAGATTCAAACTAGCTTTTAACTTGGAATTTAAAGATGATGGAGAACGCAGGAAAGAGTTCATGAAACGTAACCGAAATAATTTAATAAAAGTATATGAAAAAAAAAATAAACTCGTAGTCTATAACCCATGAAGGATCTAGGGCTCGGTACGTGGTAGGTACTGTTTCTTGGACAAAGGAAGGTAATCATTTATCCTAGATCACCCTTAACCACCAGATTTTTACCTCTGTTTTAGGTATGCCCTTTATAGAGGCTGTGTGAGCCCCAGAACTCATAGGATCTGCCTCCGGTAGCTAACAGATAAAATAATCAGATCTGCCTAGTAGAAGAATTTGAACAAGAACCTTCAGCACAGCAACTTTGCGTTCTACCATTTAGCCAATAAACGTATATGATACATAAAAAAAAAAACTAAATTGAATATTAAAAATTCATTAGGAACTTAATTTACCAGTTTTGAGTTCATCATCAGACTCTTCGATCAGACACTTTATAATTTAAATATTTTAACTGGCTTACTCAATATTACTGGGCTAATGTATACTGGACTGGAAACAAACACTTACTCTACGGATAAAACTTTTTACTTCATCTTTATTTTGACTACTAATAAAGGTAGAGTAAAAAGTTTTGAAGGCAGCTACGTTTTTACTTTCAGATTGCACAGAATATTTGTGTTAAATGGAAAACTAGCTTGCATAACTTGAAAACAGATTGAAACTATAAATCAGAAACGCATTTACTACCAATGAAACGAAACTAATGGCGAAAAGCCAACTGGCTGGACTAGATTGTGACGAAAGTGGGGGGGGGGGGAATTAAAATGTTTGTTATAGGCAGCTAAACAAGTGGAGCATGCTAAACAGCGATATCCAAACCGTATACATTAGACTTTACGGCGATTTACCCTAAATGTCTTTAATTTTATAGTCGTTGATTTCATGGATCGAAGCGAGGAATTGCACCAACTTGGTCGGAATACAAATTTAAATGTAGGATGTCCAAGTTTAAATATTTATAACAATTAAGAATATGAAGATGGTGGCCTATGGTGTATTGGTTAGGATAACAACCTACGTGGCCAAAGGTAGCGGGTTCCTAGCCCGGCAGGGGGCCTCAGATGTTTTTAAAAGGGAGCAAAAAACCTTGATTATGCCGTTCTTCGGAAGTGACGTAAAACGAGGGGGTCCCGTGCCCGTGCGATGTCAGGTATTCTCAAAAGATTCCTCTCCTAATTAAAACTGGATAGGCAAAATTTAAGGACTCGCACTCCAGCATCGTCCGATCACCCATAATAGCATAAATGAATAAACTAATAACAAGAATATAAAGAAGGAAATAATACGATTTAGAATTATTCGTGTGAATAATATACAATAGATGAAAAGAGCTCATGTAATGATAAAAAATACAGGTTAAATAAATTGTATATTAATCCGCAACTAGCATCCACAAATGAGCATCGCCTTTTTATTATCAACATGTATATCATTAATGTTAAAATTAGGTATGAACCATATGTAACCTATAATTCAATGCATGCCAAAAATAGTTGCCCGTAGGACTGTAATTAAAATTAGGAATGAAAATAAAAAACATCTACAAGAAGGATTTGCTTTAGCTGAGATCACGCCATCAAGCGGCAAGCCCAAATAACGACTAATGTTATGATTGCCTCGAAACTTCTTTTTGCATTAGGCGTTTGATGTCGACGATAGATATATTGCGTGCGGGCCAAACTGTACCTGATATATTATTCATCAGCACGAAACTGGATATTTTAGGATATATACAGCGTCTTTCTGAACTCGAGAGAGACAAAAGAAACGGTATAAAGAGAAATATCGGGTAAAACTATATTTATTACATACAGAGGAAGTTGTTGAACCACGGATGTTGTGAACGCGACATAATTGTTTTAAATAATCTAAAGTAGAGTGAATTATTCAGTTTAAATAACGGAATTCTTCATAAAAAAAAAAAACAGAAAACGCAGACATGTCAATAAATGGACAAGTAAGGTTAGCGTCAACCCGCGTTATAAGCGCCGAGGGAGGTGTCGCGGACGTGCAGTAGGCTATCGTTTCTTAGCTCAGTTCTGCCAACTGCAATGAATGTGGAAGCGTTGAAAAATATATTGATCGTTCAAAGAGAAACCCATCAAATTTGACTTTACTTGAGATAACAAATATTACATATATGTATGGAAAATATCTTCGAAACAGTATCTTATGCACGCATTACTATACACAGGCGAAAACTTTCATAAGCACTCACACACACATTATATACATATATAAGAGAGAGAGAGAGAGAGAGAGAGAGAGAGAGAGAGAGAGAGAGAGAGAGAGAGAGAGAGAGAGAGAGAGAGATTTTCTTTTTAATCACGGTTCACAGATGTACGAAGTTTCACATTCACGGGGTCTACACTATATATTTCAAATACCTAATTGACAGAGCATAACGGTAAATTTTTCAAATCGGCGACCTATATCCAATTTCTGGAATGACGTAGCAAACTATCCTAGTTTCATCTCGATAAAAAAATAGTACAAAATTCGGATAAACTGGAAATAAATAAATTTTTCTTCGAACCGAATATTAAAAAAAAAGTTTTCAATTGTCGGTAAATCGCGTGATCGAAGCCTAAGATAAAATGTTCACTCTTTTATGTATATATATATATATATATATATATTTTTTTTTTTTTTCATATGCCTAAGTTAATATAATACATTTTTAATTTTCCATCCATTTCATAATTTATGATAATTTTTCTTACACATTTTACCATTAATGAGCTTATTAACATATTCATTGTATAACTCTGTATAATTTGGGCGTTATAGCTAGAGAGCATGCAAAGGGCTAAAATATATGTACTATTGAAAGGGCTTAAAAGTTATTGATATTTTATTTATGATAAAAATATTTTGTAAAAATGTTTTTTTGATTTCTTAGGTAGAATAAGTAACAGCCTTTTGTATTATACCCAGCGACAAAAGTGTGAAAGCGATAACCAAATAGAAAAATCTATTAAATTAAAAAAATATATATTTAACAACGTTATGAACATATTTCAGATTTGCTATTAAATCAAAATATAATTAATTTTTAATAATTACGCTATCGTGTGAACTAAATGTATAAGAAGAAAAAAAAAATAAGATTCGCGTTTTTACTTAAAAATAAACAGTAATTCGCCGTTTTTTTCAAATTCTTCTCGCGGACAAAAAAATATCTGTGCTCAAATAGCTCGTAGTGTCATTGTTGTAAGATAATTTTTGTTTACATTACCCAAATGAATTGCTTTCTTTGAAAGATACTGTGAGAAAGCATCTTATTTTTTTAAGTTTGTTTACACGAAGAATTCTGAGAGGCCCTTCAGAGATAAACGAAATGAAGAGATTCGCTGTTTGTCAAAATCGACGAATAATTCAAACCACAATTTTAGTAATTTTTTTTAAATTACGATTTGTTTATTTCTTGTTAAACAACTTTTCCTCAGCGATCACACTGTAAGTTTGTTTTAAAACTTATTTTAATTTTTTAATAAAAATTTTAAATCAATAAGACATGGTTTGGCCCTTCCTATCAAAAAGATATGCTAGGATATCATAGGATATCAACTAGTTAAATTTTACGATTTACTATTTACTTTCTTACGAACAGCAAACCCTAACAGGCCAAAATTCAGTTATGTAGAAAACAAAAAAAGAAAATATTGCTCAATATAAAAAGATAACAATATGTTAATAATCAATTAACCAGAATAGGATTTGGTACACAAAAAAAATTAATTTACCAGCTACTAAGTAGCTGAGTACCTATACATACTAAGTAAGTATGCATACATATGTATATATATATATATATATATATATATATATATATATATATATATAAATATACGTATATACACATCTCCATGTGTGTGGTGTGTAATCTAAGCAACCATTGGTTTAATCGCCATTAACAGCCCTCTAAGCAAAAGATCAATTTACAGACAGAAGGGAACATGCGAGGGGGGAATTTCCACCTGGCTTCCCCCTCCCCCTCGAAAACCAACCCCTAAATATAAATATTAATAATTGGAAATAACCGACACATTAAAAAATAAAACATGTGCATACACACATGATAAAGGTGTGCATGATAGACGTGCATACACGCCCATATTAAAAGAATATAAATATAAACCACTTGTAGAAAAGCAAGTGTATAAATACTTTGATTAGTTTCCAATGAAAACTGTTACAATCCAGGTGTGATATATTTCTTTATATCTCTCATCTTTCGGGTATATTATACATCGGCTTCCTATCTTATTATCCTAATATTACTAATACCCATTTTTTGTTTTTACATATTAACAATGAGAAACATGTTTTTTTTTTGGTTTTTGTAGGAAGAATAAGTAACAGCCTTTTGTATTTTACTCAGGGACATAAGTGTGAAAGTGATAATAGAAAAATCGAGCAAGTCATTGAAAGATTTATTAAACTAAAAATGTTTAATTTAAAAAAAAAAATGTATTAATTATTTTTTTTAAAATCGTTATTTTAGAGGAAAAAATATTTGGAATTCAAGTACTGTCAGACTACTTTAATGAGGAAAAGACCTAGCCGATAGTAAATTTCTGTCATTTGTAAATGATTTAACGAGTATAATAAAAATCTATAGAGTAATTTACAAGAAAATGATAAAAAAATGTTTAACGCTAATTAAATAGTGATACCTATTGCTAATATATTTTATTCCTAGGTATGTATTGCTCCTTCAAAGGAACAATGTAATAACTCAAAAAGACAAATTTTTCAAGAGAGGTGTTTTAAGTTCCATGTCTTTTCACAATTAAACCAGATGAGTTAAAAAAGAAAACAAAGCATTGCTATTGGTGAGGTGATATTGACATTTTTTTATTAATCATTAGAAACTTTTTATATTTTAACTCATGCCATCATTCCCATAAAACTTCATATTCAAACATGATACAATTCAAATTATGCCATTATTATTAAAAAAAGAAAAAACGATATCATATCATGGATGTCAACATCAAATATCAAACATGTCGTCCTTGAAATGAAAATAATCATCCAATACAATTGCTAATATAGACTTATCTTGAAAACGCCATTTTTTGAGTTATTAAGTAATACGTATGTAAGGTTCCTACACTATATTTTTTTAGCTAGGCACTATTCTTAAAGGCTTAGAAACAAATATGCTGTTATTGATGGATTTATTTATTCTCAAACCTATCCATTATAAATTCCTTAAACCCGGTAAAATATATATGATACTAAATATATCAGATGACTAAGTAAATTGTGAAAATTAAAAACCAAGGAAAGGCAAGACTTAATCATATCGATAAATGGTTTAGCTCAGAATTAATGTGACTAATAATATATGAAGGTATATCCCAGCTGATTCATTTGTTATCTGACCAATGCTACCGCAACCAGTATCCACTATCTAGTCAATCATTTTCATAATTATATTTCAAACGTGGCCATAATTATATCCCAAATCTTTTAAGCCACGTCATATATTCTTAAAATTCATACTATTATTTATCCTTACATTATTGTAATTTTCATGTCTTAGTAAATAAAATACACCGTTATTTAAATAAACAACGAATCCTAATAGTGATTTTAGTGACAGGTTAAGACACCAAAATAGTTTAATCAATTTCATATTAAATTATCATTGTTAAAAATATATCTAAACAATTTTAATACAACACGCAAATACAGATATAATAAAAATAAATACATTTTTTTCAGTAATAATAGATTAAATTGAAACGACATTAACTGAAATAAATACTCTTGGTATGTAATGGCAAGTATTGTAATACATAGTCATTTATGCAATATTCACCAATGATATAAACTAATATAAATCAACTGAGATTAAAAACTATGATTCCTCGATTCGAAGAAAATATTTTCTGGTCCAAAAGTATAGAAAACGTTTTATATAACATGGGAAAACAATTTTTTTTTTTTTAATATAAAAAAGAATGATTCACACACAATACCATCATCACCTCTGTAATATGTGTACTTTTTGATAATTTAAAAAAAGTGTATTGCCAGTTTTAGGGGTGGTTATTATACGGACTGTGGCCAAAGTTGGAAAATTTTCAATAAAGTTAAGAAATTAACAAGCCGTATCTCAAAAAAGCTTCCCTAAACAGGTACATAATTATCAGCTTCTTCATCCCCTTGGATATTTTTTCCCTAAATTATTTTGTTAAACTTATAGGGGCGGATTACAACAATAGAACAAGCAACCATTCTTTGTAGCTTGCTCTGTACAAAGTAAGCCATTGTTCTAGCACAGAATAAAACATGCTCTGTCCTGAGCCATTAAAAAATACTGAATTGTGATTATTATTATACACTATTAAAACAAAAATACAGCTAGTCACACGTGTACAATCCAGTTATTAATATCTGCTTTAATAAATGAACCGTCCGTGACTGCTTAATGTATATTAATGAAGCAGTACTGTTTCATTAAAACTTCGCACCACCGAATCCATGGGTTTAACTGCGCATCGTTAAAAACTCAATCAAAAGTTTGGTATTATAAGCCTATAAAAACGAAGAATAAAATATCCAATCGAGACCCGGAGGTAATTATTTTGGAATTTCTGCTCGATAAAAATCAGTAACAATTTTAGTTTCGAGAAGACCTAGGTATTTTGATAAATTCCGAAATCGTTACCCATATTGACCGGGCAACACCAAAAGGTTAATTATAAAAATTCGTAAGAAATTTATAAATTATTATTACAACTTTTCTTATATTATAATTAGTTTTGTTAGTATTTTGGGCTACACAAATAAATATTTTTTGAAGGAGCAACATGAATTGTGAAGGCAAGAGAGTCATAATTTACAAATAACTGAAGCATTAATTAAAAAAAAAAGAAGTGAAACTTTTGAAGATAACTATTAGATTTAATTTTAGAGACGTTTCAATTCAAATTTCTTGAGACTAGACGGTTACAAAGAATGTTAGAGGAGTTAGGGGACAAATCAGTATTAAGTTGAAAACCTCCCCCGATTCTGAGAAGAAATAGGGAACCTTTGAAATGGCCTGAAACGTGAAGGAGATCGCTGAATAAGGCTAGCTTATTCAAAGCTTTTCCCCCCCCCACGGAAGGCCCCCCCCCCCTCGCACTTTGAACGTAATAACTTTCTTTTAAAACCGCCATGCTTCGTCAAGTACTTAAACAAAAATAAACCCTTACCTTGCAAGTATTGCCATTTTTCATTAAAAAAATATAAAAAATCGAGAAGCGCAAACACCAAAATTCACCTAACCTAAATTTAAATTGGCTAAAAGGATCTAGATTGAAGTAGGATTAATTAAACATTACCGAATAATTAATTTAATCGAAAATCCAATTTAGATACATTGGACGAAAATTTTACCTCTCGCAGTATCGTGAATGGAGTGAAGGAGGTAACTTGGGCGAGAAAAGTCAATCAGTGAATCACTGACATCAGGATCCAATAAATCTATACCATTCCGCTCTTTTGACTTATTAGTAGAAAAATAATGAACATTTCTGTAAAAATGAATTTCTTAGCAATTAATAATAATTCAAAGAACGGATATTGAGTAACAACAAACCAAACTTATAGTAAAAGGGGTAACTATATACAAAAACAAACAAAATAACATTGTTATTAGTAAAATTCAATTTAATAAGAAAATAATTAAATTAAAATGCTTAACAGACCAATTATGTAGCTAGGTTCTCTAAACTCTCTAACTCTAAAAAAATATTATATGGTCCAATTATAAGAGCAATTTTCCATACAATTTTGATCCTAAAAAATAATTAATAATGAACTACTTTTAAATAACTTTAATTTTTATTCAAACATAACTGTAACAGTAACTAATAAAGAAAATATAGATCATTTAATATAATTGAAATTAACAACGGTAACATTTTCACCTGAATTATTTGAGCTCTAAAGCTTTATCTCTACTGTCAATGAATCGTTAATTATTTAAGGAAAATCAACAATAAACATGAAACAATTAGGGCATATTATATATACATTTTATAATTAAAACATTGAAATACTTTTTTAAAATAAACTTTAGATAGACATGTTTTTTTATAATGTTGTAATTATGTTTACCTGTTCTAATAATAATTTTAACTATTCTTCGATATAATTCAATGCAATACCAAAAATAAAAAAATAAGCTTAGAATATAAGATATTTATCATTCGTATCTTTCTATACTTCAATTTTTATTAAATTATTTATCTATATTTTAGAAGTTATCTAATATCAATATTTATTATCATAATATTTTTTTTAATTTTATTTAAGCATTAAGAAAAAAAATATGCCTAACATTAAACAGTTAAATATAATCTTTAATAATGTTAATAATAAAAAAATACGTTGGAATGGAATATTAATTGATAGTTTCGAAACAATCTCAGGATTCATATTATTCTTAGTATTAGGAAAGGTTGTTATTACTAGAACATATTAATGAATAATAACAATTAATAAGTTTAGATATTTAAATAATACATATATATAAGTTTTTCTCTTAAAAATAAAAAAAATTTACCAATAATTATAAAAAATTATATTTTTAAGTTGTTTGAGCAGAGGGAAGAACTTGTTGACCTAGCCCTCCGAGTGTCAACAAGAGCTCAACCTCCAGGCGTCCCATTCACCACAAGAAAGAACTCAAATGCTCTAGCAACTCGCGCTAAATATATTACTGAACCTTTCAAACAGCCACAGAACCAGAATATACCAAAAATATAACTAAAAATCGTGCGATTTGGGCAGTTGTAAAATTCAAATTGTATGAGTTTTTTTATTTATTAATAAATAAATAAAAAATGCTTCTGATGTTGAACAACAAAATTAATTGATAACATTTACAAAATAGTGAAAAAAATGTAGAATGCTTGGCTACCATCGATGACCGTTGACACTAACAACATTATCGTAAAATATGTTAATAATTTTTTTAGACTCACCACCTCTTCTCTCGATTTGTGGCACTGTTTCCGACGATGAGCCGGCACTGAGGCACAGAGATATTGAAGATAATACGAAGGACGTAGAGAGTTAGCGACACAGAACCAACTTAGAGCGATCACAAACTCAGACTGAAAGTACAACTGTGCCCCCACTCCGGGGCCACCTCTAGCGGCCGATCTACCAAACTCTGTCCGGGGTCTCTGCGTCTTCGGTTACAAGTAGTTCCATGGATCTCGAGTCTCCAGGTCTTTGAAATCATTTAGATCAAGTATACAAATGGTGAGAACTAAAACAAAATTATGGTAATTATTCCGCAGGTTGTAGCTTCGAGTTGAGTCACAAGTTTTAAGTTTTCGTTCGTTCCTCTTAAATTAAATACTTAAAAGAAATTATAGCGAATTCTTGAAAAATACCTAAGGAAATATTTTATAATGCAGCGGAAGGTAATCCGACAATCTCGGATGAAACATCATGTTTTAACTTGTACATAAATAAAAATTACATTACACTTCAAGACAAATTTATTTATATTAGTTTTGAAACAGGTTAATATACTTTTATGTATCATAACGTTGTAACAACCTTATAGTACACTGCAACTACCTTACACAAACTTGGATGTTATTAATTCAAGGCTGGGACGTAGTCAACGTTGCGTTATTGTGCTGTATCAATGACCACTTTTATTTAACATTCAATGACCACATTGTATAACACTTAAATGTTAAAATATATATATATATATATTTATTTTTTTTAACTTAGGTATCAGTCCTTCAGGTTGTCGCTTCGAGTTGAGTCGCAAGTTTTAACCTTTCATTCGTATCCTTTTTAATATCCACAAAAATAAAAATAATCTTGAGCTTTAGTATGGAAAAAAGAATGTAATTACGGGAAATGTGTATACTTCGCTGATCATTTCATCGATAAATGAACGTTTCAACAAAATACTTAAATACTTCGAAATTATAAATTATTTTTTAGTTGAAACTTAAAAATTTAAATGATTTTTAAAAAATGTGTTTATGCATTCTCGACCGCCTGTTAATTGAAATTAATTAATGTCTTATTAATCTTATTAGGATCGCTATTTACTTTTATATATTTTTCTAAATATTATAACAACGAAAAAGCGCCCTCCTAATTGAACCATCCCTAAAGACTACGATTTTTTTTTTTTAGAACTTATGTTAGAATAGAATGAATAGAAGTTATGTAATCAGTTCCGCTTATAAGGGAAATAAAAAAAACTGACATTTCTTTCCATCTAAATAAAATGAGCACATGTTTGAATCCCCTTCGTTACTATACTATTACTTTTATTACTAATAAAACTAAATTAAAATGACTGGTTGTCATTTCGAGTTAGGTCAAAACAAGTTTTATCTTTCCATTCTTTTCCTTTTTAATATTCTCGAATATAGCTTTAGTATGAAAATAAAGAGCATAGTAATGGGAAATGAGTATATTTTGGCAATAAATTAATCAAGAAATAAATGTTTCAACTAACATTTTGAAGTATAGATGATGTTTGTTGAAACGGCCATTTCTTGATGAAATGATCACCGTAATTTATGCATTTTCCACAAATACAATATTTTTCTCATCCTGAAACACTGGATTATATTTATTTTTGGGAAATATTAAAAAAGGGTACGAATTTAAAAGTTAACACAATTGACTCAACTAGAAGCGATTATATGCGGAACTGATACCTAAGTTATAGAAATATTTTCAAAACTAAAATAAATAACTTTGTATTTTTATTTGTGTACAAGAAGTATGATCTTTCATTCGAGATTGCCGGAAAACCTTCTATCACATTATCAAATATTTTTTGAGAATTTGGTACGATTTCGAATTAGTTTTAAGGAAGGATCCATGATAAGGATACATGGAGCTCTTCGACATTCTTGCCATGTTAAAAACCGAAATGAGACACGGCCAATTACTCACCGATAATCCGTGATTCGATTAGAAAGCGATTTAAAGCGGAAAACAATTTCAGACGACTAAAAATTAAATGGGAAAACTAATTTTTAATGTTTGAGCTAAATAATTTTATTTTTATGTTCATTTAAAACAATAGCAGATAAAAAAAATCTTCAGCTAATATTTAAACACCCAATTACTAAAATATATACCTACATAAATATTTGTAATAAAGAAATAGTTGGGGGTGCAGTCAATAAAAATTTTATTGACTGAACCCCCAACTATTTCTTCCTTACATTTGAAGTTACAGTCAACCAATTCTTCTCTAACATGAATTACATAAATATTGTACTCATTACACAGCTCTAATGTTACCAATTAATTATTTATATTATAATTATCGATTTTTTAATGATGCAAGCTGTTTTAGTTGAAGCTAATGCAGACATAAAGGGATCTTAAGCTACGTCCACACTACAAGACGGTTGCTGAGACACGGTCTCAGAGACGCGGATTAGCTGGTCTAGCTAGGCGGTTGCGGGGCCGCTGCTGAGACTAATCCCCGTTGCTGAGTCCGTCTCTGAGACCAAAATCGCTGGTCTAGCGCCTCCCGCTCCGAATGGGAGACCTTAGACCAGCGGGCTGAGACACGGCCAAATCTGAGCAATATTCAACATTATTATTGTCATTATAAATTATGATTATACATTTTAATAATAATTATTGTAATTATAGATCGTAACTATCATGTGTATACTTAAAATTAAAAATAATAATTTAATTATGATAATTATAATATAATTAAATGACCGGTCTTAATTTATTAAACATTATTTCCTTCTTCTCATAACCCAACCAAACCACAGTCTTGGCCGAAAATTCCTACAATAAATACTTATGTAGGTTAAAGTGTTGCGGATCTGATGAGGAATACGTAAATTCAAGTAATTTTTTATACCTATTTAATTATGCAATGTAAAATTTTTAATTCATTGGTAATTTAAACAAACACATTAATTGAATTTAAACTTGATTCAAACTATTACAGACCATTCTATTACTATTAGATTTTTTTTTATTTTTCAGGTAAGCGGGATCTTTAACTATTGCTTCAGTCTTTTAATTTTCTGTGTCTTGCAAATGTGTATTTTATTTCAGTGTGCTATCTTATTTTCTATTATTATAGTCGACAAATATGTTATTAATTTGAATAATGCTTTAGATGTGAAAGCTGTGCTAAATGCAATTATATGTGATAAAGACGATGAAATTGATTAAGATATCGCGACTTTCCTGGAAATAATTGTTAAGTATAGTTTGATGTAGCTTGTCGTTTTTAAAATGTAAATTTGTATTTTTTCTGAGTTTCTTGAGAATAAACTTTTATTTCCATCTTCTTTCGACCCAATCCTACCACAGTCTTGACTGAAAATTCCTACAATAAATGGTTAGGTAAAAAATAGTGTATTTGAGAAATACGCGCATCCATTCGTCATTTTTTAAAATATTTTATTTTAATTATTAAATATAAAATTGATAAGTCATTGGTAATTCAAAATAGCGTATAAATTGAACCTGCACTTTATTTAAACCATTACTGAAATTAGATTTTTATATGCCAGATAAGCGCGACCTTTAATCATTGCATCAGTTTTTACTTTTCTATTTCTTGCATGTATTTATTTTATTTCAGTGTGCTATCTTATTTTATGTCATTATAGCCGAAAAAAAGTTTTTTTAATGTGAATGTGACGGATTTAATGTGACGGATTATGACATTGTTCAAAACAAAGCGACATTCCTAGATATAAGTTTTAAGTATAATTTTATAATTCTAGTCATTTTTAAAATGTAATTTTGTATTCTTTCTGATTTCCTTGAGAAGCTGTATAAACAAACAAAACAAAAACAAAAACTGTTCTATATAGCGTGTTTATTTTTAAATAAACTTATGTTGTAATTTTTTAATTTATATCTTTTGAGAAACGCAAGTAAACTGAACTTAAATTCTTCAAAAATACAAAAGTTCTAAAATAGTTAGTTTTTGATTTTCACTATTTTCTTCATTGATCGCATTTGTTTTGTTTTTTTTTACTGAAATTTGAAAAATATCATATATTACTTGATTGTGGGAAATGCAAGAAGGTTAATATAAGTAAGTAATAACAGGCAATAAAATGTTTAAATATTTTATTTTGTCTTTTTTACAGCATAAAGCAATAAATCATTCCGCATAAATCAATGCTCTCCTCGGTGTATTGACTAAGATTGGCCTAGGAACTGAAATAGTAGTGTGGACGCTAGACGATGATACATGGCAAGATCGTGAACATTAGTAAGTCGATCAACTGAAAACCATTAGATTGGTCAATTTGATCAAATATATTTTTTATTCAATAATATTATATTATATTAAGCAAAAAGTCTCCATACTCATGAATTTTTTCAAACTTAATTTTCTTATTTTTTTCTCTCTTTATATATATCACTCTCACTTGCAATTTAATAATTTTCTACTCTACGTACACTAATCTATAATTCTGCAAGACAACAATGAGAGAAAAATAAAATAATAATTTTATTGAAATTCAAGTTTATTTATTACGTAAGGGCGGTTTTAATAAACATATGTTATAAAATTTATTTATTCTATTTTGTTTCATTAAAAACATATGAATCTAACAGGAGGGAACAATAGCTGTACAAAAATAATTATATTTTTTATAATTGATAGCCCATATATTAATGTCGTTGAACCTCTCAAACAAAAAACGACCTGATAAACCAAGTTGTAAACTTCGCCTTCCACTCCCTCCTCGAACAAAAATAATAACTGAGGAATAATAACTAGAACTGATGATTTTTTTCCTCTTAGTTCCGGATCCCATATTGTTCAACTCCTCCTGTTATAGTTATATGGTTATTAATCCAACAAATAAACGAAATAATATACTAACTAAATTTGATTTTAATAATATATTTTTTTTTTTTGGGGGGGGAGCGGAGTGGCTCAGTGGTAGAGCACTGATTTGCCATGCCGGAAATCCTGGTTCAAATCCCGCTGCGGGCAAGACTTTTATTTAATCTATTTGCAGCCGGAGATGGATCATATAGGATCTAGGATCCTCCGGGGGCTCATCCAGCCTCTATAAAATATTATAAAAATAGCGTACCCAAAATAAGGGGGGGAGGAATCTGGCGGTTGAGCCGCCAATCAATCACCTCCTTGCAGAACTGTTGTCCATGAAATGTACGGTCTCTACTATGTACCGAACCCCAGACCCAATCACGGGTTGTAGTGGTACAGGTTTTTTTTAAATTTATTTTTTATTTTACTCTATTAGATTCCTCCACTCGCGGCCCTAATACAAATGCAGTAATTCCATCTCTGGTCTTCCTTGGTCGTTCGTTCTTCTTCCTGCATTTTTTGGATTATAAAAGAATAACTTTTTCAGGCGCTTGTCATTTTCAGTCTTTATCAAGTGCCATCTCCGTGGATACCTCCAGGTCACAACGTTATATAACATGTACTTTTCCTGCCTTATCTTGCTTCTAACAATACCATTAGATATGTGCTCAGATAAAAAAATACTAAGAATGTCATACATGTCACGCAGAAAATGAAGCCTTTAAAACAAAAAGAAGGAAATAAGAAATATCACCGATGAGAAAAGTGTTCAATCGGATATGCGATTTTTTTTGGAAATTTAAAAAAAAAACGCAGAACTACAATAAGAATACATGATTGAAATTATAATAAGTATTACATAATATGGGGCGGAGAGGCCGAAAATGGGATATGGAGAAGATGAAGGAATGAGGAGCTGTAGGGAGAGGATGGCATTGCTAGAGAGTCAGGATTAGGTGGATGGGACATGTGGAGTGAATGCCAGGCAACAGGGTACCACAGGGAATGCTCTATCGGGAATCGGAAGGCAAATGAAATAGTGGACGTGGACCAGATGGCTGGGCGATGTACACGAATGGAGGAGAATAGCGCAGGGCTGTGGTGGAGGTGGTCGGCTACTTGTAGGACTTGTAGGGTCCGGCCGAAAATTTATTTAGAAAATAGGCAAAGATTTTATTAAAAATGGGCCATGAGATTTTGCAAACAATAATATCTACTAAGCTAACATGAGCATTTAGGAAATTTCAAATTTTTGAACTCAATGTATTTGGCATTTGGTATTGGATGAGTATTGGATGCTATATCTTTTAGTCAATCAGTTTTCTTTTAGTGGCAAGCAGCAGGCTCTTATATATTATTTTTTACAAAATCGACGAAACATACAATTGCACGACTTTTCATTACGTTTTGGGGATAATTTATGACTGAGGTTAATATAATGGTTGTGGTGGAATTAAAATTTATATATTATGTAATGAAATGAGCTAATCGCACTTTAAAAAAAAATATATATAAATATATATATATATATATATATATATATATATATATATATATATATATATATATATATATATATATATATATATATATATATATATGTTGTCTGAAAATTGAAGTTCTACCACATATTCACCTACATTTTCATTAATATTGACATAATATTATATCAACATAATCCCAAATTTATATGCAATTGCAAATTTTTTTATACGTTTTCTCGAAGTTTTTGTCTTCTATCGAACGAATTGAGTTATTCTGAGAAACCCTTTCTCTTAGCAAAACCGTTGATTATACTTTCTTTATATAGAAAACTTCAAAGGAATATTTTTATTATTAGCCTAAAATTTCGTAATCCTTAGGGAATATAATAATATTCCTTATGGAATATTTAAAATTAAAGGATCTCACGATTTTAATTCTTAAAAACAAATTTTCATATAAAACGGAAAATTTTATTTTGTAAACGCATTATTTGTGAAAAAAATTTAGCTATTATGCGATGCAAGTGAATTAAATAATTTTATAAAATTTAGTTGGTTATTCTATGCAAGGGCGGATTCATGATTTTTTCTGAGGGGGGCACAACGGGCAGACGGGCAAAAAATCAACAATAACTTAGAAATACACTTGTAGTATTTATAGAAAGGCTTATTAAAATATCTAAACAATAGTTTCTCGTGTTATTATGTTATTTTAACAACTATCATCACATGATTTGCCTATAAGTATGTACTGAAATGGATTCTCCACAGTACACAAACAACCGTCTGGGGGGGGGCACGTGCCCCCGTACCCCCGTGCTCCCCCTGGATCTGCCTATGATTCTATGAAACGTTAATGATATGATTTCAGGTTACTGTTCATCTCATGTTACATAACATTGTTAATGAAAGGTTCTATCGTCAAACAGTTCCACGAAAACAGAAGATGCTTCTATTTCTGAGATTTGGGTTTCAGACTGGTTTCATCTGAACGGTTTGATTTATCAAAGGGGTTTGGTAAATTAATTAAATTAAATAAACCCTATTTCGAAATTTCTACAACCCATGAGTGTCACTGGGTGATTGTATGGATTCCACGCTAGGGACTGTACTGTATCTAAGCCAAGAGAGGCGATTCGGATCAGATAATCCTCAACCGCCAGGTTTTTTCTCAATTAGAAATACTCATTTTTATAGAGAATGGGTGAGTCACAGTAGAATCTCCTGATTAACAGAATAAGTAATCATTTGCTACAGTAGGACTCAAACTCGGGGCCTAGAGATCCGCTACTCAGCACTGTACATATTGAGCTCCCCCTCTCCGGAAAATACGAAGTACTCGTACAAACGGTACTAGAAGTTTAGCGGGAATAGTAAAACAGATTGGCGAGAAACGTTGCACCACACGCGCACTAGTGAGTGTCATGTAGACACAAATTCTCTTTTCTGTTATTTGTTATACAATATGACGCTAGTTAGGGGAGACATTTATGTTACAATTTATTTAGCTTAATTAATTAAAATTCCTTATGAAAGCTACATCTAGTCTAAAAAAATCGTCTAAAAATATAAATTATTGACTACAATTGTCGGTGAAACAAGTAGCGAAGGTAAGAAGGGAAAACACCTTGCGCCTCTTATAATATATTATATTATATTATTAATATATTATAAGGAGGCGCCAATTAGTGCAAACATACTGTTTAAAAAATATATAATGCTTGTTTTGTTTTTTTATATTTTATATTTTAAAGTTTAAATGAATAGATATGTAAACAAGCGTGCTTTCGTTATGTCTAAAATTCAAAACCTAAGGGCCAGTATATGTACATTAAAAATGCATATTAGAACTGTTAAAATATTAATGAATGTAGATTAGGGATACCAGAGTTTTAATTTAATCGATGTTACTAATGATGATAGCTAGAGTTGATAGTCTTAAGATATTGTAGAGGAAATAGGCACAGTATACTTATCAACATTTTGAAAGAATTAAGGATTTTTGTAGTCAAAGAAGGCAACTGCTACTGATAACTGTATCGTCGTCTTATGAGCCTCGTGTAGCTCTGAGTAACTAACTACAATCATCCTTAGCTACTACTTTTTACAGATAAAAATAAGTGTGAAGAGCTGGATCTTCCTCTCATTACGCCACTGGAAAGGATTCTTTGCTTTATTTTTAATGAGATAGCTTTACTAATTTTAATCAATGTTTAATTAAACCCATAATAATTTTCATTAATAATGTTTTTACAATTAAATACAAAGCAGTGAGTAAGCGCTAGAGAGTGTTACGATGACATCTACTGATAAGAAAGCAAAAAGTATTGAGAGTAATGAGTATATTACTCAAATGATCGTAGCGCCATTGAACTGAGTACTAAGTGCCTTACTCAAATACTCGCAATACCCGAGTACTCACTTCTTCACTTCCTACTTAACTTCATCATTGATGAGTACAAAAAGTCCTCTTGAGTACTTCCATTTTCAAAAACTATTCTTGTAGAATAAATCCACTATTACTTAATAAAATATTCGATCCATTATAATTTCTAATACATAATAATGTTACAACAAACATATATCATCTATATTCCGAAATGTTAGTTGAAACTTTTATTACTTGATGAAATGATTACCGAAATCTTACCATTACCCATAAGAGAATGTAACTATTTGCCATACTCAAGCTCTCCATAATTTATATTTTTCGAAAATATTAAAAATGAAATGAATAAACAGTTAAAACTTTTTGTAACTCAGCTCGAAGTTACAACCTCCGGAACAGATACCCACTAGCCTCAAACTGAGCCGGTCGAGGTGAAAACTTGATACATCCAAAGTATGTGTCAGACCTGGCGCCGTTGTTCTGTCATTCGTTCCATTCTTTCCGAAACGTCATGACCGGTGAGTCACTGATGCCCAATCCTTCTCGGAACGGATCGAAGCAGAAAATGATCTGAACTTTTTTGAGAGCTGTGGGGAGTGAAGGGGGAGGGGTATATCGTAAAGATGCCAAAAGGTTAGATAAAGATATTAGGTTGAACAGGCGTAAGGCGCGTAAATGCTTTCTCAACTGTACTCCAAAAGCCAGAAAATATATCACCTAACTGCTGAAGAAGCGTATTGCATTAAACTGCGTTATATTATTAAACCTTGACGTGAGAACTTACTCCCCAACGCATTCATTGTTAGAATAGAAAAATATAAATTCAGCAGCATAAATCCAATGTGTAACAAATAATGCTTATTTGATAGGTCTATTGCATTTTGACAAACAATATTAACGAGTGTGTTTATTAGTATTGCTCGTTATTTATTAAAAGAAAACTGTAACATACAAAAAAACAAAAGAAACAAACACAATCACTGTCGTTACACCAAATAAAACTTTCTTGTTTATGCAAAAAAAAAAAATTGATTCACATACAATATAATGGTACTCTATATACAAGGAACAAGAATAACAATTCTTCTTGTTTATTACATTTCCACCGTTTGCACAGGCGAAGGCACTCCAGATCCCAATGGGAACTTAAGCTGTTCAATGTGAACCGTCCGCCGCCTCCTGGGGTCCCCTACGCTTTCTATGGTGACTACGTTGTGTTCCCTAATATCATATCTCCTCGGTTCCTTACCCCTGTTGGAGCCAATCCGGCGATAAACTATGGTCCCAATGTTCAACTCTCCCGTGCAATCTCGTACCCTTGCGTTTTCCCTTGCTACCCTGGTTCTTTTTTCTCGCATGATTTTTCTCCTCGCTGTTTCCCACGACCCTCGAATCCGTTAGTGGTTTGCGACGATATCGCGAGCTGCCGAACTGTCCCCTACTGTACCGTCATAATTCCTACTGGGCCCTCGAATCCCAAACAGCACTTCAAACGGCGAAAACCCCGTTACCGAATGAATAGAATGGTTGTAAGCCGCTACTGCCTTTTGCATTGCCACATCCGGAGTCAACCCCTGAGCGCTGTGATAGATCCTAAGGTGGTCGCTGAGGGTGCTGTGCAACCGCTCTTCTGCTCCCCTACTCTTCGGGTGCCCTGGGGTGTTGAAATTGCCATATGACCTCCAGCTTCCGCATTTCCTCGTTTATGATGGCATTATCAAATTCCCTCCCTTTATCGGATGTAATACGGTCTGGTACCCCATAGAACATGAACCATGTTCGTAATGCCGACAAAGTGGATACTGCCTCCTTTGTTTGGATTAGATGGGCCATGGCAATTTTGCTAAATACGTCAATGACCGTCAACCATATATACCCCCTCCACGTAAACGTGTCTACTTGTAGCTCCTTTAATGGCCTATCACTCGTTGGGGTTTCCTCTTGTACCCCTTGCAGTGGATGGCGGTCATACTTTGTGGTCATGCAAACCTCGCACGCCCCAATAACCTCTTGTATTGTTCTGCGCATGCCTGTCCAATAATAACGCCTCTTTAACGCTTGTAACGTTTCGCTGACCCCTCGATGGTTAGTTTTCCCTTGATGATAGGCCCCTGTCAGCTCCTTCTGCCGGTCGCCGTCCCTGATGGTTTCCACCATTAACCTACAGCGAATGAATACGCGATCCGGGATTTGGTCCGTTTTCCATAGCTGCCGAATTTTCTCCCACACGGTAGCATTACCCACATACAGATAATGTGTTTGATCTGGCTTAGACGCATCCTTTAGGGCCTTACATAACATATCTAATCTAACTCCTGGTTGCGATGAAATTACGTTAATGCGTGACCGCCCGTAACGTAAATACTCTATCGACAGTATGCCCGACGTTTTCATCTTCCAAATTACTTAGCGCGGCTTATCGTTGACAATCTCGTCAATTTCCTCCAGTTCCTCTGGTCTTTCATCTGTAGAGCTCTCTCTTTCTGAGGACCTCTCTTCCCTGTCCGCCTCCGTTGTAGGCTGCTCTCCTTGACCTTCCGGTGACCAATCCTGCAGAAATTGTCGAATTCTCTCGATGGCCCTGCGCTGTCTTCCTCAATGGCATTTATCATCAGCGCTCGTGACAACCGGTCGGCTACCACATTCTCCTTGCCGGGTTTATAGACGACGTCCTTAGAGTATTGACTTAGCCTTTCTTTCCATCGCGCGACCCGAGCCGACGACTCTTTCAACTGTCCCGCCCACTGTAGCGGCCTGTGATCCGTCTGAACCCGAAACCTCCTTCCGAATAAATATGGTCGAAAATAGGCACCGCCCAAACAATGCCTAATAATTCTCTTTCCAACGCGCTATATCTTGCTTCGGCGTCGGACAATCTCCTGCTTGCGTACGCTATGGGTCGTTCCCCGCGGTCATTCTTCTGGGATCACATTGCGCCCAAGGCATATTCACTGGCATCGGTGGTCACCGTAAATTGCTTCGTGAAATCTGGGAACGCTAGGACAGGTTCCTCCTTCAGGTGTTCCATGCATTTCCTCAAGTTGTCCTCCATACTCGGTGTGACGACTAGCCGGGCTCCCTTTTTCAATAAGTTGTTAATGGGCACCAAGTAACGCGCCATGTCCGGCACAAACCGCCTGTAATAGTTCAAAGTCCCCAGAAGTCTCCTTATGCCGGGGTATCGCCATCCTGGTAATCCCCTCCACTTTGGACCTATCTGGCTTCACTTCTTCTCTAGACACCGTGTGCCCTAAAAAATTTATTTCGCCCATACCCAAGACAGACTTCTCCCGCGACAATTTCAACCCAAATTCCCTCACTCTCGCGAACACATTTCGAAGATGTTGCTCATGTTCTTCCTCCGAGTTACTGAACACTAGAACGTCGTTCATGTAGACCTGACTGTCAGGTCAGGGGAGGTCCCTTCGTCTATACCTCTGAGAAATTCATCCATTAGACGTTGGAACGTGAGGGGCGCATTTTTCAGCCCAAACGGCATTCTCGTAAACTCGAAGTGCCCCCGTTCAAAGGTGAAAGCTGTTTTCGCCTGATCACTAGGATGAATTTTGATTTGGTGGTATCCCGCCTTTAAGTCTACCGTGCTGAATATGGTAGCTCCGCTGAGTCTGTCTATTATGTCATCGAACCGGGGAATCGGGTAGGCCTCATCTTTCGTATTCTCGTTTAACTGACGGAAGTCCACGACCACTCTATATTTCTCGTGCCCTGTCGTACTCTTCTTTTTCACTGCCCACAGGGGACTATTAAACGGGGACGAACTATTAATTATGATTCCCTGCCGCTTCAAATCCTCCATCTCCTCCCGGATATGTTGTCGCAGCGCTTGAGGGTGCCGTTTTTTCTGCACGTACGTGATTTTTTCCTGTTTCAACGGAATCTCGTGTACCGTCTTCCCCGTAACACTTAATACCTCCCCTTATTTATAAAAAATGTCGCGAAATTCTTTTAACAGTTATTTCCTCCACTCTACTACCCTATTCACGGCCCCACCCGAGATCCCGAGATCCAGCGCGGCGACATGTGTATGACCTGCCTCCTATATTCACGTACCATTTGCCACATTTATTTACCACTTTAGCGCCTACCCTCTCTAACAGGTCGCACCCAACTATGGCCTGATATTCTCTGGGCATGCTCTCTACTACGTGAACTTGTAGTCGCGCTCCCGTTTTCCCCCATTCGCTGAATCCCATGTCCGCCTCACCCATTACTTTGCATGGCCCTCCTAAAGTTAGTAGCCTACACTTGCATTCTCGGATCTGAAGTGCCTCCCCCTTTCCACACAACCTCTCCGCGGCTATTTTTGACAGCAGGGTGCTCGAGCTCCCCGTGTCCACGAGGCAATTCACTTCACTGCTTGTCTTAATAATAGGCAACCAATTTTTTTGCTTACCTGCTACATGATTGATGATGCAAGCTCGGTCGCCACTCTGCGGGCACACTCCTCATACACTTCCGTCTCACCATTGCCGTCTGCCGCTGACCCGCTTTTTTTTTTTTTTTTTTTGCCATTGCTGGCATACGGGGTACGGCAGTGGCGGGTTGATACGTTGGGTTTACGCACGCCCACCACTGCCAAAAAACTACTCTTTATTCAACAATCCATCTTATTATACAAAATAAATTTGGGAGGTACCGTTTAATCTAATCTTCTGGGTACAAATAAAAAATAAATAAAATAAAAATCTGTGTATTAGCTTAATCCTACTGAGAATATAAACAACTCCCAGATCCTATATAAGAAGGATTATTTTATCAATAAAGTCAGTTGTAATCGATCTCTTGGTGCGTGTATTTCTCAAAACCTTTTCCTTTTTTTTTTATTATTAGTGTCTCAAACACGTTAATTTATATATATATAGCACGAATGGCAGATTTGTGGTGTTCTAAAAGTCATAGCAATGGTATTTGGTCTACAAATGGGCTAAACCAAGCATTTGTTTTTGAGTGGGATAGTCGGGCTAGATCTTCACATTACATAAAAAAAAATTGGAATCCAAGGCTAAACCTGCATTCTGGAGAAAAGAACACCAGGGACCTTCCTCTAGTAAATTCCAAAAAAATTCTTCAACCGCCTTTACATATTAAATTGCGACTAATGAAAAACTTTGTGAAGGCTCTCAACAAGGATGGACCTGGATGAAACAATGATGGAGCATTCAAATACCTACGAAGTAAATTTCCCTATTAATAGTAATAAATATATATTTTTTTTAATAAATTGTTCTTTACTTTAACATGTTACTAAAAGTAAAATTTTGTAGATTAGGTATATTTTCAAAATAAGAGTTAATTAAAAAAATATATTTGTGCTTTTGTATTCAGTAACCTCAAAGAAGTATAAAAATATAATATTCAATTGAAAGGCACACAAATATTTTGTAGACCAGTGTTATTAGAAGATCAAAAAAGAGTTAAGTTAGCTTTTAACTTCACTGTTATGAGTAATTATTTTATCGATGAGCCTTTTGTTTTATTTCTTGCAGTCCTAGATCTGTATTTATAAAATTTTATTTTGCAAATAAACTCCTGAAAAATTAAGGAATCAAGGAAATTAAGCATTTAAGGAATTTTACAAAATGTGATTTTGTTATGGTTACATAAAAGTGGTGATAAACTAAGTTTATTTTAACTTTATTACACAGAAATAAAAGGGAATATTGACATATTATTATCTTATGATATTATAAAATAAGATATATTTTATTACTTTTTTGTTCTGTTTTTTTACTGAAGAAAAAGTGAATAAAGAGATTTTGAAAAATGGGAAAATAAAAGGCTTAAGTAGCATAATTTTTAGAAACAATTAATACTTTGTATAATTTTTCTGTTAGCCAGAACCTGTGTTTCTTGAAGAATTTCACTTCACAGATTTTTCAACACTGCACTCAGTGCTGAAATGTGCGCATCCCATATGAGCTTAACAGGATTGAGGATTGAAACAATGATGGGAGGGGGAGGCAGATAGGAAACTCCCAGGTTTTCCAAAATTAGAGTAACAACTCTTCATTTATAAAGGTTATAAACTAAAAAAAAACTATTCATTTATTTTTAGCGTTGCCATCAAGAAATAAAAAATTTCTGCCAATGAGATCCCCTGGTTTAAGGGACATATTCATCAATAATTGTAAGTGCCTAGAAAACTACTGTGACGTTATTTTCAACAATATGGAAGAGAATGCTTTGTCCCAAGTGTAAATGCCAGCCTAGACCGTTACACCACCTCCTCGAATTGCACAAATCGCGGAAGGTAGTATGAACTGGAGTATTATACCCATTCCATGTTTGTTGTAGACTATTAGGTGGTAGGTCATAAGACATAAGGCCAACTTCCACAAACAATTATTTAATCATTTGTGTGGATAAAGGCTGAACCAAAACACCATTAACTTCATTGAGGATATGGAGGGCACTGCGAAAAGTGTTTCTTCTGGCAACATTGACAATATTGCTAATCTTTGTGTAGTAAGGCAGTGATCTGTTACCTGGCCTTCTATTGGATCTTCCAGTCTCTCAGTTCAAGCAAAAGACTGGAAGATCGAATAGGAGGCCAGGTAGAGCTATTGGATCTTGATTATCAAGCAAAAGAATCGCGAAGAGCCTTTGAAATACCAACTTGCAGGTGACCTTGATTGCTCATTCTCACAATAATATTGTGCACTTTGGGTTCAAGATGATCTCTTTCCATGGTTAATGAAAATACAACTGAACTAAAGTAAAGAAAATATGAGAAAAGTTGTTTGTTTACAAAATAAGTAATCTTCATTTTTACTATTCTTATGAAAACTCATTATTAATACCCAAACAGGCGTTCTGTTTTCAGTTTGGGATTCTTATTTTGTTTCAACCAACTAATACTAAATATACTATAGCTAATTTAACCTTTTAACATAAGAATCAAATTTTGTTCAATTCATTTCACAAAGGGGACTTTTTTAGTCATAATTTTAAGTAATATCATCACTGCTCAAATAATAAAATGAAATATTTTTTAACTTACTGATTTTATTTTTTTTGGCAAAATATTTTATAATTACATACACAGTTAAATAGAATTATTTTGTCATACCCCGTTAACAGGTTAAAATTAACGGATAAAGAATAAATTACAAAGATTCCTATTCCTTTTTTAATAGTTTAGACACACCAATTGCACATCAAGTTTGAAAGGGCACAACTGAATAACTGTTAGAATACATATTGGATACAATTGCTGTAATTGATGCATTCTGTCAAGCCTTCTTGTTTGTGAACCGCTGTAATTCTATTACTTCCATTTTTTAGGACCACAGTTTGTATACAGGGTGTCCCGAATTTAAATGTCAAAACCTCAGGAACTTATAGGGGACTGAAAAACTAAGACAAAAAGTCCTTTAGAGATTTGCTCGTTTTTGCTTTGTTTTAGAGAAAATTGCAAAAAAAAAGAAACAAAACAAAAATGTTACAGGTAGCGATTACACCTTTCAAAGTTCGTCAGGCTAGGCAGTGAGATATGTAAACACTTAATGTTATCCTTTACATTATTTTATTTGTTTACATTTTGGCTTCCTTCTAGGATTATAATTCCTAAATCAGTCAGTTACTCAGATATTTTTGTGTGAATAGCATCAGCCACAATGCCGCATACATATTCTAATGTTGAATACGCTGATATGATTTTTGTGTATGGTGTCTGTAACGGTAATGCTTTAGAAGCGGTGCGGGAGTATGCACGCAGATTTCCAAATAGAAGAGTGCCTAATCGACGAGTCTTTTTGTTAACTTTTAATAGACTACGAGAGACTGGGTCATTCTTAATACGTATTGAAGGCGACCAATTCCAGGCAGCAATAAGAGCAGATTATCGGAGAAGAAATTGTGTCCAACGCCAATTCTATAACAATCCTGAGACTAGCATCCGAAGAGCATTAGCAATATCGCGGCAAGCAATATGGCGAACTTTGAAAGGTGATAATCGCTACCATCCATACCATCTTCAAAAAGTTCAGAATTTATTACCTCAAGATTATGTCAAGAGATTGAATTTTAGTAACTGGTTTCTTGAAAAAATTCGCGATGATAATTTATTTCCATTAAAAATAATATGGACCGATGAAGCTACCTTTACAAAAGGAGGAATTGTTAATCAAAGAAATTATCATGTATGGGCTATTGAAAATCCCAGAGCTATTAGAGAGAATAGGTTTCAGCATGAATTTGCTATTAACGTTTGGCTTGGAATTTGGAACGGATTACTGGTGGAACCATATTTTTTACCTGGAAGATTGAATGGTATCACATTTACACATTTTTTGGAGAACGACTTTTCTAATTATTTAGATGACATTCCCTTACAACAGCGGATTGAAATGTGGTTCCAACTCGATGGATGTCCAGCTCATTATAGCAGAGTTATATCGCTAGCAGATTGCTCGAGCTTGGCTGGATATAAATTATCCACAACGATGGATTGGACGTGGAGGAGTAGTACCTTGGCCACCCAGATCACCTGATATGACCCCCATGGATTTCTTCGTATGGGGAAGCTTGAAGCAGAAAGTTTATTCGGTGTCAATCAACTCAAGAGAGCAATTAAGAGACCGAATCATAGATGCAGTGCACCAAATATCATCAGAACAATGTTTAGCTGCAATTTATCAAGTGAGTGCTAGATTTAATGCTTGCATTGGTGTAAGAGGACAACATTTTGAGCAATATTTACATTAAAAAGAACATAACATAAATATAAATGTAAATAAATAAGTATAAAAATGAAAACTTGTTTTGTTTCTTTTTTTTAGCGATTTTCTCTAAAACTAAGCAAAAACGAGCAAATCTCTAAAGGACTTTTTGTCTTAGTTTTTCGGTCCCCTATAAGTTCCTGAAGTTTTGCCATTTAAATTTGGGACACCCTGTATATACACCACAATAGGATTTATCTGTTTTAATCATTTATTTCATTCTTCAATTGTTTCGTCTCTGACTTCCCCTTATGCCGTTGCTAGTGTCGAGGAGAATGGTAATTATTTTAAAATTATTAAATATTGGATTCATTATTTTTAAGTTTAATTTAATTTTATATGGATGCAAATTTTTCATTATTTTTTGTTATTTAATTGTTACTTTTAAAATAAAATAGTAATCATTATCATCAAAAGGGGATTTGAAATAATTATGATAACAAAGTGATAAGGATTATAAAGCATAATTACTTGATTAAAAATTACAATTTTGAGCATTGAAGATATTTAGAGTCATTTATCATTCATTGATAGCAAATCACTTTGATATATTTTTTAAGGTTATCTAATTTTTAAAGACACATTTAGAATTCACTATTCAGTGCATAATTTTAATTTTTTTATTATAAAAGATAATAACCACTTTATTGTCATTAGTATAGTTAAGTTATCTTAATCAATTTACATTTCTTTTTAATTATAGAAAAAGTAGAATTTCATAATTTTAATAAATGAATAAGATTAAATAAAAGCTCACCTATTTTTTAAGGATTATAATTTATATATAATTCGGAAAAATGTATAAGTGGTTTTGACTAACAAGAAATTAAAACGATAAGCTATAATCTAAATATTGCAAATGTATTTTACATATAGTGTATGGAAAAAAATAAAAATCACTAAAGCTAAATAAAAATAATACATTTCATATAACTTGCAATAAAAGTTAATAAAATTATCAAACGATTCATAAAATTATTTATAAACAAACATTTTCCTATTTAACATTATCACACAAAATATCACAGTTACTAGAAAACATTCCTGGGTGGAAAAGTTGAAGAATGTGTTCCAAAGATTTTGAGACAGTTTTATAGATTTAAACAAAAAGAATATGGTTTTTACATTTACCAGCAATTATTAGTTTTTAACCTAAAATAATATGAAAAGTGTAAAAGTAAAATAAAACAATTTAGGTTTTTTAAATTCAAAGAGAGGCTACATGCTACATTAAAAAAATACATAATTCAAGTGAATACTGTAAATGATTTCATCCAACAAACAACTAATAAATAATCAACTGTTTATGGTTTAGTTTTCTTTTCCATAAGTTATAAAAAACAAAACATGTTTAGTCATAATTCAAATAGATCTCACAATAACAACCAGAATAACATTAATTCAATAAAAATAGTGTCATAAATTAATTTTTAATATGCATAACTATAGATAACAATTTTACATCTCTTGTTAAGCAAATGGAAGACTGATGAAAGAAGTCATATATTCAAATTACTAAAAGTAAAGCACTTAAATAACAATAATAGTTTTTCTTAATAATTTCTATGAACAGGACGGAATACAATAAATTAATTTTTGAGCTTTCAAACTCTTAGAATATAAATACTACAGAACATAAAAAATTAAAACTAAAGATCATATCTAAAGCATTAGATTAACTACATACACATATATAAATACACACACACACACAGCAATAAATGAACCTAAAATATGATTTTTTATATTTGATGATAAATCAAAGAATAATAACATAACAAATTTTACATTAAAAATGAGCATTAGAATTTAATGTACATTATACATTATTGTGTTCATTTTTTCAAACCATTAACAGCATAATGTACTTCTTGTAAATTATTAGATTACAGAAATAATAGGTTCATTAACTAGATACCTGAATTTTAAATTTTAAAACAGTTTTGTGAACATGTATATTTTGATATTTAAAGATGTATTCTAAATAAATAATTTAGATTAAATTTAAAAAAATACATCTCACAAAATAATTCTCTATTTCAATTTAGAATGTAAAAGTTATTCTAACTACAATTAAATGTTTTATGAACATGCAGGATTTAATTCTATCCTACACATTCAATTCTATCACAAACTAAGAATCGATAAAGCAAAATTGTAGGTACATTAAAACTAAGTAAATTTAAATAACAATAATTTAATAGAAAACAGAACTTGGAGAACAAAATTAAAGAAAAAAATAAGCAAAATGTGTAAGAATGCTATTCTACAATGCATTTAATTTTTTTCTCAGAAAATTCAAGGTGTAAAAGATTGAGATTAGTTGATTTTATCATATGCATCAAAGAATAATAAATTAACTTTGGTGAAAGCTAAAATAAAATTGCTTAGTTTCTGCATTTGTATACTGTTAAGAAGAATAGGTAAGTTGTAAGATAATAATATTTTAAAAGAGCATTTGGTACAAAATTTTAGTCAATAAGTACTGTTTTCTGAATTCAGCACACCATTACTTATAATGCTAAATTATTAAAAACAATAAATATTTATTTACTAACTTAAATTAATGAAATAAATAAATACTTCATTAATTATTAATATTAATTACTTATTATGTTAAAGAAATAAAAATATACATATTATATGGGTGATCAACCCATATTAATTTTATTTATTCCTAACCGATATGCCTTCCAATCCCTTGGAAAAGCATATCTTGAACAAAGTAAAGAAACATCACTGGTACTTTGTTTGATAATTCACTTACCTCTAAAAAGAGTAAGCTCAGTTTAACAATACCTACTCAAAATTGAATGTCAGCCATTCTTATTTTGTTTTACATTAATATACAATATAGTTGAGTAAATTAATGGCATGATACTAGATAAATAAGTATATATTCCCAAGTCGCTATCCTTTCTTTTAAATATAAGAAACAGTAGGGAATACCTAAAGAATAAGTCTAATCACGATCATGTCTATGATTCATAATGATCATTAATTAATAATTTAAAATGAAATAAATAGTAACAATTTGTCTAAGCTGTTTGGAATCTTACGCTTCACTTGGACTGTTTTGTTGCGCAGGAGCTATAACAAACAAACATTAAAATTATAAATGATAATATGTAAAGATTAAAAGTAAACTATTAAAGAGTGGCAATAAACTATGGTATAAAAAATTAAATTATATGTAATTTTGAAATGTTTAAATAAACTAAATCAAACGATCTCCTCACACCTGACCAAAACAAAAAATACAATTAATGAAAAATCAGTAAAATTACCTACTTCTGCAAAATAAAAATGATATCCTCTTTAATAAATAAAAAACTACCATCTATCTATTATATTTATATATTACTAAATATTACCGGAAAATATGACCTTCCAATTTTAAGTTTAAGGATTTTAACAACATGATCGAAGAGTTGGCAGAAAAGAAGAAGAGTTATATATTCATGTAATATGTTCATTTTGTAGGTTAAGATTGAAAAAAAAAAGAAAAACCAGAAATACTTATTCTCAGTTCATTAGAAACTTTTGAATAACCACAGATTCAAGAAAGGTGGGTTTTCAAAGTTTAAATCTTAATTTTCTCAAAATGTACTACGAGACTCTCCATTTATTCCACCGACTCTTCAATTGAACCTTTCTTTATTTTTTAATATTAAGGCATGTATCCATTTCTTCATTAAAGCATGTAACATCATTCAGACAAAGCGTAATGAAAAGTGACTATCATTAACTTCATCTAAAACAGAGTTGATCTTTTTAACTAAGAAACCTAATTTGGGGTCTACAGGCATATAAGGCAATGAAATGATGGATAGAGGAGAGAACAAGCAACCTCGTCCATCTGATGCAATACTAATCTCAGCTACGATAATCAAGTGTAGACTACAAGGCCAAGTTACTTGGAGAATTAGGATGTGTGACAGAACTGTAAGCAGGTCATTGCGGATTAAAAAAACACTCTTCTAATTTAGGGTTAGCTAATCAGCAATTTGCAGTTTTTATGGAGGGGAGCATGGACATCTGATCACATAGATAAATGATCAAAGAGATCATCTATTGGATTGTGGTCCACAGGAGTCTATGCGGTCGATCTAAGTAATTACTTAACATCATTAGGCAAATATTGCACTGTATTTTAATCAGAAATGTTTGAATTAAGAAATTAGTTCACTATATTTCAATCAGAAGCAATTACATTAGGCAAATATTCCTTGTATTTCAATCAGAAGTATATGCTATATTGCCCACAGCAACATGTTTGGAAGTTATTAATTGTGATGGGGCTGGCATTATAATCTACTCAGTCAGCTTTTCAATTCTCAACCGAATATGAGAATAAAAAAATTCATTATTGGACATAGAGAAGAAGGTAAGGTGTAGAATGGAATGTGTTAGACTTAGGTGAGCAAAGCTGTCAGTCAGGAAATTCTTTCCTTCCAGAACTAAGTTGCTGCTAGCCTTAATAAAAATTAACTCATGTTAGAGAAGAAATTAGTTGACTGGAACTTCTAATGTAAGGATAGAGATAGTCGGGAGTGCAGTCAAATGAAACACCAAATAAGTGAATACTTATTTATTGTGTACCGATGTTTCGACCTACTTTGTAGGTCATCTTCAGGGCTGTGAGAGAATTTTGTTTTGTCTGTTTTCTCTCACAGCCCTGAAGATGATCTACAAAGTAGGTCGAAACATCAGCACACAATAAATAAGTATTCACTTATTTGGTGTTTCATTTGACTGCACCCCCAACTATCTCTATCCTTACAAAAATTAACTCAGATTGAATATTGGATTCTACAAAAAACTAAAAAGAGTATATGACTTCTTCACCGAGTATGACAGATCATAACAGGTGATTTTAATGCCAAAATCAGGTAAGAAAAAGCATACAGTCCCACAATATGAAACCATAATCTATGCTAATTTTGAATGATTGATCCAATTCACAGCATCCGAAAAATCTGTTGTAATGGGCATAATATTCCCACATAAGAATATTCAAAATAATTCAGAATATTCACTTCCATATTTGTAATGATGCTATTGTAATTGTGTAATGGATGCATAGTCAGACCACTCACTACAAGTTTAGACCTAAAAATTAACAACAGAAAGAATGAAACAGAGTAGATATAAACGGTTGCAGAAATTATAGAGTAAATGTTTTTATTTTTAAAGAGAAAAGATAGGCCCTCGGCCGGGATCCGGGTTCGAATCCTGGCCGAGGGCCCATCTTTTCTCTTTAAAAATGAAAATATTTAAAAATCAAAAAATTGAACAATAATTATAAAAAATTATATACAGGTTAAATGGATTCTATAAGAAGAAATGGGTGATTTGACAGTGAATACAAGAAATTGTTTGACATGAAGAATGTAAGTCCTTGCAGCAGCAAATTGAGCAAAAGGGTACATACAGTACTTTGAAGAAAAGCAAAGATCACTTAAAAGAAAAACCAAATCATTCAGGAACTTCTATAGGGTATTGAAATAACTGCCTACAAAACCGAAAGCATTAAATTCCAAAGAAATATACAGACAATCCAAAAAGGTTATAAACCCATAAATAATTGAATCAGAGGAAATGAAGATGTAGTTTTTATGCCAGTAAAATTCATAAACCATAAACCAAACAAAGGGGTAGTTGTTGTTTGTTCATTTAATGTCACTTTTTGCTGCTATGGCTAATCGGACGAACAGTGGTAGTGATAACATCTTTGGTTCAGCTGTAGTTATACATAAAGAAGGCACAGCTGAGAGAGTCAGGAGAATCTGGATGGGAAAAAACAATCCCCCAACTATAGAAGAGGTAGATGAAATAATATAATTTTATTTAGATGTAATACTTGTATTACTTAAATACTACTATAAAAGTACTACTAATAATTATAATCTTAATCAGTACTCACATTCCCTTTGAGGTAGTCTAACAGTTAGAACACTGAAAAATCCAATAATAACTGCTCCTCCACAAACATAGATAAGAGACAATTTATAAAAATCGCTGTTAAAGTAGTTTTTAGGAGCCCTAAAAAAAAAGTATTATAAATGCTTTTAGACAAAAAATATAAATATATTTAAATTACCTAAAATGTACAGTTTTTAGGAATGATGGGGGTCTCATGTGAGAATCTTTTATAACTGTTATAATTTTAAAAATAGTGAAAATTCTGATTCTATGTACAATAGTCACACAAATAAACAATCATGCATTTTATAGACTTTTATTAATCGGTTTAGATTTTCCTTTCACGCATGTTTATATATATATATATATATATATATATATATATATATATATATATATATATACATATATTATTTTTTAGTGAATTTCTATTATCCGAATTTTTGATTATCCAAACCACCCCAGATAACATTAGTTCGGATAATCGAGACTCCACTGTAGTTGTTTGGTTTGGTGCTCACCAAACAACTGTACCAAAGATCATACAAAGTTGTTGCGAGATAAGTCTGTTCACAAGAAGTACAGGTTACTTGGGCTACAAATCCTATTGTTTCGTGGTGATTTAGGCCATCACCTACAGGAACTGGAACAATAAGATTTTCGACCACTGAAGCCCTGAAAACTTCTGTCCATGTGAATGCTAATTAGAAAACGGTGGGACATTTTAATGTTTTTCCATCCATGGGAATTTCCAGATTCCTTCATTAATTTTCTTACTAGGGAAGTAAATACTTTCAGCCATCATGTTTTTAGGTGCTGCATAATTTACATGATGTTGATTTATAGAGTTGGCTCCTAATGCAGACTATATTTATTTACTGTCAGTAGAAATACTTTTCTTTTCTGACCTTAGCAATGTAATCACCACACATAATTTTGTCAAACACTTTGTCTAATGTACCAGAGAATGTGCTTTTTTCATTGTCTATTGTGACTTTTGTTGAAGCATGAAAATTGAAAATACTAAATTTCTGAAACCTTCCTTTTAGTTAGTAGGTTTCTATTCAATTGCCATTCCTCTTACCTTAGCTCTTACCATAAATCCTGTTCCAAAAAGCAGTGCCGTTCTTATGGCAACTATATACGATTTTATGAAGGCAATTCTCGAACAGTTCGTGTCCAATTCATCTTATATTCTGAGGGAAAAAGGTCTAACCAATAACAGCCTATGATGTATAGGAGCAACAGAAGCAACCCCAGTCTGTGTAATAATAGCATTTAACATTGTTCAAATAACAAATACTTATATTGAAAGAATTTATTTTATTGTTGCTGCTCGAATATTTATCTTTGAGGATTAGTCCTTATCCCTTAAGTCGGTTAAAGGGGTGCCTTCTTTGAGTATTCCAGAAGGTCCAATGCAAATACCACCAACTGCTGTTTAAAAACACTGACTAGTCCAAACGCAAATTTGCAAGATCACTCATAAAAGAATCCTTCCACATACCACTCAGGTGTTTGTCAGGTTCAGAGCATATTTACTTTTTTTTTTTTTTAATTTTTTACTTCATAGTTCACAGCCACATTTTAATTTCATAGAAACCAGAAGGAAGGATACTAGATTTATAAATTCTAATTTTCTAGGCTTGGGACAAAACTATGTATTGCCTAAGTAACGTCAAGGCCAAAAAGTAACCAACATTTCATGCCTTTTTTTGTGCTTGCGAACTGGCCAAAATTAAGGATCTTACTTCCTTCTGTTGTGCTTTCTTCCTTCCTCTTCCTCTACATTTCAGGACCTTCACTATTTCAGGATGCTTTGCTTTTCCCTCCTCTGTCCAGGCTCCTTCCGTTTTCCACTCCCCCCTGTTAGCCCCTTCTCATTTTTATTTTCCCTTAAATAATTTTTTTTGTTATAAATCACAAAGTTCTTAACATGCTCAAACTTATTCCCACTTATTTCCAATATCTCAGCAGTTTCTGCTGTTAATCATGTATTTTCCTTACCTTAATTTAAGCCCTATTTTTTTTTCCCCCATCGACATGATTGTACTTCATTTCTATGTCTTTACCCAGTTTATAATTTCTATATTTCAAAACAATTTATATTCCCTGTATTTCTAATTATTAATAACTTGTCTTAAAGATACTAGAAGTATTATATAGAGTTGTTATTCAGTAAACTTATTCTGAACAATAAAGAGAAACAATACTTACATGGTTTGGATTACCATAATGATAAGACCACAAGAAAATTTATCTGCAAAGCTCATGATTCCATAAACAAATGCACTATTTCCAACATCATCTCCTATCATTTCAGCTGTTACTGACAAGCTTGTAACCAAAAGAATGGAAACTGCTGCACCTATTTCCAAAATTATTACATTAATAATAGTAAAAAAAAAAAGAATTGAATAAAATAAATCACATTTTTTAAATATTTATACATTATTTATAACATCTAAATATTATTGAAATAATTAGTTACTTTCCAGGATGAACCAATCAAATAAGCATTATACAATATTAGTTTTAATTAATAAATTATTTAAATTTTAGTTTTACTAAATTATAGATGATCAGCATTATAATACTTGTCAAAATATTTTCTCTTACCAATACTATAAATTTATATTTATAAAAAAACAAATAATGCTCATAAAACTGCATTTTAAATATTGCATTAAGATTTTTTGTTATTTTATAAGCAGAAAGAATGTTGAAAGTATACTAAGTACTAACATGAATTTTTTGTTATAGTTTTTAAGACTTAGCTTAATGATCAGTATTTTTGCAATATAATAGCAAATTATAATTATATTTATTGAACGGCATTGGGACAAATTAAAATTGTTACTGTATACATCGATATTTTACAATCTCTACAGGAAATATTTTTCTCACTAAATAGTAGTTCTCCTCACATTATCTAATATTGTGCTTTCACTTCCTCTCTTTTCTCTTACTATATCTATTTAAAGTTCTTTATAATACAATTTTTAGAAACAGTAGCTGACTAGATAGATCCAGAATCCATTCAATTTTGAAATCTACATTATTCAAAGAGATTTATAATTTTTTATTTTATTTATTTTTCAAATAATTCTTGCTCTCCTTGTAGTAAAAATATTTATTTAGGAAACGAATATTTAGTATGTAAATTAATTAAACTTTAATAACTATATTATGAATTTCAAAATTTAAGAATAATAAACTAATATGAACTTCTTAGGTAAAAATAATAACTGAATTGAAAAATAACTGACCATATAGGATAGAGACACCATAAATGCCATAAGAAACATAAATATCACCAGTCCCAAAATATACCCATATACATCCTCCAATAGAGAGTAAGCAGCCCACGGAGAAAGCAAGCTAAAAAAATATGAATTAAATTTTTTATTTTCTAAAATTTTAATATGTAGATGCTTTTAACAATTTTTTATAATATAATTTAAATAATATCTTAGTTCATACCTTCCTTCCACAGAAACCATAAAGTGGTTTACAAATCCATGATGACAGAAAGCTAGCCACATACATTACAAATGGTATGACTGCCAAACTTTCACTTTCCATATTCAAGTAGGAATGAAGGTATAACACAATGAAAGATTGACTAACATTGACAAAAATCCTAGTTGAAGTATAAACAAGAGCAACTTGATAAAGAATCCATCTTAAAAACAAGTCCTTGATAGATAATCTTTCTGAAGATCGGTTTGAATCATCATTTTCTAGCAAAGGTGGATCATCATTATTTTCTTTGACAAGTATATAAAAAAGTAACGATGCTACAGCACCTCCAGCACATAATGAATACACTATAATCTGTAAAAAAATAAAAACAATAATATATAATGTTGGACTAAAAAATTTGCTATAAATATCTAGTGGTGTATTAACACAATTTAAAACAAGACATTCATAGCCTTTGAAATTTTATTGTAACCACTAACTTAAATTGTAATTTTCAGAACAGGATTCATGTAAAAAAATTTTAAATATGCTATCAAAATAGATAAGTATCAAACAATATTGAGTTATAATTAGACATTTAGTTTCTGGAATTGAAAAAGTGAATACTATGGATACCTTAAGAGTAAATAATATGGAAAAAAAGTAATACAAATATAGCTTACTTGAAACTTATAGAGATCTTTGGTTGAAACATTATCTGAGCTTCCATTTACTCCAAGCACTCCCCATGTTACAGCATAAGATATTAAATTAGATAATATGGTGAAAGTATTTCTACAAATAAAAAAGAAGATTAAATCAATAATAAGAAAAAATGGTACTTGTGTACTAACGCCACCACTGGTAAACGGCAATCTTGTACGCATGCTCAAGCAGTTATATTTTATCATGCTCAAGCAGTTATCTTGGATAACGGTTTTAAATATTTTTAATGGGGTGGTTAGGGTGGTTATAATATAAGAACAATGAATCTGTAAAAAATATAACTGTTACTGTTAGAAACATAACTGTTATAAAATATAACTGCTTGCGCATGCATAGAAGATTGCCCTATACCGGTGGTGGCGTTAGTACGCAAGTACTGAAAAAATATCAAAATAATAAATCATAATAATAGAACTCATATTAATTAGAAAACAAATAGAAACCTAATTGACAGCAGCCCAGTACGGTCCATTTCATCTGATGATAAATCAGGAACCAATGCTAAATGGGCAGTTTGCACACAAGCCCATCCGAATTGAAAAATGGTCACAAAAAACCCGTAATAAATCAATTTTTGCCATTCAAAAAAGTTTTCACATCCAATACATGGAGAATACATAAATGGCATAGCAACAAGAACACAGGCAGTACCTGTAAAAATAAAAAAATGTTTAGTACATAACAAACTATTAAAACTATTAAAAAAGACAATCAAATGACACCATAAAAGAAACATGAGGCAGCCTATGAGAGTTAAAGTTATTCAAACAGGGCTCCCTTGCATAGTTTAATAAATTTACTTTATAGTAAAAAAAAAAAATCAAACAAACATTCATTTAAATTATTTCAATAATTGGTTTTAAGTAATTGAAAAATGCCACAATATTATCAACATAAAAAAAGTGCTGTCCAATTATGTCGAGTTGGTGAGCATACAATATACAGGGTGTCCCGAATTTAAATGGCAAAACTTCAGGAACTTATAGGGGACCGAAAAACTGAGACAAAAAGTCCTTTAGAGATTTGCTCGTTTTTGCTTAGTTTTAGAGAAAATCGCAAAAAAAGAAACAAAACAAATTTTCATTTTTATACTTATTTATTTACATTTATATTTATGTTATGTTCTTTTTAATGTAAATATTGCTCAAAATGTTGTCCTCTTGCACCAATGCATTACATCTAGCACTCACTTGATGAATTGCAGCTAAACATTGTTCTGATGATATTTGGTGCACTGCATCTACAATGTATATAAAAATATAAAAATGAAAACTTGTTTTGTTTCTTTTTTTGCGATTTTCTCTAAAACTACAGAAAGGGTCACTGGTGTCGCATTCGGTAACAATTTTTTTTTTTAAAATGACAAATTTATAAGTGCCATCTTACATTTACATGTATTTTTATAACATGGATTTTGTCTATGAAGTTGTGCTTTAAATATAATATAAGTTGAGCCATTAACATAGGCTTTATCAAATATAGTAAACCAATCATAGTGAAAAAATAAATCAAAAACATTTCACATAGTAAGAAAAATACTGATAGCACTATAGAAGTACTAATACATTTATATTAATATATAAATTAAAAACAATTACTTACTTCTTAAGTAAGTGACTTTTTATTTAACCATAAACCTTTTACATTAAAATGTCTACAAGCTTTCAATGAAACTAATATAAAATAAATATATGTATCTGCACATGTAATGAAAAATTTCTGATTTTATTACCTAAAAGATGCCATGACTTTCTTTTTCCATACTTAGATAAAAATAATAAATTGAATCTGTCTGAAAAAATTCCAATAAATGGAGTAGATACAGCATCTGCTACTTGACCAATGAGTAATATAGCTCCTGCATTAATATTGCTAAATCGAAGAACAGAATTGTAAAATAGCAAACTATACGTGAACCAAATTGATGAACATAGATCATTTAGCACATGCCCAAAACCATATCCAAGCCGTTCAAGCCGGGTGAGTGACATCGTTTTATCTAAAAAAAAAATATATAAATATATTAAAAAATCTTTATAATTATATAAATATACTGTTCATGTTGCTTAGAAAACAAATTAGTGTCAACAAGCTATTGTGCTAAGTTACAAAGACAACCTAAACATTTGTCAATGAATAAATTAAAAAAAAATTAAATAAATTAAATAGTTGCAGGTAGATGGAACCCTGTGCAACAGACTAGTCCAAATCCTAGGGTATGCCGATGACTTTGACATTATGGCAAGATCTAAAAAGGCGCTGAGGGAAGTTTTCTTAGCACTGGAAGAGGCAGCCAAGAAACTTGGGCTTAATGTCAACATACAGGAGACCAAGTATATGCGAATAGGAAGAACCCAGGAAAAAGAGGGTTACTTCGAAGTTGGTCAGAACCGATTCGATTGCGTGGACAGCTTCGTCTACTTAGGGACAGAAATTAACTCACAAAATGACATGTCTCAGGAGATAAGAAGAAGAATTAATTCTGCTAATAAATGCTATTATAACCTAAGGAAGCAACTAACAAGCAAGTTCCTTTCTGGGCAAACAAAGCTGCTGATCTACAAAACCCTGATTCGCCCGGTACTCTCATATGGCTCCGAGGCCTGGGCTCTAACAAAGGCAGAAGAGAAAATGATCTTAATCTTCGAGAGGACAATCCTGAGGAAGATCTTCGGTCCAATAAAAGTGGGAGGAATATGGAGAAGGCGATACAATAGGGAGATATATGATCTCTATAAGACCTCAGATGTTGCCAGAACAATCAAACTTGGCCGACTACGATGGGCAGGACACGTGGCACGGATGGAGAACACTCGGATTCCCAAGAAGATTCTCACGGAGGGAATCCATGGCACACGGAGAGTTGGAAGACCAAATGTGAGGTGGGTGGAAGCTGTGGCGGAGGATGCACGTACCCTTCTTAATGCTAGAAACTGGAGGGACGCTGAGCAGGATAGAGCTGATTGGCGGAGAATGCTGGAGACCCAGACTCGGTGACGAGTTGTTGCGCCGGATATTATTATTAAATAGTTGTAATTTGAAGACATCACAGGAATGGCAACTGTTTTAATTTTAATCATTATAATTTTAATAAGTATGTTGTATAACCAAATTAAAATTATAAAAAAAAACAAAATATTAATTTTGTAACAGTTACAAGCTTTGGGAGTTCGAAAATTTGGAAAACTAAGATCTTGGAGCTTTTAATTTCACATGTGTATACTTAAATAAAAGAAGTGAAAGTTTTCAAATTCTATTTGCAATAAGACTTAATGGAGCCGAGGTATGACACATAAAATGCCTTAATTCCCAGACAGATTCTTGTCTCCTATAGACAACTACATCCTAAATGAAATGAAATTTTGCAAACTTATGTATGGTGAGATGTTTTAATTATTTTGTATCATCGTAACAAACGAAGGTGGTTTTGACACCTCCTTAGGATGAACCCAGGGAGCCAGGAAAACTTACAAGACAGAAGGTAAAAGGCCCAGAGGAAGGCCTCACATCTCCTGGGAGGATAGCTTAAGGGATGGTTTCAGGAGACGAAGAATAGACTGGAACAGAAGGAGAGCATTGGCTCCGAAAAGAGATACTTAGTCCAGGCTCCTTAAACAGGATCTTCAGACCACAGAGCAGTAGAAGAGAGAAAGATTATAATGATGATGTATCATCAGATCTGAATTCTTAACCATTGTCATTTTGACCATCTCCTAGAAATCTTTGTAGGAAGTAAATCAAAAAGGAATTTAGGCAAAATAAAGAGAAGTGAGAAAAATATTGCAAGTTTTATTGATTTTAAAGCCATTAAAAGGAGTGTACTTCACATTAAAAAACACTGAATTTAATTTTTTTTTTGTTATCCTATGTTACTCGAAAAATAAATTCTGTAATGTAATCCTGTTAAAGAAGGCCCTGCAAACATTTTAGCCTGATTTATAAATAAAAGAAATGTTTATATGTTAAGGAGAACAGAAATTTTTTACTATTGTGTTTAGGCTAGAACGAACATTTTATTATGAATCGATTATCAAAGCCTTCAAAGAAAAGAAGGCAAATAGAGGCTTTTAGATTGGAGAACTTATTTTCTGAGAAACTATGATTTATCTTTTATCGGCAAAACAGGCGCACTAGGCTGCCTTTGGCCTGCTTAACGGCTGCCAGCCATTTCTCTCTGCCTTCTGCAAGGGTGATAGGAATCCCCAGATGGGGAAGATCCTGCCCCACAGCATCTCTCCATCGACCCTTTGCCCTACCACGTGGACGCACACCATCCGGAATATTCTCGTAAAACCTATTGACCATTACTCATATTTATTACATGTTTGGGGTCCACTTTATTCTTTCTTCCATCTTTATCATTACTAAGTAATGATCTGAGTTAATATCATATCCCCTATAAGATCTAACGTCATATATTGAGCTGAAGTTTTTGGTGGACACCAACACGTGATCGATTTGGCTTGCTGAAATGCCATCTGGAGAGTGCCATGTTTCCTTGTGCTATGATTTATCGGCATAAACTAACAACTTATTAGTTGATGGAAGCCATTATCTTGTTTAACATTTTATGAATCACAAGCGTTAAAAAGAAAAAAAAACATCAAACTAATACCTCTCTACGCTAAAAATGCTCTGAATGTTAAAAACGGACATTAGGAGGGAGAGGGTTTAAAAAAACTCGAAAGTATTGGACTCTTTTGTTATTTTATCTTTAATTTCTAAACTTTACATTCAGTATAAAATGGTGTAATATATTAAATTAAATCCTTTGTCTAATGAGCAACACTACATAATAATTTAGGTGATTGGTGAGGTCGAAAACTATGATTTTCCAAACAGTCTCACCTATATGATGGAACGAACCAAATTATTTACTAATACATTCATAGAGTATTTACAAGACTCTTCAAAACAAAAATATTTAAAAATGACCACTATCAAAATAACAATTAGTTCAGTGGTTTAGAGCACTGCAGCGGAGAGGCAGAGGACCCAGGTTCGAATCCCGGCCAGGACAAATCTTTTCTCTTCAAAACAAAAATATTTACAAAGACGTTAAATACAAATTTCAACTTTAAAACATTGATAATTATTGTTTGATTTAATATTTCTGAATGTCAAATATCGAAGAGGAATCTGGTACCAATCATAGATTTTTAATAGGCATACAATTGAGTAGATATAGAGCTTTTGTTGAAATTCCCGAAGTATACGGGTAGATAAAAAGACGCAGATCTTGATTAAGCCAACAAGGATGAAATAAATGATCCACCAATGAACACCAATCTCCTTGTTAAAACAAATGACACCCTATACCTGGAAAATCTCTTCCACTCCCTAAATCTCTCCATTGTTCCATTTTCTCCTACCCATCATACCCATCAATCAAACACATGGTTAGATCTGTAGGTCATCGATTCTCCTCTTCTCAATTGCCCGTCCTGTTTCTTTCTTCTCACGACCTAATCCAAATTACATATAATATCCAAACCCCGAACAAACTATCTAAAACCTTTCGCAACCTAGATGCGATCAGTCGTGAAAGCATCTTGCCTTCCTTTGAATCCCTGAATTGGAGTGAAATTTATTCCTGTCCTACTATTGACTCCATGGTTGACACACTCACTTCCTATCTTATTAGTATCCTGGACACCCATGCTCCTCTCAAAACTACAACCTTCCGTCGATTACCCGCTCCTTGGATGGGTCAAAACATAAAAGAACTGCAGAGGAAGCGCGACGCAGCTCGCAGACGCTACAGACGGACAAGACGGACCGACGATTATCAAGTGCCTGGGCAAACTTGAATAAACTGTCGTTGAATGCTGCGAAAGCTCAGGCCATCCTAATTGATTCTAACACCCTTCTTAAATCTATCAACTCACTTCCCCGATTAACCTTAAATGATCACCCTATTTCCTTCAGTTCCTTTGTTAGAAACCTCGGAATCATTTTCGACCAATCCCTCTCATGGAAACCCCAGGTTGCCCAAATTTCCAGCCGAGCAATAAGCTCTCTAAAGCTATTCCACCGTTCCAGGCATCTTCTAACACTACCTATCCGTAAGCTCCTCATCACTTCTTCTATCTTTCCACACTTTGACTATGGTTGTGTGGCATATGGTGGCCTCTCGAACAGGCTCGAGGAGAGGTTGAGGCGAATTATGAACTGTTCGCTTCGATTTGTCTTCGATGCCCCGAGAAGGTCTCACGTGTCCCGTCGTTACGCTGAGTTAAAGTGGCTTTTTCCTTCTATCCGCAGGCTCTATTTCCTTGGTTCTTACTTATATAAAACTATCAATTCTTGCAACAACATCCATCTTATATCTATAGTCTCCTACAATTCAAATCCTCTATCCAATCCCAGGGCACAAGATCTCGCCCTTCCGATCTTTATATCCGTTCCCATAGAACCAAAACTTTTGAGCGTTCCTGTTTCTCTTTGGAACTCACTCCCACTCGATATCCGTCATGCGTCTTCTTTAACCTCATTTGAATTCAAACTTTTCCAACATCTTTTAAATTCCCAATCAGATGCTCTATAATCAATAAATATTTTACAGATATATTAATCTTGATCGATTGATGAACTACTGTAAATATTCCTCACTCATAATGATATCAGTTTTTCATTATTAGATGCTATCATGTATTCACTTATTTTTCCATAAGCCTATTTCTTTTTATTACGAATTTGTCTGCTTTTTTATTTTAATTTTTATTACATTTTCCGATTCTCTACCAAAACATACCTGTTTAGTTATTTACTTTCATGATATTATGTAAATATTGTTTTATTTTGATGTATGCCTTTGGCCAGATAAATATTTATTGTTTATTTTTTAATATTTATAATTTATTTATTTGTTCATCTCTGTTATTCTAAAGGGACCTGGTCCCAGAATAAAATTATTTTTCTATTCTATTCTATTCTAAATGAACTGTCGATAACAAATGAAGATTGTTTAAATAGGATTAAATTCAGTAAACGGATCGACGAAATGAGAATCCTTGTAATGGAAAAGTAAGAAAGGAGGAAATGGTTGGAGGAAAGAAAGAGGCAAGGAGGCTACGAGGGGGTGAAGGAAGTGTGGGGTGAAGGGAAAAGGAAATCAACCGAGCCATGTAGAAAAAATAGTCAGATTCTATCGGGATTCCAAATTAATAATTTGGAGGATTATTAAGTGTTTCTATACTTTAAAAATATTCATATAATCCAATCACTATAATACAAAAAAAATAGATTAGTAATAAAAATACATTTCATCTATATTTAATTAATATTTACATTCGTCTATATTTATCTTAGTCCTGAAGACGACCTACAACGTAGGCCGAAACGTCGGGACTATTAAAAAATAAGTTTTTCTCCTTAATTCTTCTTAGTGTTATTATTGACTCCACTCCCTCACCAACTCTATCCTTCATTGTATTTAAACGAGTTTGAGTAGTGGCGTTTTGATTCTACCTTAGGTGAAAGAGTGTTTATATCAAGTTGAAAATCACTGATATTTACATTTTTTAAATTGTCGGATTTGATCATATGCGGTGTATCTCAATGATTTAACCAAAGCCCATTAATTATATGTAAATAGATTTAAAAACTTTCATATATGTTTTCACTAAAATAAAATTTCAGAAGCATAATGCTGCTCACTTGATAAATATAGCTACATATAAACGGATACACTAAAATATGATAAAAAAATAGTAAAAATGCAGTTACACGAATGCTAGAAGGCACAGTAATGTAGACAAACCCTTAAGGTTCCTACGTTGTTAGGAAGTTATTGACCTGATTAGGTATCATTGAGGCAGCTCAGCGATCACTTGACAATTCGTTATTTGTCAATTACTTGTCTACGACGTAGCCCTATTATTATCATTTTTCCAGAACGGAATAAGATAAAAACGTCAGATGAGATATTTTGCTGAAGAGCCTAATTAAAAAAAAGTTAGAAATCGATCACATTGTTATAATCTTGATGTCTCCTATAAAAAAATATAATAGTTTTTTATTTTTCTTACAACCTTGGTAAAGATGGTATTGTAAAACCTTTGATTATAACACATTTTCGGGCATGATTTTTCGCTGTATCTGAACTACATTTATCTCATAAACGGGTTAAGAACCGAATTCGTATTTTATTTTGGTTTCGATCTCCAGATGGTCATGTGAAAGGTAATTAAATTTTTACTGACATTGTAACCCTTTAATATTATTATTATTTAATAAAGAAGTTTCTCGAATTCGATATACTTTATCGGGTCACCTTTGCAGTGCTCACAATGATCTTATATATCAGTTATTTCCCGATATTTCGGAGTATCATTTGGTAACTACGCAGTGATTGAAACCCAATCCTTCGCCGCCTCCACTTGCAGTCAAAAAAACACGACAAATACATTTGAAACTCCTTTTTTTAAGTATTTTATAGAATATCGAAAATATATCGTGAAAATAGGGTTGTACAGAAATTGTCCCGAAACATGAAGGGCTTTGAAAAGTGGCTCATATTACCAATTTAATTAAATGATGTATTTTGATTAGTTTGACTGCGAGAAGAAAGTGCTTAACTTTTAAATGAGTTTTGAAGGAAAATAGTAGATCAATTAAAAATAATTTTATATTAATTTTAAATTAAAAATATATAAAATTTTAACAGTTAATAAAAAATAAAATAAAAAAGGCTACGTTAAAAAGAAGTTTAAGTAAAAATAATACGTTATAAAAAAATACGTTACGTTAATAAGTAATAATTAATAAGGCGTCAAAAACAAGAACGATGAAGGAATTAAAAAAGTATCATCTTTCATTAATGAGCTTCGGGGAAAATCTTGGAGCTTTATGACGAATTAGAATTTTCTCTGAGATTGATGTAAAAATTAGCTTCAAGATTCATTTTACGGAAGAAATGTGTTCCTTTGTTCTGACAAATTTCTACTCTCCCAAGACTTACAATTAAATTAGATCATATTTAAACAAATCTCTTTCACCTCTACGAACTATCACCATAACCTCCCAAGAGCGTATGTTGTTAATTGATGCAACAAAAACTAAGTGAAAAACACACTTTTTGTAGCTCTACGACACCTCATGTAATATATTCTAATATATTTATGATTCAAGTAATCCTCATTTTTCCACAACACTTCAAAACTATAAATTATTTTCAATTTAATTTTTTCAACGATATGAAAGAATCTAGAAACTCTCATTTTTAAATTTCAATAAATATGTCGTCTTTTAGTTTTCCATTGGAAGACATCTTAAGTAACATATTTTTATTCGCAAGATTCTCAGTAAAGCAATAGATTTAACCCGTTCTATATATAATACCTTTATATTAAATAAACATGAGATTGTAAAAATATCACATCTCCCTTTCCCCCCCTTATCAATTCACTCCAGGTAACAAAAAATTTGAACGTGTTACAGAAATTACCCTATCATTTTCAAAAAACACAGTTTAGTGTTTCCCCATGGCTATGTCTTCAGCCCTAATTTACTGAAATAGCCGATAAAAAGTACTTTTGGAAGATCTGTTAGCTCCCATAATCGATAGAATTAATATTTCCTTGTTGTTATATTGCTTGTTATATTTCCAAAGGTGACGTGGATGAAATTCGGACCTGGGGAAAAAGAAAATTTTACGCCGAGATTACGGTGCTCTAAGGCGAGGAGCTAAAGTTGATAGCTGCAACTCCACACTCTCTTCACACTTGGGCTTCAAGAGGAATCCGCCTAGAGTTGCCTCCTAGAGGAAATTGAAAATATGAGAGCAACTGAAGGGTTTGGAATGCAACAGTGCTAGGTAGCAATAAACGGCGATGCTGAAATACGATACTAAAATGCATTCTCCGGAATACTTTGTGTGTGAAAGAGTGAGAGAGGGGAAAGATAGAAATATTATTAGCAATTAGGTTAAAATTTAACAATTGAAAGCCTTCAGTCTCTCATACAGCAATTAGTAAGAACATGGTAAACATTCCAACATCAGGACTGGAATCACAAACTCATACAATACAGAACATCCGTCATAAACGACATAAAATATATTGGGTTGAGCTATTCAGTGAAAAGTAGTCGCTTTATTTATTTATATTCAATTAATGTGATTGGGTGGTTTTATTTTTTTTATAAATGGGAACGGTGTTGGTGTGTTCATATACTACCAGAGACCAATACTTATTCCGTGGCAACGCGCGGCATGGAAATGGAACTTACACGCTTGCAAGAACAGCAAGGTAGCCTGGAGATGCCGAATTTGCAGGGTTGGCAAACTGACAAATAGGCTATGTCAATAAAAGCCTATAAAATTCCAGTTTGTAACCGACTACACCTCGTACCACGACCTCGGTATTCCATTTACCATTGACTTTATACCATCTAAATATTAACAGAACACTGCTAATTATCTTAACCCTTTGGGCAAATACCTATCTATTCCATTGATCCCTATGATCCTCCTCCAAGGTTGAACTTAAGACCTTTCGAAATTAGGAACATTGGAGCCTAGACGTCGATGTCCAGATTCTCCACTCAGCCTCTAATGGCTTTTAATTGCAGGGATGCGAGGTGGATGAGAGTGTTAAAGAAGCTTCTTATCAACCTCGAGTTGGAATCAGCACCGGTTCTATTCTAGCCTAAGAGGTTTGAAATTTATTTCGTCTTGGAGCTATGAATCCCAACCTTCTCCTTCTGGTCAGAATATGTTGCTAAACGAATAATCTGTCCTCATTATATTCGGACTTTTTTTCTCATCAATTTTGCCCCGCTAATTGTGATGTGTATGCGCACACATCTCTCTAATATAATTATCTAAGAACTATTATGATATTTGATAGTTAAAATAGTTACAAAGTACTTTGTAAATACTTGTTTAAGCACCAATTTCTACCAGGATCCTGCATTATGGATTCTATCCGAGGAACGATAACGATGAAAACAAAAACGTCAGCCAAGTAGCTCGTTATAACTCCCCCCCCCCCCACCGTTTATATTGGATAAATAAGTAATTATGCTAGAAGCCCAGCTATAGGACAATACCGCCGGTTAGGCGAGGGGGTACGGAGGAAATAAAGCTTCAATATTAACTCAACCCATATACAACCTAAAAATTAAAAATACCATAATATTATATACATGAAAACCCATTTTTATAACAAAATAAGTTAGATATTGTTTTCGTTGGGTGTCATATATTGATATTGGTTTTAATCTCTCTGCTTTGCGATAGTAGAAAAAAGGTGTTAAAAATGAATTGAAATACGTGACTTAGAGTTTGATTTCAGTCACTTATGATACATTTTCAAATGCTCTAAAAATATTTTGCAAAATGAGGCTGGTTATGTTGGAATGATTCAGTTCTTATCATGGCGTAAACTATCGCAGTTCATAGTTGACAAAACAGAAGGAAACAGAAGGCAAGCTGACCAATTTGATTTTTAACCTGATCCGCACGATTAGTGAAACAAGCAAGTATTTCAGTTAATAATAATCTTTCAATAAATCCATTATATGAATATTTGCATCACAAAATGTATCTTTCAATTTTCTCATACCCCTTATAAATTTCGAATTTTATTTCCCGAAATTTCGACTTTTATTTATTGCACCAGTAATATAAGGAATAATAGTATAATTTATTATTTCAATTGAGAATGATGCCATATTGGATTGATATTTTCTATTATTATTCAATATTTAATTACTTTTTCTTTAGTTTAATTATAATAAATATATAATGATTTTATCATTAGAAAATTACTAGTTTTATATATTAATGCAATAAGTATTCAGTTCAATAACAAATAAGTAATTAATTTTAAAAAAAAATATTTTTACCGCCGGTAAATAAGAAGAGTTAATCGAGGTTATTCTGCACCAACATTTCTAGGCCAATTATTTATCGTATTAAAGTTATATACGGGATGAAATTCCTTCACTATTAAATTAATTTTATATTCATTAAGTAAGTCCATTTTCTCATTTCTTTCTAATATAATCTTAATAATACTATGTACTTTAATAGGTTTTAGTAGTACATTCAACATGGATTTTCTCAACTTCCTTTCCATTTTCGTACTTTTAAGAAATGTAATTCATTTTTTAAATATTTATTAGCAATTGATTATAGTCTCAAAGCTATAATTATAAACGAAATTTTCTAAAAAGGCAAAACGTGGTCACTTTCTGCATGAATAAGAAGCTTTCCCGACTTCAGTATTGAGAAAGAAATTCATTGTTACATAACATAAAAAACTAACGAAAATAACAAAAGGTACTGTATAAAGATCGCTCCCTATATCTATCGTCTTCGTATTTAGCAAAACTTCCTTATAACTAATAATGCAATAAAAATAAACTAAAATTCATCAGGGAAACCCCAAGTCGTTTCCTCTTTCCAGTAGCATCTTGGAATCAAGAATCAATCAATGACTGTGGCTATAATAAAAAAAAACGTATATACTTCTATTTATAGTGCACAAGGATTCATTTTACGAACTAAATTCTGTTTTAAATATTTTATTTGAAAAGAAAAGATATGTCTACTACGGTTCGAGTCCCGGTCCTGGTCATATCTTTTCTTTTCAAATAAAATATTTAAAAAATTCTATCATATAACAATAAAATAAATTATTTGAAAATAAAATTTCATATTTTAAAGAAACTAAATACAAATAATGACTGTAAGATTTATAATCCAGCTACGTCCTCAAAATGTTAATTTACGCAGCTTTAGTCAGAATACTGAAAACAAATATAGACATATGACATGTGACATGTGAAATCTATACACACACTTAAATAAGTGTAAAATTCTTTGGAAGGAGCAATATGATAAGAAAGCACCAAATATATATATTACACTTTCTTTTCATTTCTTATGCTATGTAAGAATAAAAAAAATCTGCTTTAGATGGTTGCCTCAAATAATACCTAGCGTGTGTCTCAGGGAACTTTATACACAGAATTCTTTCTTTCCATTTATTCAACAACCGAATATTTTTTATTATTGATGCCCGATTTTCCGAAATCTAGGAGAGAACCATATTAACAATAAAAATATGGATTTTTATTTTCTTCAATTCCATTTTAAGGTTTACATATTTTTAACAATTGAAGAAAAATGTTAATACTTGACATAAGAGAAGTATGTTAGCTACTTATTCCCTCCATAGTTAACAGTTAGCTCAGCTACGGGTTTATAGAGTTTCATTAAATTTTTTTAGCATTCCGTTTTCACCATTTTTATCAGTATGGGTTGGATTCACATGTACTTAGATATATTTTGTAATTTGTCAGTCAAATATTAAAATTTTAAATAGTACTTAACAATCCTACTAACTATATTTTTTTTATCATACATTATTAGTTTTTTTTTTCGTATTTGAACATATTTAGAGATTATTAAGAATATATTTGTGGTTATTAAGAGAAATTACATATTTTCAAGGGCGGATTTAGGGGGTGGGCACGGGGGCACGTGCCCCCCAGACGATCCCATTTTCCCCAGATGGGAATCCATTACAGTACATACTTATAGGCAAGTCACATGGTCATAGTTGTTAAAATATATGAATAAAATAACAGAAAGAACATGAGTGAAACTATTTTTTAGATATTTTAATAAACCTTTGAAACTTTTCTATAAATACTACAAGTTATTGTTGATATTTTTGCCCCTCTGCCCGTTGTTCCCCCCCAGAAAAAAAAACCTTGATCTGCCCTTGCATATTTTTGTTCTTATTTAGTCGTAAAATTAAATTCATCTTATTGAAAATTTATTTAAAAGACCAACATAATGGTAGTTTTTCTTATATTGAAGTGATTTTAACATGTAAAGGAGAAATTTAGAGAATTTGGGAATAAGAAAGTTTCACACGTGCCTTAGCCGGAAACTAATTAAATTTTCCGGGAATGTCTAATATTGTTTTTCCGTAACACTTTTCCTAATTAATTTCCACGCCAAAAGAAAACGTATCATAGAGAAAATTCGCCTGTTAAAATAAAATTAAACTTTAAAGACTATCGTCAATGGAGGCGGAAATAGTGATGGCTTGTTCTGTGATGGCCGGGAAAAAGGTTGCAAAAAAGGAATCTATTAGGGATTACAGAACGTATTTTAATAAAGGAAAGTAAAATAAGAAAGGAGTGTGAATATATTACATTGTTTATAAATTATATTGTTTATTCGCCTTAATTTATATAAAAAAGAAAGGCAAGTGATGTGATGAAGGATGTGAAACGACTTATAAGGAAAAATTATCTTTATTATTTAACTTTTGCTTAAATATCCCGCACACTGGTTAATTTTCTTATTTTTTTTTCTTCTCGATATTGTTCACTGATAGCGATAATTAAAAACAAACCTACACTGTCATATCGCATAATGATGTATATATAACTTTTAAAATATTTTTCTGTCACAGCAAAGAAGTAGGGATATATCAATTATAATTGTTTTTGTTATATTTTTAATCTTGAGTGTTAGTGTATTTTTATTTTATTTATTGTTTTTTAAGATTTTTTCTCTGACTATTTCTTGTATTTTAGGGCATATTCAACTTTCTATTTAACATGAAAATCCGTTCACGACTTATAGATCAAATCATATATAGTATAAATACATTTATTTTATTTTTTATCATTTCATTTTAACTAGTCATCACAATACAGTATTATCAGCAAAACAATATAAATTATATTATAATAGAATATAAACTATATTAATTGAAATGTTTTTCGCTTTTGTTGATTTTAATCCTTCCAGTTGATTATTCTCATTCATTCCAATTTTTTTCTCTAGAGATTCTTAACGATTTCATAAGCCAATATAAAATTCATATGGTATAAAGTCAAGATTAAAAACAATAAGAATATTCAATTGCTAACATTTCAAATTTGCACACATGAAGATCAAAATAAGTAATGAATCAAAGTAAAGACTGTGATTTTGACAAATTAAAAAAAAAATCGCCTTTCAATATTTTAACTGGATAGAAGTGATAGACTAGAGTAGTAGGTATTAGTACTACGATGATAAAAAGGACATAGTATAATTTACTAATTATTTAAGATAAGTTTTATGTATTAAATTATTATTTTTTATTTTAATAAACACAATCCCTCCAAAATTACTTAGATCCTTGAGATGGCTAACTGTTCTAGATACGCGGCATTATCTTATTTAGGGCCCTCGGAGCCGTTGCAACCATGAAAGGGCTCTAGGGCTCTGCCTTCGTTCCTTCCCTATTTTCTCTCCGCTTCCTCTGATTAACTACAGCCGAGAAACCGCTAAATATAACTTTTCTTCCAATCATATACAGATTGACTGTTCTACAACGATCCCATCCCAATCATGTTCTTAGGCACCATTGGCTTTCACATTATAAATAAACTCTCCTTTTCCATTTTTCCATGCAATTTTCCTCCTTAAATGATTGAAAAGTTCGTCATTTTAACAGATGACTGTACTGTATAAGGTTATAAACAAAAATATTAATAATAAATGGAAATAATAAAAAATAATTATTTAGCAATAAAAGGAAATGAACATTTTGTATTAATGTGGATTAAGGGTTACGTTGGAATTCCAGACAACGAAATCATGGACTTTGTGATAATGATCTACATAAAGTAGGCTTAACTGAGAGTTCTCAGAGTGAAAAATGTCGTAACTTCAGCATATCATATTGGAATATCCGAGTCATAACTCTCAAAGATTTAAATTTGAACTGAAATATTAAAATTATCAGACCGTGAAAAAATCTGTAACCTTCATAAATATTTGAAAAATGTAAACAAAAATATATAAAAACAGATATAGTCGATATAATAAATAATAGGAGTAACAGCAAAGCGATTCGACTTACTGGCTAATAGAACTTTCATAGAATTTAAATATGGCTCTATGGAATATAGTAATGTCACCCAAGTAAGGGAAAAAAATAATCGAAAAGAATTTACCAATCTCATTTTTAAAAAATTGATAAAATGATTCATTAGTGCTATAAAACTTAACGGAAAACAAATATCATGATAATTTGAAAGCAGTTATTGGAGACAAGAATGTTTTATGTGACACTTAATCAATCGTTCCTCAAACATTTAGAGTACTAACATGTCAAACCTCAGGCAAGAGGCAGAAAATTGAAATATTTTTATTGTATACTAATAACAGAATCTTAAAAATGTCCAAAAAAGATTTCGATACCAAATATTTCGAAATCTATATAATTTAATTACAATAATTTATAAAGAATTGGCTGTGGTTGAGGAGGCGCTAACATTGGCTAGGTAAACCATTACAAAATATATTTACCTCGACGAAGTATATTATATTAACAGAATATTATATTTTGCAAAACTTATAAAAAGCAAATTAAAAAATCGAAAGTTTTTTAAAAAACAAAATGGGAAGGAAGCAACAGAAGATATGAACAGGTTTTTCTGATTCTCATAAACACGCAAATCGGTTTTTGATATTTTGGGCATTTTCAGAAATATATGAGATCTTCGCCATCAAGGCTTGAAACCTTAACTTTTTAACAGCATCCATATATCAGAAAAGTTTAACATTATAAAATTAAGTTTCCGAAGAAAATACTTATGCTAACTATTAAGAGATAAAAATAATAAACGATTTAAAAACGTCCTATTTTGACAGTTAATAACTCATTATGAAAGATTATGTTTATGTTCCCAAGTACAAATAATTAGCAAAATATTAAGAAAAAAAATAAGACGATTTATTTGAAGAGGAAAATGAAGAAATAACATTTCTCTTAGGTTATCTTCTTTTTTCATATTTTTGTTGGAAAATTACAAACTCCTATTTTAAAAAAATACATTTATTTTCCAGTGGAAAATAGTTGATTGGATAATTCTATCTAATGAAGACGCGAAATGAGACTAATTCAAAATTGATGGAGGATTGTATTGAATTGTATTGAATTGTATTGAATTGCTATCGAAACCGTTCTGAATCACAATTTATTAGATTTACTTTTCAACAAAAACTTTTTAATGAATGTTCGATAAAAATTTTTATTAAAAAGGAGCATGGAAAGTTCTAAAAGTTCCAGTTCTCCAAAAAATAAATAAACAGTCCATTCCTATTGATAAATTCATTTAAAGCCCCGGCATTTCCTTTTTATACTTTCTGATAAATGTAATGCTGGCCTAAAATAAACATTAAATGAAACTTTTCTTTCCTTTCCTAGGCTAGTTAGAGCTTTTAAAAGGAAGCTCTTGTGTTGCTACGAGTAATAAGTTTCTAGAGCTTTTAATTTATTTTTATGGGAGTGTGTAAGCCTTTTCTATGGTTTCTACTCACCACATACAAAAATATTACAGTGTAAATTCGACGAAATGTACTCAAATAATTTACATATTTAAGAACAACATTATTTGTCGTCTAATATTTTATTCACAACTGGAAATGTTGGAAACTTTGAAATCCACTATCATTGTACCTGATACCATGAATATTTAAGATAGCCAAATAAAACAAAATATTTACCATCTCGTGATACTTTGGTTTCATTGAGAACGAACTTCTTAGCAACCATAGCGAAGCAGTGGGATTGCCAGGGACGATAAAGTCGAACTGAGCAGGTGTTGTTATGTTTACGTGACAATTGTTGGTTAAACAGTGAGTCTATGGCGGGCTGCTCAACCTCCCTCTACAGGTATCTAATGTTCATCGCTTTGTTTTATTACCAACTTCACACATCGGAATGGGGAAATTTATGGCATTTAATGAGGGGGGGGGGAGTAAAAAAAGAGAAGGAAAAGAACAATTCAATCTCGGGAAACTAATGGGATTGAAAACTGAAATATGTTCCTGGGATTTTAATACGGAAATAGTAACGCGTAATTTGTGCTCATAAGGATAATTCGGTTGCATATGATAATCCAATACTTGACGGGACAAAAGTATATGAGTATATAATATGTAATGCATCAAATAACTTTCACTACACTTATTATATTTTAAAAGATTAAATTCAGTTTCCATGGAAATTTTATACCATATTAATTAACAAAATGGATTGGGGTAGATGAGTGTGCATTGTGCAGTGCTAGTGACGGTTCCGATACTGGATGAGGCTGATATAATTTGTTCTTTAATCAGCTATGGATCACATATACTATGTGGAATGAGTCAACCCTTCTAGGGCTCATCCAGGCTATATAAAGTGGAGAAACACCTGGATTATAGGTACGGTACAGTTCAAAAACCCTCAAGCAAAACCGCTGGTTAAAAACAGTAGAGTCCTTACTATGTATTGAGCCAAAAATCTTTTAAGGGTTACATTGATAGTTTTTTTTTTCAATAGAAATTATTATTTTCAAAAAATACTTAGTTATAGTTTTTCAGTTTCCATTACATTATACGACCTTACATGTTAGATAATATTTTTTCTAAAATATTAAAAATATCTAGCTTTCTAAAAGTATATAGTATAACAATGCTCCTATGTAAGTTTTAAACATATCTAAAGATTTAGTTACACTTATATATTAAGGTATAGAGTAAGTTAGCTAAATAGATAGTAAATATTTCTTCTTTTAATTATGAATTTTTTCCATAGTTGATGTTTATCCACTTTTTATTTCTACTAACAACGAGAAATAGTTAATTATTTCTACTAACAACGAGAAATAGTTAATTATTTGAACCAAACAAAATTAAAGGCCCTTAAGTGAAAGAAATTTTGAGAAATTCGCTATTTATTACCTTTCACGCCTTTTCAATGAGAATTAAACCTTCCTGATATTAGAAACCTTTTAATTATACATTAATAAAACGAGCTTAATCAAATCCATTAGGACCTTTTCCGATAAAATTGAGGTATATCTCACTCCTATGGAGAAACAATAAAATTAAGATTTTTTAAAATTTATTTTTGTATTATCATGATACATATGATACGTACAAGTCGCTTTCACCGACAATGGAAATTTATCAATACTTGGAGTAGCCGATGCCTTTGATACCAGTACTGATAACAACGCCATGCTTGCTTATCCAATCCATGGATTATTTGTAACTATTTGGAACTTCAGATTTCTTGTATATGTCCAAATAGTCGAAAACGGCCACTAATGTAGTTAATATAAATAATAACTTTAAGCGAAACAACAAGATCTTTTGTTTTATGCGATTAATGAACAATTCATTGAATTTCAGATTTTTTTATTTTCTTGACAGATTGTCATTTAGAATGTTTTTTCCACGGCGAAGATCGAACGCATTGTTGTTTTTTCTTGAAATTTGGCACAAATGTTTCTCGTACACACCAATTTTTTTTAGGAATTTAATTTTATTACTCTAATTCAAGATATTGGTAATAGCCGTAAATCATGTCATAATATACTGGATATTTATAGGACGAGTCCCTCCATCCCTTACATCACTCAGTAGCCTTAGTTCTCAAGTTTCCTCATACATTCGCTCATATATTACATTGTACATTTGTACCAATTGGACATCGCACATTAATAATTACTAGTTTTAATAATTTTTAAAACTAATAGGTACTGGAATGGCTTTAAATTCGAATTTAAACTCGAATCTGAGCGTTATTCTGTGGACTGTGGGAAACCCAGTCATTGCAACGGTGTAACTTGAAAATATGCGGTACTTTATTAACTAAGTTTATTTCTATTCTAAATATAATGAAGTTGGAATGAATATTCAGGATAAAGGTGACGTAATATATTTATTCAGCCTGAATTGGGGCTTTCAAATAAATTATTAATAGAGTTACTTATTCCTAATTATTCACTCCTTGATACAGAATAGTCCACAAACAAACATCAATAATAAAATAAGATTTCTTTTAAATCATGATCCCAACAATCAAATAGCAATATTTTTTTTTATATTACAAAGCCTATACTGTTAAGCCAATTCCTAATCCCACTCGAAGCAGTTCCCTGATAATTCTCAAGGATATCAGTTATAAATAAATCCGGGAATATTTTACGTTAAAAATTGTGATCATTAAGTGCCAACCTGGCAACGTGCAACAATTCCTTTAATAAATTTTAAAAACCTGCAATAAAAACATAGATTTACGGTTCTATCGCAAATTATCTCGGTTAATCTTCGTTTCAAATGAGTCAAAATACATTAACATTTTTAAAGCGACGTTCAACTTTTACACTCTTTTTTTAAAGTAACAAAACACTACTGGTTCCTACTATATCCATCTAATTTAAAAAAGAAAAGATATTTTATTCATATATCTCTGTAGTAAATTGTTCAATTTTAGTTATGAATCATTATATAATAATATACAATTAAATAAATATTTATATATATATATTTATTTTAGAAAAAATCTCCCACAGTGCCCAGGTAATTTTAGTTTTTTTTAATCTAGTTATTTGTAAATATATATATATATATTTTTTTTTTTTTTTTAGAATATATGATCTGTCAAATTATTTTTAAATATTTGTTAAAAATAAATAAACAAAGAAGATAAGACAAGGTTTGATCCACTCAGCGAACTTAATGCAAAGCTCAACAGAAAAGAAACAAGTGAGTCAGTTGCTCAGTGATGCCTTCGACAGGACTTACTTTTTCATTTAATTTCCTCCACAGCCAGAGGTATGTACCCAATATTCTTTTTCTACTTCATTATTTTTTATAACTATATAAATGATAAACGAACTCCCTTAGGCAAAGGGAATTGAGGTGCTTATTATAATTAATAAATCGCTGTAAAAAATGGTCAATATTGATCCCACGAAAATATTTTATTAACAAAATTCGAAATAAACAATCTTAAAGATAAAATATAACCGTTGTGACGTTTCAGTCGATATTTACTTTGGTCGTTTTCAAACTTTTACATTTATTTACATAAATAAAACGCTCACAGTATTTGTCCATTAAAATAAATCAAAACACATTTGAAAGATTGAAAAAAAATTGTTTATGAAGTAAAAAAAATAAGATTATTTTTTTAAATATATAGTCTAATATTATATTATCAAGAACAAATAACTTTAAAATTTAAATTTTTCTAATAACAACGGCTTAATTACCTCAATTTAAAAAATGTGATTATTGAAATTATAACTTTATAATAATAATACATGAAGCAAGTAGAATGAATGATACATAAAGGCATAAGATAAAAATAAGTAGAGTAACAAGCCACTGGTAGTGTGTGTGTGTGTGTGTGTGAACTCGAATAACAGATTCAACTTTAAAGGTCACGAGGCCATCTTCTTTTCAGGCGCCTCGGAGGATTATCAGGAAATGAAGAAGTTGCTAGGTTTGAAACTAGTGGGTTTGAGTGGGAATAAAGTTTGTCATGAAATGATTGAAATCGGTTTGAAAAGCTAAATCAGCAACAAATGGGGCCTTAAGGTCATTATGTATCACTTATTTCTTACCGAAGTAAGGAGCTTCGACGATTTTACGAAGGATTTTGGATTGTAAGGAAAGGATGCGAGAGGTATTCCATGGCTTAGTGGAGCACCAAACCTTTAGTCGCGTAAATCCAAATGGGTCTAATAACATTCATCTATATACATCTTCTATAGAGCGCTTCTCTAGTAAATGCTGAAGAAGCCTGAAACGGTTATAATTAACTTAAAAACCAATTATACAATATTAATTAATATAAATATAATACACTTAATTTATTTGTAAATATTTTTATTTTAAAGAGAAAATATATGTCCCCGGCCGGGAATCGAACCCGGATCCTCTGTCTCCGTGACCAAAAACTATTAAAAAAAAATAAATTTCTTTTTAGTTTTTCATAATTATTCAATTACGCTATGGCTTCCTTTTTTTCAAAACTTTTTCGGAATATTTTGACTAGCATTTTTCACCTATCTTAATAAATAAACCGTTTCTTGTATAGTCCTGAGGGCAATAATAAGCATAGGAAGATTTTCGCCCAAAAATCGATCAAACATTTACATGAACATCATGCAAGTAATGAATGCGACAAACAATTCATATTAAGAAAAAAATTAACTCAAGTACCAAAGGTGGTTATTTTTTAATGCAAATGGTTAGGAGTTACATGGAATGAAGAGTTTCCAATATGCCTGTACTAACAGCAGTTTTTATTTATATTAAAAGAGACTCTGAGTAAAAGTGTTTGAAAATATTACACGGAAGAGGGACCTCCGGAGATGAAAGACTTGATTAGATGGCAAAGGGGGGGGGGGCAGGACCCAGCCACTCTCCTCACGTCCTTCCCTACTTAAATAAAACTCACTTGGGGATTATATAGTAAAATTGGAAATTTTGAAAGGCAGGAATCGATGTGGAGAGGAGATATCGACAGTGAAGGAGCCATACACGTCTCTACTTCGAATCACAACCAATGCAAAAGATCCAATGCATCAGAGATTTTTTGTTTTCTTAAATCGAGCTCTACTCGGATCATTACTTATTGATAAATACTTTGGTATAACTTATTTCAGGATCAATGACTTAGTGTGGAAATTTAATTGGGGGTAAATCACCAGTTTGTAGCGTAGATCACTTTCTGAATACGAATTTAGAATTGTAGCAATCCTTGAAAGATGTAAAAAAATATTTGATATGGCAGATACTGAGGCAAACAGATATCGGCGAATGGAAGTTCAAGTTGTAAGTTCTTGTACATAACGACAAACTGAGTTATACTTTAATCAACTGTTAATTTTAAAAAAAAAGTATTGCTGTATAAAAAGGTGGTTATTAATGAACATTAATACGATAAATGTTCAAGATATAAATGATCCAACGTTCATAAAAGGAACATCATGGCCTTGTACGACTGAACACATATCGATGGAATATAATTTTTCTTCAATTGTATAACATATTTGTTCTAAAAAAATTATAAGTTCCTTAATGATAGCTTTATAATCAATAAATTATTAAATGAAATTTAAAATTGTTCAATTAGAACTCTGTTACCTTCGAAAGCTTTAAAATGATAAGTCACAAAAACGTGACCTACTGATAAAGAAATAAAGTAATCTGAATTGGCCCCTAAAGTCGTGGTAATATTTGCTATAGCCTGTACCTACCTCAATATGTTAGCCAAAACAGCCAAGATTAGATGGGGGTAAATCCATAGGTAATTAAAAATCTAAGAATCAGTGGATATCATCTCTATTGTGAATATCATAGAAAGTGAAGAGTTTGGAGTGTCAAACCATGACGGAATAAGTTATATTAATCTTTAAGTGTGAAAGCTCTCACAAAACAGTATAAGGGAAAAATACAACACAAAAAAGAGCTATATATATATATATATATATATATATATATATATATATATATATATATATGTTTACTATAATTTGAGAAAATTGTTCTATTGTTAAACTAACAAACATTTTTTGAATATAAACCAAACATTCATTTGCCTTTCATAATTGTAGTAAAATCCTTCCATCAGTAAATCTTTGCTAAGAAAGATCTATAGGTTTGGTATAATCTAACAGAAAGCCGACGAATAAAATGATACATCATGCTTACAAGCCCGATAAATAATGATGTTCAGAATACAAGATTAAAAACTATTTTTAACTTTGAAGATATGAAAACACGATTTGCGGTGACTTTTTATGACAAGTTGCGTGCTTTGTAAACGTTTCTCAAAATGTAAACATCAACTGAAATTGAGTTTTCAGCCATCCTCATACCTTTAAGTAAAAAAACTTGTACCAATACAATCCATGAAGGGCCTTGGGCTCATAACAAGGTAGACCTCTTAACAAGGAGACTAATGTTATTTGCCCGAGATCACCCTCAACAGCAAGGTTTTTCCCCTAGGTAGGACCACAATATAGAGACTGGGAGAGGACCAAAGGTCCTGTAAACCCCACAGGATCTATTCCTTTAAATAAATAACCCGAAATAACTAAATGGAAAATTTATCAAGACCTAAAAAAAATCTTAAGGTTAAGCAAGAGGAAATAGAGCGATTTCTGGAACCAATTATGATTTAAAAATACAATACAATCTCCACTGATCGAATAATAGAACTAAGTAAGTTTATAAAGTATTTTATCCATAAGGCAAGCTATTATTGATTTATTGATATTTATATTCGGATATTTTTTTAAAACGTACGCAATTAATTATCAATGCACAATCTATGTTATTGATTTTTAGGAATAATAGAATAATAGTAATAAGATGAGGGTTCAAAATACGAAGGTGTCAAGTCAATAAAATCTCAACAATCTCAACTGCATTCATGAAAAAAAGAAGATTCAATTATATAAATTACTAAAAACGAGAGCACTCATATTCAAAAGTGTTTTGATTGATTGAAAATCAAAATTTCGTTGTTGAATTCTAATGACACGAAAGTATCCAATTCAAGGAAGCCGAATTGCTACAAGGTCAAGTGGTTGGGTGTACGATACTACGAGTGGATTTCGCAAAAGACAATTAATCTTCATTTAGCAATGATTAGTACACTGTTAATTAATTGAACATGAGAAATATTATGGTACTCGAGAAACGACGCATGATGCTAAGTTCAATCTTGATTTGTAATTAAATAAGGATAGTTAGTATTGAGGAGGGTCAGTGTTAATTTTATCTTTCCATGAAAAGTTTAGTTCATTTTTTTTTATTGTTTTTTTTTTAAATATTTTTTATTTATTTTCGTAGTACATTTTTATTGTCCTAATTGTATGGGGAGCAGAGTAGATAAACAGTAAAAGCGACATGGCTAACTAATGGGGAAGGCTAGTGAGAGAAAGGCAAACAATTAGCACATTTCAAACATCCCTGAGGCAGTTATCAATGTACATTGGATGAAGATGAGACCGGGAATAGTGCAAAGTATAAAATGGAAACTGTTAGGATGCGTGGATGGTGCCCTACTCCTACCATTTTGTATTTACATAGAAACCCCCCTCATTAAGTAAGCATTTCAAATTAAGCGCAATTAGATAATTATCAAGTCCAAATTTTCGAAACCGTAAAGATGAAGTCTGATAAGGAATTGTTTGCTTATAGGAAGAAATCGGATTCCATATACTCATAAAAAAAGAAGCTATTTGAGCAAATATGTATACTTTTTCAATTACAAAATGAATAAAATGAAGAAACCTTGCCTTTGGTAGTAGGGAAGCGATACATAGATATATAATTAATATAACATGAATATCGTATTCACAATATTTTTTTCTTTTCTTTTCTTCATTTTCGTTTTGTAAGACTGAACATATACATCATGTATTCCCAAATCTTTGATTTGCCTTTTTTTTTTAGATCTATAAAAAAAATGTTTATAAGAACATGTGTTGGTATGAAAAGTGGTCAATTCTGAATATTTAACATAAAAAATGGTATAGGAAACGAATTTTTGTTTCACTTTGTGGAGAATTCAAGGCAAATGTTTTTGTTAATTTTTAATTTATAGTATTAATATTATAGTAACATAAATCATTTATACGCGAAATTTGGTCATAATTGTTTAACCATTATATGCTAACGAAATTTAAAATGTTTCCCCAAAATATGAATCATTTGAAATAACTTAAATAATGCATAGGATAGTTTTATAAATATAAGTAGTTGATAAGGAAGAAGAAAGAATAAGGGGGGCAGTATTTGCTCTTTGAACCCCGAGGCAGGGCCGCCAACCTTGAGGCAACCCTCCTACCAACCTACCAATACAAGAATGAAATAATAATTCCTATCCTATCAAATTTTACGTTATATTTCCTTCTATTCAATGAACTTTAATAAAAATGAGTATGTCACGTCGAATGTAAATTCTGTTATTTTTTCTGCAAAAGGTGTAATGCAAATGTGAATTCAATTCTGTAATGTAAATTCTCCAAGTTCCGACCTTTTTCTCAAAGGTTGTGTTTGAAAAGAACAAAATATAACTTAAACCTATTGAGGAGGAAAAAAAAAGTTTTTTTGATAAACTGACAGGGCAAACGTATGGTGGTTTTAATATTCAAATGTACACTAATGAAAAGACTAACTAAAATAGTGCAAACATTATTGCAAACTAGTAGTTCTTAATCCATCGTAAAGAAATCCGACTGCTTGTAATTGAACAAATTAGAATATAATAGATCTACAAACTCTATTGAATCGAAGGTTATAACATTTTTTGTAAGCATTACAATTAAAATTAAGTAATTTCCAAACAAGACAACATTTTCTGCAAAAGTAAATTTTCATCTTCGATTTTTTAAATTTAGATGAAAGTTTCAGGATTTTTATAGTTCATGAATATTACCGGATCTTCTTTTATCGACCTCAAATTCAGTTCTTACATCATTAAATCTTGAATAGTTGAATGATTATAAACAATACAATACATTTAATAGTTTAAAGTTCTGCCTGGGGCAGATTAATTATTTACATAGTTAACAGCCATAGATGGACCAGGTTAAGATCTGCAGAGACTCATGGGGCTCACCCAGCCTCTATAAATTAGAGGCTCGGTCAAGTGTTCCCGCACAAGATTGACTTAAAACTGTACGTGCATGTAGCACCCAAGACCCTTCATGGGTTGTAGTGCTACAGGTTTTTATAAAATACAGTTAGCAGTATAATACATCAATTATATTTTGTATTGCGTACCCAGTATTGGGGAGCAGTATTGGGGAAATAGTAATGTTCTCATGATGGGGGGGCATAAGAAGACTCCAAACTGTCGAAAAGTGATAATAGTCAGGACAGTAAAAGAAAACAATAAAAGAGGATCTGTTCCCTTATAAATTATAAAAAATAAAAAGTTTTATTAAAAAGGAGATAAATAGCTAATCTAAATTAAATCCTGATTTTTATCGCCCTCTACAGACTACAGATTTCTCATTAAAAAAAACTTCTTAATTTAATAAGATTTAAATCCGTGTTAATTAAGTTGGTGTCTGTTATAAGACAATAAAACAAAACAGAAAAAATATGTAAACAATGCAGTTCCAAAGAAGATATAACAATTAATATAAACAGAAATGATAGGAATGGCAAGAAAAAGAGTAAAAGATAAATTATGAAATAACTGATGAGAAATAATAATAATTGGCCGAAATCTATAAGATAATAAAACAATGATAATGCAGATAATAAAACATAATAAAATTACAAGAGAATAATAATGCTACAAAACCTAATGATTAACATGAGATAAATAAAAAACAAAATGAAGCTGGGATAGGTACTAACTAAAACAGTACAAATTACAAATAATAATATAAAAAATAGGATAAATAAAATAAGTCCGACTTATTTTGTGTAAATTATTGACATCACCACTTACCACTTTAATTTACTTAACATTACAGCATTTAATTAGCGAATTAATAATCAATGAAATTACCTCAGTATCTCATTATAAAAACATATTATAAATATATGCATACAAAAAAGAAATCGTTACACGCTCGGCATCCCTGTATGTATATGTTGTAGTATTATTGGTCCAATGCAATATTAACAATATGAATATTTACAGAGTAATTATTATTGGTACGGGAGAATTCAGATGTCTATTATCCTAAGAAATGACAAAGTTAAACTCTTAAGGAACATTTTGCACGACGACCTCAACTCTTGAGTTTTTTTTTTACGCCAGATTTTGATGAATGGTAACGTCATTTGACTGATTTAATTTATGTTTATTATGATTAATAATAAATCATAATCAATCAGATATTGGATATCGTAAAAGTGGATATGACGGCTCTGATAACAGAATAAGCCTAGGACTGAGAAGATAATATTTGTATTCCTCCTTGAAATATTTTCATAACAATTTTAGGAACCTTCAATTCCATCTTTGATCCATTGTTAAAATATGTATTTGTTTTTATTTTTGGTAAATGACATCTTTAAAACTAATATTATCTCTAATTCAAGGAAGAAATAGTTGGGGGTGCAGTCAATGAAAACATCAAAATAAGGAAAACTTATTTATTATGTGCCGACGTTTCGGCTTGTCTCTTGTCTCTGAGCGGCCTAACCTGCAAGTTGTTTTATTCGCCCTGAAGATGGCCTACATTGTAGGCCGAAACGTCGGCACATAATAAATAAGTTTTCCTTATTTTGATGTTTTCATTGACTGCACCCCCAACTATTTCTTCCTTGAATTAGAAGATACAGTCGACCAACTCTTCTCTAATATTATCTCTGTAGAGATATAGATTTTTTTTTACGCACGAAAGTATACTACTTGGGTAAAAAATCCTTTGAATAATCGAAATTTAAAATATAAATACACACGCGTTGTAAAATAAAAGTTTAATTAAACAATTGATTTTCGTTTGAATTTTGAGTGATTAGGTAGGAAATTATTATAAAAATATTTAAATATGTCCATTACAAATTAAGTTGGTGAAATGTATAATAATTAGAGCACAAGGACTTAAAATAAAAAATACAGCACTTTAATTAAATTTATAAATAATTTTAGAATAAAAGATAAAAATAATTTTTATATTTCAGTCTTTAGATTCTTCGTAGATTTTCCGATTATTCTAGTTATTGAGAAAAAAAACGAAAGTTAGGTGATTAGTTTTCTTAAATTAAGTTTTTCTAACAATGCTTTCGATAATGATGTATATGTATTATATATTTTTTTTACCTAATAGACCAAAATAGGAAAGGAGTTTTTATATTTTTCGCCAACCTCTACATGAAATATATCATCAGGAGAAATATTGCGATATTGACAAGTTTAGCTCAAAATGTGAAGCAGTACGAACGAAACTGGAATTGCAAATTTAAAATAGGAATGTTCAACCTTTTCCACTAAAACAGAATTACCACAAGTGCCACTTTGTACGAACCACGCACCATTACAATATTTCCCAAAAACGCTATTTTGAAAAAAAAAATCATTAAAGCGATATAAAATCAAATAATTTAATAATTAAAAATAAAACAATTCTCTATCACTCGTTTCTAGTTGTAACGAAAAATGGATAAATATTTTTTCAAGCTGCAAACTTTCCGGAAACAAGAGTAGAAATATATTCACACTATGCCATTGCAAATCTTGAATATTGTATGTAATAATTTCTACTTATATATTAATTGATATAACATAAATCTTTCCATGGAAACTAAATATCAGAAAATGTTAAGGGCACGTGATATAAAACGTAGGTCACACATAGAAACATTGGTATTGTATTTAACGTATTAAGTGCTAATATTAAAGTACAACGTCGCCGTTTATATGAAAACCTTAATTACTTGCGATAGGACTCAACGTTTTGAAGCAATGTGCAATAAAAATAAAATGAATGCGTCGAATATCATTTTTTAATTAATTGTCTATAAGGTTATACGCATTAGGATAACGTAATAAAAAAAAATTCCCATTTCAAACATAGGCTCAAAAGAATATCAATAATACGGTGCAGAGATCTTGTTTGTAATTGAGCGTACCTGATCAATGAGTTATTACGCTCATAAACATAATAATTTCTTCTTAATATGAACATACATAAATACTGGTGTGTATATATTTAGATATACCTACATAATGAAAAAATATTGTCATAAATGATTTAACATATTCATTTGAAAAATGAATATACATCGCCTAGACCAGTTTCAAAAAAATATATAAGTTTAACACAATAAAATATGATTATAGAATTATTATTAATTTAAAGATAAAATTATATTAAACAACTTATTATCAATAAACAGAGCGTTGAAAGATATAGGAAAAACATATTGTGGATGTGCATACCGTTTTCAGGCACTTTCTTTATATCCATTTTGCTGACTCTGCGTAACTGTTTTGAAAGAACGATGACAAAAGACTAAGACGATCTTGCCAGTGATTAACAATACAATCATCTCTAATTGGTTTATAAAGCTTCTTATCTAGAATTGTCAAGTGACGATAATTGATAATCTAATACCTCTCCAATAGGGTGTGAATGTTATCAAAACATTCGAATTCGTTAAATGACATAAAAAGATAGATCAATCAGTGTGTGACTTGGGAGTGTAACACATCACTAATATGTGCTACACAGAAGTAACCATGTTAAAAGCTTGTTTAAATATAATTCGGTACAAAACGTTATGTCTTTTAAAGAAAAAAACGCAGTTACCATTGAAATATGTCAAATGTTCAAAAGCGTGTGACGTATAGTTCTATCACGTCAGTAATATGTGCTACACAAAAGTCATTTAAATATAATATGGAAAAAAACATTATTATCATGGCGAAAAAAACATATTCAACGAGAGCCCAAAGTGCTAATCATCAGTTGTTGATGTTTATTGTTCAACAGAGATATATATAAAGCCGACGCTACAGCCCAAACTTGTGCGCCATCATCAGGGATGAAATTAAATTAAACATAAGAATTGAGTCCTGAAGATGGCTTATAAGTCGGCACGGTACGGTAAGTCGGCACTCAGAATAAAAGATATTTCATAGATCACATTGGTTACAAAGTATTTTGACGTATGGACTTGAACTTTAGGGGACCTCAAAACCTTAGCAGTAAACACATGCAGTCTTTTCAATCCAAAGTCCTAAGAACCATAGTTAATGCTCCCTACAACGTTTCCAAAAAAATCTTATATCATCATGACCTTCATATACCCTTCGTTAAAGAGCTTATAGCAACTAAATTTTCGAAATTCTTCATGAACTTATACAAACACCCGAATTCTCTAGTTCAATTCTTATCCAGCACTCTGAGGCTCTTATAATCCTCCCCGGATGTTGAAAGGCAATGCCCTCGAGTTCTTGGAGCGGCCAACTTTTCCACTCTTGTCCTTAGCGTCTGCGGCTCTTATCAGTCTCCACTGGTTAAAACCCAGTGACGGTTGGGAGATCTCTAAGGCAATGTATTGTAACACTTACAATACTTAATGCTCTTAGGTGCGGAAGATGGTATTATTTCGACTTCCGACAGAAATACTTTTTATTTTTTTAAATAGGATTTTAAGCCTCAGCATAGTAATTCAATGAAGTGCAACCTACCTAATATTAATGAAAATGTAATTATAAGAATTATAGGAAATTTAATCAAAATCATGACAAACCTTTTCCGAAACTGAAAGTAAACTTGAATTATCTAATGAACTAAAATTTTATTTTAATTATTTTCTAACGTATATTTGCATCCAAATCTATAGGAAGGACATTCATGACAAGATGTTGAGAACAATTTCTTCATAGCACATGAGACGAAACTCTCTGCCAAAAGTATGTAACTGCTACCTCGGTTTTGTTTTTAATTAATGCTTCCGCAAATCCGATTGTCCCGTCAAAATTACAATTCCAATAAGCAGAGCTATTTCATTTCGCGGGAGGGTATAAATACATTTTCCAGAAATTAATTAGCCAGCAAAAGTAGGGATGTATCCAGAGCGGGTACTGAGGGATGAGTATAAAATGTCATCCTCCAAATTGAACCCGAAATAAATGAGTTTTAAATAATTAATTGCCGCTCTCTTAGTGGCACGTTTCAAATATCCATTTAAAGTGAATCAATTCGGAGAAGTATAATAAAATATTCCGAGGGAACTTAAAATAGCAACCCTGAGAAGCAGAGAAGAGACAGGCGCTATTAGAGCCGCTTAACATCGCCATCGAAGGAGTCTTGAGTAATTGTGGAGCTGATAGCGGAGAGCACTTCTACACAATGCCTATCTACATTTCTTTAATGCTATCCAATCTAATAAACTTCCGTTAATTAGAACGAGAATTAGTCAGGTAAAAGAATATGAATAGAATTTATTTACAAACCACATTTCGACAAATACAGTTACCTTAAAAACGAGCCAAAGACCATGCGATATCAACAGTTGCCAGAACAGACACAAACATGATCAAATAGAATTTTCGGTAGTTTCCTCTTATAGGGGCACCATTGATATGGTATGATTGCCAAACCTTAACCTTAATCTTACTATCCGCTAAAACAATAACAAATTTTATATATTATTTATAGAGCAACCTATGGCTATAACATCTAATATTTTTTAAATATGTCTTTTTCTTTTCTTCTCCATCCTCCTTGTGCTTTTCAGCATGGAGGTCTTTTTCTTTTCAGGAAACATTAATTCGGCTATGATATTTTCTCCTCCCATTTCCCCATCCCAATGGCACACTCTCTCTAACACATCTACTGTGTAAACGCTTTTTTTGACACGGTTAATTCTTATGAACAAAATTTCATCTCCTTACAACAGAAATAGATGAATGTTAAAGCATTAACAAATGATAATCCTGTCGAATCAAGCCAGGTTCCAACACTTAAACCGCAATTTCTCAAATGAATCTTTAAAAACATGTTGTGACCTTCTTTAAATCACTTTTAACGAGGCAATAAACCCTTCTTTTTTTTGTGTAAGATACCGTTCCAATCTCTGTTTACCGAAGATCCCACAGATTTATAAATCATGCCATTAGCATCATGCTTTATAAATGAAAAAACAACACGAAAAAAAAAATAAACAGTTGAGGATTCGGTGATGGAGTGAGAGGAGAAGAGGAGTGTACCGAATATTCCAATAATTACAGCTCACAACAGAAATCACATGTGAGGTACTTCCACAACCGATAGTGTTTCATGGGAAATAACTATCTTGGAGTATATATAATTAGTTTTAAAAAAATAATTATTATAGTTAATATAATACCAACTTCACAACGATGATTGTCGTTTTTTAAAATACATTTGTTTTTATTATGCCTAGGAATTTTAGGGAATAAATCCAAATCTCTATTTTTTCCCTAAAATTCCTTTAAGTAATATCTCTTTAACTCCAGAAGCAACCAAATCTTATTTTTTTATTTAATAGCTTAATAATTAAATAATTAATAGCTTAGCCTATTTTAGGACGGTGCTTCATTCTAATCCTAAAGTTCAAGTGGCTCTTTTAGCCCTGATGATTTTTGGAGATGATGCTAATTGAATAACGTTCAAAGGACAAATACAAAAGCTTTCCTAGCCTGTTAATCGCCTTTCTCATTAGATAAAAACAATTTAAAACAAAGTATCCTCGCGTATTATTACCAGCTCTCATTTTTTTGTTGCGCTCTAAATCGGATGTAATGAGTCCTTTTTGAGAAGTAGCATCAATTGTTCTATAAATACACTGGCATGAAATAATCTATAATAAGGCTACAACATAAAAAAATATCATTTATTTTAGATGGCGTTGTAGAACAAAAGGGGTAATTTTATTAACAAGGGAGTATATAATTATAAAGTTAATGGCTTTCGGGCATCTTAACATCTTAATTGTGTATAATTAAGAAAAAATACTAATAAAAGTTATAACAGTATTGGAATTGTTTTGGGAAATTCCTATTGGTTTAAGTCTGTGGGCTTAACATAAAGCAGGAATTTACAGTATTTTAGCAATTCGAAGGGGTAAATTATCTTATTTTTTTCAACTTTCTCATCATCGATTTATCAATTGTTGAAATTATTTTCAGTTGCTAACAAGTCACGTTTTTCATTGGTTCATTATATTTCGTAGAAAATAGTAGAGGGAAAATCCGCTCTATCTAATCAGGAAGAAAACATCTAATAAAACAATATTTTCCTTTTCCCCATTGGGTTTCTTTCATTGTTATAAATTTTTAAAAGATTATCTACCAAAAAAAAAAACTAGTGAATACTTTCAGTAATCGAATTTGAAATATTACCAGAAACAAATATCAACAAAAATTTGAAGATATTGTTCTAATAATTTAAATTAAAATCATTCCATCCCGGACAATCCTCCTAGGCGTCTGAAGAGAAGATGGCCTCGGGACCTTCTATTATAGAACTTTATTAGAGTGCTGCCAGTGGGTAGTATCTCTACATGTCCTATCATGTATTATTTACTCTCATAGCAATTGTACTAGATGTATGTATTACAGTTGTACAACTCAATAAAATAATAAAAAAAAAAAAAAAAAAAAATTAAAATCAAGAATACACTGAAAACATAGATAATGTGGAATCGGCGCAACAGCTTTAAGATGCATAGATATTTTTACAACCGACTCCCTTAGGTCTAAATGACATATTCACGATGCCAGGAACATCCTGTTATAATCTTTAAATATTCGTAAAAATGTATATACAATTAGACAAACCTTCATTTATAAATTAATTTGGTATTGTAAGATATTATATACAGAAAGATATAATACAATCATTTTTGTAAGGAGTTCGACACAGTTTGGTAACTTTTCCATTAAAGGTGCAATGGATACTTTTTTTCTATTGAATGATAATTATTGACCTTGGTAATATATCTTGAAGAAATTGGTCCGGGTAGAGGTCACTGAATGAATTTCTCGTGTAATTTGAGAAACACTTTATTGATAGCCAACGTTTCAAATTTAAAATGTTTTAATATATTTGTACCATTTTCTTATATTGTCTGTATATTGCATATAGCCCTGAAGAAGACCTACAACGTAGGTCGAAACGTTGGCTATCAATAAAGTTTTCCTCAAATTACACGAGAAATTCATTCAGTGACCTCTACCCGGACCAATTTCTTCCACAGATACTTTTTTTCACGTTCAAGCTAGTATAATTGTTCGATTTGGTCCTACTCCTTTATAATTACGTAGGTGTGTATATTACGCGAAAACAAAAACGAAACAGGGCAATTAATAAGGGCGGACTAATTTTGAATGAGACTAAGATAAGGGAAGGTGTCCCTTGTCAGAGGTGACTGACTTCCAATACGGGAGAGCAATTTGCAGTTGAGGAGTGGAGACTTACCTGGAACCAGCATATCAACACCAAATTAACACAGGCCTACGCACGATTAGCTCTACTTTATCCGATAATAAATAGAAAATCTAGATTAAAACCAGAAACAGCCTTATTAATTTATAAAACAATACTTAGACCTCTACTAATGTACGGTTGTGAAGTGTGGGGTGCAGTGTCAACAACTAAGCGAAAAAAATTGCAAACCTTCCAAAATAAAATCCTACGAATCGCAGTAAACGCGCCGTAAAAAATGGTTTGTTCGAAACAGTCAACTCCACCGAGAGCTAAAACTAGAGACGATTGAAGAATTCATTAAAAAGCGTTAGACCAGATTTAAGACCGGATTACCAGCAGTCAAAGGAGCTGTAGCATTCAACATAGGCGAACCTATTTCATCACCAAGACTAAAACCGAGACTCTTAAAAGATATTCTGATTCATTTTGGTTTTTTAGTTTCAATTTCATCATCAATCACAAATTTTACGTTGTGGGGCCTCATCCCGAATTATAAGAAGACATTTTTTTTAATATAGTTGTAGAATTTATTTCGTTTTCGTTTTTAGGTCCATCTGTATCCTCCTGACAAATATTTAAATAATAAAATTCGTATAAGGAAGGAGGAATAAAAGGAAGTTCTGTTCACTAATAAATTCTTAAATGAAAACATATTGTATGTATTAGATTTCTATGAATGAAACTATACTTATAAATCGATTGTGTTAGGAATCTGAAAATCGAAAAAATTGGTAAAAAAATATTTTGAAAGTATTTTGTAGACTTCTGAATAGTGGATCGTGTAAAACTGAACTTGATAACCCTATATTATTGCAATGATTATCTATAATAATATCAGTAATAATCAATTACACGTTACATTTTTTTTAATTAGGAATTTTGAATACAGTGATAATGAGGAATGTTAGACATATTCGAAAACAAAAGAACACTCAGAAACGTGTTTGCTCAGTATATGGCAATAATGTGAAATTATAAAAAAAGAAAAAAAATGTTTACAATTATAAAAACCCATGATAAGGTTTGATTATACGGAAAGGTTTCAACAACTGCTTCTCGAAAAAAAAAATGGATGTAATAGTAATTTAGAAGAATGATATCAATAGGTATGTGGCAATGAAAAGTTTGGAATTACAAATTTTTCATAAGGTAGTTATGAGTTATATTACTTTTTACATTTAAAATAATCAAAATTATTTCTGAAGAGTGCACACTTTTTATTAGGTTTTCCCATAAACAAAATATATACTCAGTTATCAGAAGAGTTTTTTATTTTGCTTTCAGCATTGGTGGTGAGGTGGCGATAATGATAATGGAGGATTTTATTGTAGTAAACAATATTTTTTAAATAAAGGATATTGCAAATAGGACCTAAAAAAACGTGATATAAATAATTACAAAAACACCATTCAATTGGAGAGAAATATTAATATCACGGCGAACGTTTTGTTTTTCTTGTATATATATATATATTTTTTTTTTTTTGGATTTGTTTTTTCGAATCACCGATTCGCAGTCCAATCAATATGAGATATCAATTCAAACAATCAATACTTCAATACAAACTCTGATATAGCAGGTTTATGAATAGCGTTGTAATAACAATACACCATGAATTAAAGAATAGATATGATACATCATATATGATTCAGCATAATAAAAGATGTAAACACTCAAAAGCGTAACAGAAGGAATCAAGTGCTTGCAGAAATACCTGGTAATGGCCAACGCCGAAAGTACCAATTAACACATACCTCTTGTCAATTTTTTTGTCTGCACTATAAATTTTTTGACTGTCAAACGAAATTCAATATTGTGTAAATAAAAACAAAATCAGTCACTCTTATGGTCTTCACTGATTTTTCAGACGAGTTAATGTGACTGTTGGTATTTAGTTCAATTAAATCATCAATATATATAAATATACACACACAAATGTTAACACACACACACACACACACACACATTTATCATATAAATATTAACATCCTCATACAAGATTGAAAAGACAAGAAACTGCTCGACGTTTTCGCCTACTTCAACATTTACTAGACAAACGCTCTCAGCTCCGCATTAATTACAAAAGACTCATTTACTGACAGTTATCAGATCTATTTGGACATACGGAGCTGAGCTTTGGGCTCTACTAAACCATCCAATTCTTCTCGTATCCAATCCTTACAATCCATAATCCTTCGTAAAATCCTCAATGTTCCTTATTATGTCACAAACAAACTCATCCATAAGCTCCATACACACTTGAATCCGCTATTCTCTCGACTTGCTTCCCATATTATTCCTGATAACCCTCCGAGGCGTCTGAAAAGAAGATGGCCTCGAGACCTTCTACTATAGAACTATATTGGAGTGCTACCGATGGGTGGTTTCTCCACAAGTGTTTTTTTTTCATATCATTTGTTCATATTAGCAGATTTACTTGTTGTAATATTATTTTTCTACCTCAATTGTGATTTACTTAATTTTTAATTATATAAATATTTATAATTAATTTAATTAATAATTACAATCAATTTATTTAATTATATCAATTACATTAATTCAGATGATTGCTTGGTATTAATGATATTATTAATCTTTTAATTGTTTCATCTAAGTAAGCCTATTTTAATTCCAACGTGTCCCCAATTTCTTCAATAAATTTCATCTCGCTACATCTCTACAAAACTAAAATAGATCACAAAACAGTTTTGAACTATTTATATAAGACTAGATACCATAAGAAACTCGATACTAAGATTCCACGTCGTTTCTATTTGTGAATCGATTTATTTGTTAAGTGTTTTTTTTTATTATCGACCATATTTTGATTGAAAAAATTACCTTCTGTTGTGAATAAATTATTTCTCGATATGACGTTTGACCTATTAACTTAGTCTTTTGGCCAAATTTCTCTGTTCTTTATGTTTTTATGTTATCTAACTTAACATTAACTACATAGTCACAGAATAACATAGTGTTACGGCCACAGAGAAAAGGACGGAAACAAGGGATTAGCGGCTTAAGCCCGTCGGCGGGAGAAGTTAAGATTGGATTAGGACCTTCTCGAACGCCTCCTTTTGTCGGAAGTTATTAAGAAGGTTCTAGACACTCCCAGAACTCCCCCCCTACTTCCGTGTTCTAGAATGTTCGGCCTTGCCTATTTAAATACTCCCCTCGCCTCGAGCGAGTGAGTCGGAGAGTAGACAAGGCGCTGTGATGAGCTGTCAGTGAGATAAACTATTCAGTGTTGAACCGGCCAGTGTAATAAGTGTACCTGGAACTGTGACAGTCTCGCGAATGTAATAAACCGTTCTTGTGTATTAATGTGTGCCATTTTGTTATATTTGGAGAATCTTACCGTTGGTGGACTTTAATTAGTGAACTGTAAGTGTTAATTATTAATAGTTACTTAGTTAAGTAGTAGTTGTAATTTTATGGTATTTGTACAAGCTTATGTAAATAGTTAGGCTAGTTAGTATTAGTAATATCTTATATTATTGTAATAATTAAATAGGCCTAGGTTATAATACATATTTAGAATATTGTTATTGTAAATTTATATTAGTCTAATAATTTAATTGTATTCTTTTAATCACTTTTGTTAATATATATTAGCATCTTTAATTTAGGAGTAGTTTAATTCATTTTAACACCGAGTAACCCGTAACAATAGCTTTTGCCTATCTATCTACCATAAAATTCCTATTATTTAAATTAAGTCTTTCAGACATCTCTTTTCACTTTACTTTAAGCCGGAAAAAAACCACAAACATTTTTTAAGGTTTAGTTATCAGGCAGCTTCAACGGCGGTAACCTAGGCCGACAAGTTGTTAAAGGATCACGTCATGATCCTTAAATAGTTGGCATTTTTGTTTTAAGAATAGCATAAATGATTGGACGATACTGCGATGTTTTGTTGAAATAAGGTGTGCTTTATTTACTTTAGATCAATAGATCATTGTAGGGCGCCAGGAAATAAATGGAAATGACAGAACAAGAAAGATGAATGTGTGAACCTACTCTACATCTAAAAAAAACCGAAAAGACACTCCAATGTTCCCGACCAAGCGTCTCAGGAGGTATTTCTTTATCATTGATTGAAAAAAAATATTGTCACTTCTTAATACAGTGATGGGGAAATAAAAATTGAATATGAAAATGTTTACAAACATTACGGCTAACACAGAAGTTTAAGACTCGCAAACAAAGGGACCATTCAGAATACAATCTACAAGAAAGACCTGTACCACTAAAACCTGAGAAGATTCTTGGATTCAGTTCTTGATAAGGAGCTACTGTTTCTAGGCCAGCGGAGGACCAAACTCAACAGCTAGGATTTAATAGTGGCTGAATGTGCTCCCGATTCAGGATGGACGAAACAGAATAAATGATTATCTCCACTGACAGATTCGAACTCAAGCAAGTTATTGTTATAGATCATAAAATTTATTTTTTTATAAATGGATACAATTATTATTGTTATTCATTATTGATAATGTTATATCTCATTGATAATGAATGATGCTTACGGATCTTTCAAGTTGTCTCTCACCAACTTATTTGACATTCATTACTGGATAGAAATGCAGGATGTAAGGTTAAAGTTTTATTCTAAGGGAATTGTAAAGTTGGTTTTGGATCAAGTAGAATTATTTTTTTGTTTTATTCTACAACAAATCATGAGCCCGAATTTATGGTTTCTTGTTTTATTTTTTAATGAAGATGCTAAAACAATGTTATACGAGTAATATACCGAAGTGAGGCCCTTCGGAATGAGCCTGATGCTTACATTAAAATAATGTTCACATTTTTTATGCAGTGATTCTACATACAAAAAAAAATTATATACGGCCCAGCCTTTGTTAGAAATTGCCCAGGGAGATGAGAAAAATACACAAACCAACCAAGCAATGGCTTAAATATTTTGTTTTGCTGGAAATTCGTACATTACGGTAGGAATCGGGGTACTGAATCCGAATTTTAAGTCGATTTATTTATTTAAAATATATATAAAAGCAACTTCGTTTTTAATTTTAATTCCTACCCATTATTTCCATTAGTATCCTTTTTTTAAACAAGAATATTTTTAATCTACACATGCGATAATTTCAAAACAAGATGATAACGCACTTTTGTAATGGTAATAGAAAAATAGTTTGTAAGAAAATCGATATCATGTATCTTTAAACACAACTATGGATACCTAACATTACATAGATATTTCTACAAAGCATACTTTATGGTAGTACATTAAGTATATAAACCCCTTGCCATATAATAATAAGCAACGAAAAACAAATGACTCTTTATTGAGTTATCAAATTCCTAACATTCAGGGAATGGATGGTGAGTTACGCATCCCAACAATAAACGGAAATCCCAAAAAGGCGGAAAATTTTACCACTGAGTGTATACTTCAAACTTGTTAAAATTGCATTAAAATATCTTCTCCAAGTGGTTTTTAAGTTTAAAACCAATATCAATACATTTTTCGTTAAGAAATATGGATTTTATCGATAATGGAATGTTTAATATATATATCTATATATATATGCGTGTGTGTTTGTGTATGGGCGTATATTTATTATTCAAATGCCCGAAGATAAGTGCTTATATAAGAGGAAAGGTGAGGGGGAAAAATCACAACTCTTCACAAAATGCCAAATTTGTAAAATTAAAATACTTAATAAAGCTTTATTAATCCCGTCAAAATTCTAATGATATGTTAGATTTTGCCACCCCAATCAGTTTTAGTTGCAACATTTCTCTCTAGTGACGACGTGTTGCTGGCAAAGAAGTTGCTCTTGACCACGGCTGGGAGTTCCCCCCTACATCACTTCAGTTCCGAAATTATAATTCACTAATTAAACTGAAAATACACTTTAAAAGAGTAAATCAAGATTTCCCAAGATATAAAGGAAAATATTGCGCATTTACAACATACTGATTAAATGAATGAATGAATAAAGCCTTTATTACAAAAAAATTAACAGGAATTGTAATAAAAATTAAAACAATTTTACTACAGATACTATATACAATTTTTGCTTGTTAATTTCTTGTAGGCCTTCCCCTTAGGGAGTGATGGTCTAACTTCCCTGGAGACCAATTCCTACTGGGAAGTGTCTGATTAAATAATAACTGATAATAAATACATAACAATTATTCAAATATCTCGTAATATTGGAGTTGTTTTAAAATTAGTCGTTTCAAATAGTTTCGGTAAAAATAAACACATGGAAGCCGTTGGACATTGCAGTTTTATTTTAGTTCCTGAAGAGTATAAATATTAAAATTCGATTACACTTGCCGTTATTAATGAATGGTGAGAGGCAAGAGCTTGGAGGATTTTAAATAATCTCTGCTAACAAATGTTTCAAGAGTAATTGGGTAAGCTTTCATCATTTCTATTTTGGGACGAATCAATAACAACATTGGAGATGGCCGATATTGAAGTTGAGTGTTAATAAATAAATTATGTCGAAGAGAATATTTATAAACCTTACTAATTATGCACATAAGAGCGTATATGTGCGTGTGTATTTAAACTTACTGCTAAGATGTTTGATGTCATCGTTAAGCAAATACCTGCAATATATTTTTATCTCTGGATTTGTATGAACTCTTGATAAAAAAAAGGAATAAAATGAATAAAAATAAAAACATCAAACGTATCATGAAGGTTTAGATTGTACTTCTTAAGCGAACGGCTATTAATGTATATCAGTTTATGTATACAGCCAGTTTTATACTATGGCTGTTGGGTCGTACAGCCAACTACCATAGTAAAAGTGGGAAATTTTCGTTAAAGTTGTTAGGAGGTGGATTTTGGAAGACTGAGTGAAGGATGGAACAGTTTGAGGGTTTCGGTCTGAACTAATACCTAGAGAACCGTAGGACTGGAAAGTCATACCATCATCGCTCAGAGCTCAGGGTGGCGTTGCATCTTATGAAGGAAATGGAACAATTTCATCAGCTCAATGGATCAGGTCGGTGGATGCATCAAAACTTCCCAGCCAAGAACTCTCAATTTCACTCTCGAGTCACTAAAGATATTTGTGGTTTTGCATTATCGTGATGGACGCTAACGTCTTTCCTATTGATTGATTGTTTGAAATCTCCAATTCCATCGCATTAGTAGTTGAAAGTAGAGAATGGTAGAAATGGTTTGGTTTGGGCAGTTGGGAGCATCTTGGAGCAGTTGGGAGCAGCTCATGATGAACAATTCCTTCCAATCCAACCATATACAACTAGTAGCTAACGCTCAGCATTACCTTCCTCGGCTTCAATAATGCTAGTAAATCGTCTTTGGTCCTCGACCACAATCTTTTTCGTTCAATACAGTCATACGGTTTACAAAGGGAAACTCGGTCCATTTTTTCACTGTTGTAATGTGTAACCCTGGTATTCCAGCTTCTTTGGTATTCAGTCTTATATAAATGCTTCAAAACTGTTTTATGGTCGGTGTTTAGTTTTTTTATGGAAAATTCTAGATATAAAGGCATCGTCACTAGTTTACTAAGTCAAAACTTATTGGGCTTAGAAAGTGGAGATTTGAGAAGGCCATTTTCGTCATATTTTGCTTTTATGCTTAGAAAAAAGGGAAAAAAGCCGCAGAGGCCCGTCGAAAATTGTGTGGTATAGGTGGTTATAGGTGAATATGCCCTTCATTGATAAACTGTCAATCCAACAAAAAAATGATTTTCATATCAAACTGGTAATTCATATTTTTTTTTCTGGAAATACGTTTTTTCTCGAAGCTTTGGACGTAATCTAGACCTGTTATTCCCGGGATTGTAGAGATCTAATTAATTATTTTTCTTTTTTCCCCAATGTAAGATTTTCCTCAATCAATAATTGATCGTCTCATTCTCCTTTCTAACCAGGACACAAATACTGAAGCCCCTTGAGACTGATTCACCATCGTGATCTTTCCTCTCAAGTTACAATGTGAAGGTTCTTTCTTCGCTGGAACTTCTCTATGAACTATATCCCTTTTACCCTTTTTAAAAAATTTTTTGACTAAATGTGTGACATTCTTTTATATTTATACACATCATTATGATTCGATTTAATACTTCGTGTGATATTGTGCTTTTTGAAAATAATCAAGTTCATTAGTGGGATCACGGTTCATTGCTGTATTCTTGCGAACCCCTTTTACGGGTATTTGAGTAATATACTCGGCTACATTCTTTCCCACAGCTGCCTTCGCAACACCTAATATTGATTGTTTATAGCGCCGCTGCAGGTTATCACATACTCACGCCTGGTAATAATAAAATTTGCAATTCACATCACCGATACCATCTTCGGCCTCCATGAAGGCGTTGTTGAATCTTCTTGAAACTATGGCAATATAGATATTATCACACCAATTATCTACAAGTAATGATAATAAAAGTAGAAATAATTTAATTTTTATTTATAAGTCCCATTACCTAAGGAATAGTTACTTGACTCTATATAAATGTGTAAAACAGCGCATGGATATCCAAGTATTTTATTACCTCTTTGGGATCGATCGCAATCCACCCACTGTAGCAGTGATCCAGCGTTGGATGAAGATACGATGTAATTCGGGCTGTGAAACCTGGAGCAATTCCCACTCGGAGCCGGAACGGTTGGCTGAATCCGATAACTAGAGTTTTAGTTGAGAAAGAGCCAAGACAATTGATGTTACCCCCTGGCCTGAGTCTTAATACTCCTTCCCAAACTTCGCCCCTACTCCCTCCTCTTTTAATCTCCAATCGCATTAACACTGTCTTCGGCCTCTTTGCCAATCCATGGAAGATATCAATGATAGGAACCTAGAAAACAGTGTTCTTGTAGCAGGTTGACTGCCAACTACGAGGGTAGATTGCGTTCTTTTCTGGGGCGCCAACTGCGAGTTATCTCGTCCTGTGTTTACTTACAGCTATGATTAAACTCGATGCACTAGAATTAGAGTTTTTAATAACATGATTAAATCAAATTGTCATTTCAGGCCAGATTTCTGAAAATTGCCGTTGCATTCAAAGTGAGGTCCGCGTACTCGCAGGGTTACGCTGTTTGGTGGAGGTATGCGATGAACATTGGAAAATGACAGAAACCAATTTAATACTTATATCATTTAAGAAGAGAGCCCGGCCCAAAGGTACGTGGGTTCCATTCCCACCTGGATTCGATTCATTGCTGGTGGTATCGAGAAATGAATCCTGAAAAGACTCCCACTGTGGTTACAACGCGGTCGAGATCTAAAGGAAGATGTTGAGATTGATAAAATTAACAAGGCCCACTTATCGGTTTCGTTCGCGGTAGGTAGTACCGCCATGACGTCACATAACTTTACTTTTTCAGTATTTTTAGGCGAAAAGTAGAAAAAAAAGAATAGACTTTAGGACATTGAACAGAATCTCAATTAATAGCAGTGAACCAAGATTTGTTATCGAAAAATAAACTATTTCACCATTCTCATTAGCCCTAGTAGAATATATTTATGATATGACTTTATTTCGATGCGAATATATTCAATTTTTCCTTTCTTCTTATAAGGAGCAGGGTAGCTCAAAATGTGTAGTTTCGCGATAGAGATTGGCTTTAATGTAGTCGATTCTGCCACCAGTCGTCGATCGATCTGTGTAGCTGGATAGAGTGATTATCCTTCATACAGTGGGTACCCTCCATTCCGGGGGTAATCACTCATTTACTATTTAATAGGCGATCCAGCGTCATTCTGGCCAACTCCTTCTACATACTCGCTGTACAGTAAAAAGTCCGGCCACACGATACTCCTTATTATGTATAACTGAAATTGGGCAGATAAATGTGGAAGACAATAACAGAAAATGTTTTTCAAATTCAGTTTATGTTAACATATCATATAAAGAGTAACTGAAACTCCTAAAAAGAAATGATTAACCGACTATTACTCTTGAAAAAATAAAACTGAATATTAAGGATAAACTAGAATCATTCATAGTGAATGTATTACCGAAAATTTATTTTACACAAAAAACCAAAGATGTAAAACCGTCACAATACTAAAATAAATTATCTGATTTTATGAGCTGAAAACTTCACATGAAAAGCCCGGGGCTGCAACCCCCCCCCTCCCTAGGGCGAGTAAACACCGGATCGATGGCCGAGGGCTATGAATCTACCCTTCCTTGACGAGATCTCCCTCCTACGACTACTTTCATTGAAAAAAGTCAAATAGCTTATATACACACACACACACACACACACACACACACACACACACACACACACACACACACACACACATAATACTTATCAATAACTAATATTCGTAAACTTTTTGTAAAATTTAAACTTTGTATTAACTATTATGCTTTATTTTACAACAATAAAGATATTTACATTTTAGTTTTAAACGAATCCTCAAACAAGACTGAAAAGACAAGAAACTGCTCGACGTTTTCGCCTACTTCAACATTTACTGGACAAACGCTCTAAGCTCCCAATTAATTACAAAAGACTCATTTACATTACAGTTATCAGACCTATTTGGATATACCGAGCTGAGCTTTGGGGCTCTACTAAACCATCCAATTCATCTCGTATCCAATCCTTACAATCCAAAATCCTTCGTAAAATCCTCAATGCTCCTTATTATGTCACAAACAAACTCATCCATCATGATCTTAATATCCCACATGTTGCTGATTCGGCCCAAACTAGATACCTATCCTTCCATGAAAAGCTCCATACACACTTGAATCCGCTAGTCTCTCAACTTCCTCCCCATAATATTCCTGATAACCCTCCGAGGCGTCTGAAAAGAAGATGGCCTCGAGACCTTCTACTATAGAACTTTATTGGAGTGCTATCAATGGGTAGTTTCTCCACAAGTGTTTTTTTTTTTCATGTCCTTTGTTCATACAGCAGATTTACTTTCTGTAATATAATTACATTTGTAAATATCAATAAATTATTCTATTCTAAAAAAAAAAGATTTGACGAAGTCACCCATAACGATCTCATAATGAAAACGATGTCCCATTTGTTACAGATTTTACTTATCTATCCTTTCATAACAAACTACATTACCACTCTAACCCTCTAGTTTCAAATCTAGCTTCCTCTTCAATTCCCGATAATCCTCCGAGGCGTCTGAAAAGAAGATGGCCACGTGACATTCTCAGTTGAAGTTTGATTTGAGTACTACCAGTGGGTAGTTTCTCTAATTGTCATTATGTATCACTTATCCTATTTACTTGTTGTATTATTCTAATACAGTTGTAAATATCAATAAATAAATTAAAAAAAAAAGTTTTAAACGATGAAATCAAATTTAAACAAACACTTTCAAAACGTGAAGTACGTAGAGAAACTTTTAAATTTCAAATAAGATTTTACTAGCAACTTAAAATATCAATGTTGGCCACCCAGCTTACCTTGCACGAGTAAATTGATCTCGAGTGGAACTCTAGTATGTTAACCCTGCATAAAACAGCCAATGGTTCCAAAACTTGGAGTACCACGAATTCGGGAGACAAAAAGCTATAGATTTTTGAAAAAAAAAGTTTTTCGACGAATCTTTGGCGCTGTTAATAGTAGTGAAGAATGATGGGGATGGACAAATATATGAGCTAGCAAACAATATAGATATCAATTGTTTTACAATTTAGTTGTTTATCGTTTCTAAAAGTTCTCGGTGGAGCCAGCCTCCTCCTCTAGGGCTCTTCTCTCCCTCGCTGCCGCCCTCCCCCCCCTCCACTCTCCACATCCCTCAGCCGTATTGTTTTTGGCGCCCTCTTTTCCTCCTTTCTGTAGGGCGATAGTCAAAGATTGTTTTTGGTCAGTTAACTTCTGACATTCTTTTTACCATTTTAATCTCCTTGTTTTGAAGAGGATGCTTATTTCCTGCTCTATCAGTTGTCTGTTGACAGATATCACTACAGAGATAAAATTAAACTTGTGCGTTACGCAGGTCATATCGCTAGGCAGCAAATAAATGCACTCCAAGGGTGATGATGACAAAGCAGTTACATTGGCGTTGTGCGGTCGGTAGGCCAAGACAAAGATGGGCGGATGGTGTGGTAAATGATGCCGAGAAAGCAGGAGTAAACAGAGGGATAACAACAGCCAGCGTTACAAGAGCATGGCGATTGGTGTTAGAGGAGGCAAGGACTCGCCACTCGGATTGTAGCGCCATTAAAATGATAATATAATTAGAGTAGAGGGGAGGCTGTACGACAAATCTGTAAGTCACTGCTTCACTGGAATATGTTATAAAATATATATATATATATATATATATATATATATATATATATATATATATATATATATATATATATATTATATACTTAAATGGACAGTTGGAGTTGGACTCTTCGCCTCACTGCCCTCAAGATGGCCTAAATCATAGGCACAATGAAATAAGTCACTCTTATTTTTGTGATCATTGACTGCACCTCCTCACTATTCTCAACTTTCATAATGTATATTGATGAGCTAAAATTACATGTTGTTTGTTGTATGGTAAAATTGTGGTATGGTCATTTCGTTGCTAGCACGATACTTATACCATCCGTCCGATATGCCATTAACAAATCCTTGATTAGAAAATATAAAAAAGATTATATATCAACAAAATTTGTAATATTTACCATAAATTGCGAGATGTTGGACGGACAAAAATCAGTTGGGACAATGGAGAGGGCACTAACACAACTGGCAATTAGTTTATCAACTTGTCTTATCGGAAGGAAAACTAGACAGAGCCTATCGCTCCCTTTCAGGGAACTCTATGTGACCACATTACGACCACAGAAAGATAAGGCTCGGTCACGAAAAATTCCGATAGTCAGGAACAATAGCAAACATAGGGAACTGATCAAGTGTGACAGAGGCGGAATAGACATTTTCGCTATCCTTTTAATGATAAACCTTTAAATGGAATATTAATCGGCTGTCAAGATTGCTAGCAGAGGTCGATCGAAAATATAGCAGAGTAGAATAGCAGAGGGCAATAAAGAATAACGATATATACAAAGGTGATTTTGTCGACCTAAGATGAAGAAGAGCGTCAAATGGTGAGGGGTCGCAGTAAAAAAATACACTAAATAAATAAGACTTATTTTATTAGTGCCTACGTTTCAATATTATTTTTAGGCCATCTTCAGGGCAATAATAATTAGAATAAAATAAAATAGAAAAAAATATATAAACATTGCACTACCAAAGATGATATAACAAACATAAACGATAGGAATTATTACGAATAGTAAAAGATAAATTATGAAATAACTGATTAGAAATAATAAGAATGTGAAGAAATCTAGAAGATAATAAAATTACAAGACGATGATTTAGTTATTTAGACAACTATCATTTTCTCACAGGCCAATTTTGTGTTTCCAATCTAAGTATTCCATAAAAACACCGCCGTGGTTAACCTGTGTCAAGGTAAATAGTATATATTATAAATATGTAAAGTATATATTTTTATAACCTTTCCATCATTTATTTATATATTTTTTAGAATAATTTATTGATTCTGTAATTATATTACATCAAGTAAATCTACTGTATGAACAAAGGACATGAAAAAAAACCCCTTGTGGAGAAAGTGTCCATTGATAGCACTCCAATAAAGTTCTCGAGTAGAAGTAGAAGGTCTCGAGGCCATCTTCTTTTCAGACGCCTCGGAGGGTTATCAGGCATATTATGGGGAGGAAGTTGAGAGACTAGCGGATTCAAGTGTGTATGGAGCATTTCATGGAAGGATAGGTATCTAGTTTGGGCCGAATCAGCAACATAGGGGATATTAAGATCATGATGGATGAGTTTGATTGTGACATAATAAGGAGCATTGAGGATTTTTCGAAGGATTTTGGATTGTAAGGATTGGATACGAGATGAATTGGATGGTTTAGTAGAGCCCCAAAGCTCAACTCGGTATGTCCAAATAGGTCTGATAACTGTAATGTAAATGAGTCTTTTGTAATTAATTGGGAGCTTAGAGCGTTTGTCCAGTAAATGTTGAAGTAGGCGAAAACGTCAAGCAGTTTCTTGTCTTTTCAGTCTTGTATGAGGATTCCAAGTGAGACGTTTGTCCAGACCATCATTTATTAAAACTACATTTATGTATTCAAGGTTTGCGTGAAAAGATTCTGGCTGAAATGAGAAGTTCTTGAATAGAATGTTACCTTTTTTTGCTCTTTCAGTTTTCGCATTTTTCAGTATTTATTTCGACTTACATTGTTTTTCTAGCCGATTTTCGAAAAAAAATAAAACGATGCAATATCACAAAAATTTGGGGAAGCTGGGAAGTGTTGTTTCGTTATTATTTCTTTTTCTATTGTTTTCCCAACTATTTTTTAGTTTTTGTAATTTAAGTAGTTTATCTGAATTTTAGATTCTTACAAATTATACAAATCCACTTCAATCGGCGGAACTGATCTTAGCCATAATTGTCTACTTTGTGCCAGTTATTAGCGTAATGACTATATTTGTTTTCTATTTTTAGTAAATTTATTTTGGAAAAGTAAACGAATATACCTTGTAACTAATGTAGTCTAAGTGAATAATGGTCTATAAAACAGTTCTGATAAAAAAAGAAGAGATTTTTTCGACTGAACTTAATTCTAAACTTTTTGACTGAATTTAATAGTCAAGGAGGCTGAGGTATAAGAAACGGTTACATATTTCATACCAAGGCCAAGCATATAAAATAATATATGGATAATGAAATAGAAAATGTTTAGTAAAAAGGTACTTACATTGGGGTTTAGTATTTTAAGGCGGGAATTTCAGACGGTTTAAGGCGGGAATTTCAGACGGTTTACACGGAAATTCTTTAACTTTATTTTAAGTTCTTATTTTCTTAAAGTTTTATTCGTGTTTTTTTGTCAATCGTGATCTATATGAGTATCAGGATGCCGTCATTAATTTATTAGATAAGCTTTCTGGGAATGCCAAATTCTTTAAGAGCTTTGTAGATTTTAGATCTATTAATGCTATCGTATGCATTCTTGAAATCCACAAAAAGATGGTAGGTTGACATGTTGTATTCAATCTCTCTCTCCATGATAGCCTTCAGGGAAAAAAATTGGGAATTATGCAATTCATCACCTCCATATTTAAAAAGCTCAACTGGCAGGTCATCCAAACCCGGAGTTTTATTATTCTTCATTCGGTGGATCACATCCATAACCTCTTCAAAGACTGGAGGGGGTTCATTCTCTTCCTCTGAATTCTCTGTCTGGCATCTTTCTCTGCGTCTTCCACGGTAAGGTTATTAAGCAGAACTTCGAAGTGGCGAATTTCTTTGGATCTTTGGAGAATTTCTTCTTTCTTCCTACGCAGCGAACCATCCTCGCTCTTGCAGGGGATCGAAGTTGGCTTGAAATCGGCTCTTTCCTGATTGACTCTACGATAAAAGTGCCTGGTGTCATTTGCTCTTCGTAGTTCCTCGGTTTCCTCCAATTCCTTTCCCAAATTTTCTTCTTCTTTTTATGAAGCTTCTTTTCCACCTGCCGAAAGGTTCTGTATTCTTCCGACGCTAGCCTGGTAAACCTCCTGCGGACCATCGATTTGTAGACTAGGTTTTTTGCATCCGTTGCTGCCTGGCATTCTAAATCAAACCAGTCATTTCTGACTTTTCTCAATTCATTTCCCAACTCCTTTTCTGTGCCCTCGTTATAGCTTTTTTCAGGATCCTCCATTCCTCTTCCAGTTCATTGTCCATTTCTTTCTTTATACTGTTCATCTGATGGCTAAACTGATCCTTACGATGGCGAGTTTCGGGTTCCTTCAACTTATTAGCATCAATATTTTTACTGGTCTTCCTCCTTACTATGTGGCTATTGGAGATTCTAGCTCTTATTCTGGAAATTACCAAGAAATGATCCGAATCCATGTTAGCGCCCCGAAATGTTCTACTGCTGCTGAGGTTGGATTTGTGGCGAGACGATATAAGTATGTGGTCAATTTGGTTAAACGTTTTACCACCTGGAGATCTACGTGTGTTTTTATGAATCCTTTTGCCAGGTAAGGTAAATAAGGTACTCCCAATTACCAAATCCCTTCAAAAGGCAAAGTTAATTAATCGCTTACCATTCTCGTTGCTTTCTTCATGGAGGCTCCATTTCCCAATTGTAGGATATATATTTGTTCTTGGCCGACCTTAGCATTGAAGTCTCCTAGCAGTAATTTTATATCACTTCGAGGGCACCTGTCGAGTTCTCTGTCTACTGCATCGTAGAAATCTTCTTTTTCCTCCACGGGAGATTCTTCTGTGGGAGCACGGCAATTGATCATACTTATATTATAAAACAGACCTTTGAACCTTAGTCTACAGAGCCTTGGCCTTAGGGCAGCATAATCTATGACTAGTTATTATATAGTCATTTTCCCTCTTACAACAAAGCGAACGGTTTTTACTGTGACAGCTGTAATAGACTGCGTGGTACCTTTCCTCCGGAATTCCTGCCCCAGTCCAACGAACTTCCTGGATCGCAGTGAGGTCAATTTTATATCTGTCAATTTGTTTCAAGAGGGCTTGTAGTGGTACTAAGACCGGGCCGCCAACTCAAAGTATCAAGAATTAGCTCAAGTAGCTGCTGCAATCCATGGCGGCAAGAAGCTACTTCCATTATTTTTGTTTTGTTACGTAAGCATTATAATACCAGTTAGTGGGGACCATTCACCAGACTGGGGTTCAAGGAAAGTGATAGATCGGTCTGCATCCATGGATTGTGGCTGATATGAGTCAGGAGGCCCACGAGTACATTTATTTACAAATACCGGGCGGCTGTTTGACATATTGGAAAACCACAACCCAATCCCCGATACAAGTACACGCATTATCATCACTTCCATGCCTGGTCCTGGTGAGATGCCTCCAGTAGGATGACGGGCTTCATGTACCCCTGAGGCAATGCACAATCTCGGCCTTCTTTTTTTTTACCCGGCGTGTGGCCCCTACGCCGATTTTCCTTACCTTTATATACGAGTATAATGAAAGCCCAGCTGTTAAAAAAACTATTAACAATTTAATCCATAGATGATAAAAATTAGTACTGTTCAAAGTATTTCCAACTATCAAGCATTGATATCTACTTGTAGATTAGCGGTAACGAAACCCTGTTTCGTGTCTTTGAATTGTTTTAAATTCTGATCGTAAAAACGAAACTTTAGTGGAACAGTATCGCTACATCAAAAAATTGTCCCAGAAATAAGTCCACGTTAAAATATTTTTTAAAAATATTTGTTCACAAATAAAAATATCATCGATTTTTATATGATACTTAACAACAAGTAAACCACTTTTTATCAAATCCTCTTGAATAACAGATAGCCATGTTTAGAGTACATGACAAATGACATCATTCATAAACGTGATATATTTATGCAACACCCAAAAAAACTTAGCTTCTAGTCAATTTGTTTTTAAATCGAACTGATAAGGAGAGTGCACAACGTATCGTCGATTTTTATCAAAAACATTTGAATCGTCCTACATTCAGAAAAGTCGTACCTCCAACTTTTTTCCAGCCAATTTGAAAATGATTTTCTCTATGATTCAGGAAAATATAAAAAATAATGAACCTAATTCACACCTCGATATTGAAAAAATATAGCGACATGGTTTTTACAACAAAGATTTAGCTTGTTAATGTACGATAAAGGGTAAAAATGTAACAAATAATTCTTTTCGGTCTATGAAATTCAGAAGGGGTGGCTTAATCATTAGATAAACTGGGCTTCTAGACATTAGTGCCTGCAAAAGGATAACCGATTTTGATTTTAAACCTTATAATGACATAAAATACATAGAGTAAAAATTTTTAAATTGGCCAGATAATTTGAATACACGATTGTCATAATACACCAATACTTTTTTGAATATTTTTTTTTAATATACTTGATTCCAAAGAGAAATGAATACTGTTTTTATTACATTAGTGGTTACGAAACTCTGTTTCGTGTCTTTGAATTGTTTTAAATTCAGATCGTAAAAACGAAACTTTAGTGGAAGAGTATCAATGGAATGGACTCCTTCAGATTGTACTAATTTATTTTTTGTGTCCCTCAAAAATTTAACATTTAATACAGTTTAAGCCTTGAATGATTCCTTTGAATGCACAATTTAAGAATTATAGGCGAAAAAAAAAGATCGAGATTTTTTGGCTGTCAATAGTTCTTCCCCAGTCACATCACATCTGTTAGTTTATTGTTTTCGACGTGTTTACACTTATTGATTCAATTTAAAAATAAAAACTTTTCTCCCACGTTTTGCATCGTAGAAACCCTTCGGCCTACGGAATGATCACCAAGTTTTGTCAGACGCTTCCTGGGTTTACTCACTTCAACAAAATCAGTTTGTCAATCTAATCAGGGGATTGCAGAAGGGTTGGAGCCATGTTAAGCTGTTTTTCAAGAACTTCATGCTAAGCATCAGGCACCTCCACGGTTCATTGAATCAAAAATACAACATTTAATTAAATATTTTATTTCAAAATAAAAGCTTATAAAAACGAAAAACAAATAAATATGGATGGATAAGTATGATTTTTTAAAATATCGGAAAAATGAGAAAATATTACTGAAAAATAATTTATTTTCGAAAATGACTTAAACTACGCCATATCATATTCCAACTATCATGGGAAAAAATAATATATATATATATATATATATATATATATATATATATATATATATATATAACTTAAACTAAGACTGAATAAATGACGTAAAAAAAAGGGTAAATTTAGGGCAGAGTAACCGTACGCGTTTGAATATCAACTGACTCTTTATTTATTCTACAGCTCTATATATAGTATTTAATGTTTATACAGAAATGAAAACAATATCTTGATTCTTAACCTAAACTTAATCCTATTAGTCTATTGATACATACTTAACTTATATATATATATATATATATATATATATATTAAGGCAAATAATTGAGAATTTAATGGGCACTTATTCAATAATGAATAATTACAATTCATATTCATGTGGGACTGGTTGACTGGATAGTTCTTTGAACAATGTAAAATGGTGAGGGGGGGGGGGGCGGTCAATAAGTTACACTAAATGAGATAGACCTAATTATTAAGTCATCTCCAGGGCTGTGAATAAAAGAAAACAGAAAAAAAAACTATAAAAACTAAATAGACATTGCTGTACTAAAGAAGATATAACAATTTATATAAACGGAAACGATAGGAATAAAAAGAAATGCAAAGAGTAAAAGCTAAATTATGAGATAATAAGGAAGGAAAGAAATCTAGAAGATAATAAAACATAGTAAAATCATAAGAGTATGATTTAGTTGTAAAATTTAATGTTTTTCGAGTTTTTTTTATAGTAGGTATTATTTGTAATTTTACTAATAACTTGTTAATCGTTACACTTAACAACTAAATCATCCTCTGATTATTTTACTATGTTTGATTATTTTCTAGATTTCTTTCCTTTCTTATTATTTCTCATCTGTTATTTCATAATTTATCTTTTACTCTTTGTATTTATTTTCATTCTTATCATTTCTGTTTATACAAATTGTAATATCTCCTTTAGTAGGGCAATTTTGACATAGTTTTTTATGTTTTATTCAGAGCCCTGAAGATGGTATAAAAATTAGGTTGAAACTTGTCCACGAAGGAAATAACTTTATCTTACTTTGAGTAATTGACAAATGTATGCCAGGGCTACAGAGTCATAACTATTGATACTGCTAATTATTTGTCCTGTTACTTACAATAGTTAATAATTTAATCGCAATTGCGAATTATGAAATAAGAATAACGTAATTCATTGCTTCATTTGTTATTTCACAATGTTCTCTTGTTCATTTTTTATAAGCGGCTACCGGAGAAATAAATTATTCTTGAATTCTTATTTTATCATATAAAATTTAGAACTATAACTTTTTTCAACACAGAGGAAAAAAAAATGGTTTTGTAATCGGATCAAATAGACGAGGTCCTGTTTTAAGTAGATCTATGTTACTCTGCCATCCATAAATAATAATAATAATACGTATATTATACAATCCAATGAAATAAGAGAAAGAGACGACCGAAAATCATAAAAAGTTCGACTTGCTTAGCAATATTGAGATATTATCAAACCTCATTCCAAAGCAGTCATAAAAAAAACAAAATAAAAAAAACAATAAAAAAAAAAAACGTATCCAATTAAATTAAATTATAAAAATCTCAAATACAGTTCTTTTCATTGTCTTTAAAAAAATGAATGAATGATTGCTTTTTATTCCCTGCATTAAAATAAATTTAGAAAACATTTATTTATTTTAATAGTGACAGTAAGCAAGAAAGAGAAGGTGGTCTAAACAAATTAAAATAGAAGTGATTAATTTCATATTTATTATTCTTATGATGGTGATAGTTTTTAAATATTTTTGAGATAAAGAGGAAACTAGTTGACTGGAAGACCTAACGTAGGGATACAGGTAGCCTGGGGGGAGGGGGGAGTCAATGTAACACAAAATAAGAAAAACTTATTTATTATGAGTGCCGACGTTTCGACCTACCTTGTAGGGTCATCTTCAGGGCTGATAGAAGCTGGAGCCAATAACCTAATATATTATATCAGCCCTCAAGATGGCCTACAACGTAGGTCGAAACGTCGGCACTTATATTATAAATAAGTTTTTATTATTTTGTGTAACATTGACTGCACCCCCAGGCTATCTATATCCCATTTTAAATATTTTATTTGAAAAGAAAAGATATTGGCCAGGACTCGGACTGGAACCCGGGACCTTGACCTCTCCGTGGTGACGCCTCAACCATCTCGGCCATCCTATACTATAACGATCTAGTGGTCCTGGCCATATCTTTTCTTTTCAAATAAAATATTTTAAAAAAATTATATCATATAGAAATAAGGTAAATTATAATAATATTAACGACTTAAAGTCAACTAGATCCAAAATAAAGTAACGTTAAATTAACATTCTCCCCGTGTATGCATCGCGAATTGCGAGAACACGGGGAGGTAGGATCAAGTGAAAAGAGGGGATATGGCTGGCCGTGAAGCGAAGCCAGGATAGCCGAGATGGATAAGGCGTCACCACGGAGAGGTCAAGTTCCCGGGTTCGAGTCCCGGTCCTGGCCATATCTATTCTTTTCAAATAAAATATTAAAAAAATTATATAATATAAAGATAAATTAAATTATAAAATTATTTAAAATAGAAGTAGTTAAGACATTAAATAAACATAAAAAACTTGTTGAGGATCAGTCCAACCCCATTCTGTATTAAATGGAATATTATTGTGTGTTTTGTGGGGGAAAAATATGTTTGTTGATAAACATCCCATTGTTATGGGCAATTAGGCTGTTATTAAATTTTGTATCAAATAAAGTTTACACGTAACTGATATACGAATAGTAAGATAAATTTAATTAGATAATGAAATATCAATTATTATTATTTTTTCTTTTTTTTTTCTTTTGTCACTAGATACAACTCGTTGAAAATTCGAAAGATAATGTTTGCACTCCTCTTGAAATTATCGGCAATGTAATCAAACCCTTTTGTGATCCGCTCAAGCCGGCTGTTCAAATATAAATACTAAACAATTTGATATGAGGAAAAGGGATTTTTTCCAGATTACGTAGGATCTTCAATAGCCTTATCTTAATGGACTCTGTTCGATAAGAATTACTAACCGGTACTTCCCCAACCTCATCAACATTCAAGGCAATTATGCGGAAGTGCTATCGTAATGAGGAAATTGAACTGAAACTATTTACATTGCCATTTTGAGTGTAAACAAATACGCAATAAAACTGCAGTTAGAATAAGAAACAAAAATATTCATAGAAAGTAAGTGCATAAAATAACGTCAAACAATTTCTATATCAGGACAAATATCTTTTTCAAGATTTCAATTAAGAATCCACAGTAGTATTATCCAGCAGAATTAAAATTCGATATTTTTTAAATCATTGTTCAACGTCCACTAGCCTGGGGACGTTGCAGCTAAAACAGTAATAATTTAAATTACGGTTACCTTGATGATGATTGTGACAATGACATGATAAAATCATATAATTAATGCTCTTTTTAAAGAATTAATAACTAAAATTACGGTAAGGATCCATCTTACTGAAAAATACCAGGTGCGGTATGTTTATCCCTTGAGCGATCATAACAAATGGAAGCCAACATCAAATATAATTTTAAATAATATAGCATTAAAGCCGTATAATTATCATCATTACAAAGAATACGATATTAATACTTAAATACAAAGCAGTTAGTTATCAGGAATTCCTTATAACGTGACTGTATTTATTTTTAATATTTACTTTACCGTCCTATCCTATTTCTGACAAAGTACTTCCTTCAAGACAAAAGACTGGCATGGAACCCTCATAGCAGAAGATTGAGCCAACTATAGACATTACTATGTAGGGCCTTCCACCTTTCAATAGAAAATACATTTCTAATATACGAGACCATCAACAAACCTATTTGGACCTCTGGACTGGAACTGTGGAGGACCGCGAAGAAATCGAATATCAGACGTATTCAATACTTTCAATCTAAAGTCCTGAGAACTATTGTCAATGCTCCTTATTATGTCTCCAATAAAACCCTCCAAGGTGATCTCAACATTCCTTTCGTCCAAGACTTCACCCCTACTAAATTTTCAAACTTTTATCAAAACCTTGCCTGCCATCCAAATCCCCGGCCTCAGTCACTACCCAGTTCCACTCATCCATATAAACCCACCCCCACCCCCGTCTAAAACGTCAATGGCCCCGAGACCTGTTGTGATAATGTTATTTGGAGTACTGGCACTGGCCAGATTCTCCCCTCACGACCTGTGTGTGTGTGAAGCGCCCTTAACCAGCTTCCTTTGGCATTTAATGCCAGCAACGCGGCTGGGAAAGGATTCTTGCTTTGCCCTCATTCCTGTGGAAGAAGCTTAGTTCGGGGACCCCAGGCAAATTGTAAATATAGTATTTATGGTATGAATGTGAGAAATTATTTTATTTGTTATTATCATTTTTGCAAGTATTTATTTTATTTTCAAAAGTATTTATTTTGTTTTTATTATCAGCATATATACTTTTATTTTATTTTATTTTATTATTATTATTATTATCATTTATTTATTATATTTCCTCGGAAATGTCAGGAGCTTAGCGTTGAGTTGAAGCATCTTTATAGGCTGGTGAAGGTTGAAGTACTACCAATTATTATTATTTTTTTATCGAATTGAAATGGCAGATTGTAATATTTCAATAAAGTATATATATATTAATATTGAAAAGTAAAAAGAGGTCTTACATAAGTATTAATTAGGACAGATAATTTCAATTTTAATTACTTAAATATTTTTATTTTTAAAGAGAAAAGATAGGCCCTCGGCCGGGATTCGAACCCGGAACCTCTGTCCTCTCTCTTTTTTATAATTATTGGTCAATTTTTTTATTTTTTAAGAGAAAAAAAATATAAATATTAATATGACGTAAGTCAATAAGATCCTAAAATTAAATTAATTAATAAGCGTGAGCGGAGCGAGCTAAGTCGAACGCAGTCGGTATTTAAAGTCAAATGAAGGCAAAAATGGTGATAAAGTAGTTCGATGAACGTTCTTCCTGGAAAATCCGACTATTATGAATTCGCAGGCAATTAAAAAATTATCGGCAGGATGTTCGGTTTGTGTTGGAGAAATATAGGTTCCCGTACGACTCCTGACCCTGAGCAGCCATAATTCGAGGGTCTAGACTGATTTAGCACTGTCCTTGAACCCAGCTGCTCGAACGTACGCCAGTGCTAAGGACAATGCCGAATTAGCTCCAAAGAGATCGCTTAATCTATTGTTTGCGGTGTCAGTCTAGACTCTTAAAACTAGCTGAATCAGAGAACTAATTGTGAGAAACGTAAACGCTTCAATTGAACAATGGGTTCCAAGATTGGAAAATTATATAGAATATTAGGTAAAAATACAGCCCCCTCGGTCTAACACCAGTGAGAAATTTTGTTCCATAGGTACAAACTAAAATTACCCATGACTTTTTGAACCTTCAGGGTTAATAATACCAAAACAAGAACAATAGTTATAATTGTATTTTGTTTGTTTTCTGGAAAAGGTTTGCTGCTACGAAACTTCTCAATCAAGACGTCAAAAGTTCGAATTTTGTTACGTTTCTTTTGATTACACAAACGGAATAGTAAACACCAAACATAAAATAAGCGTGAGGTTGAAAAATATATAACAAGTGCTGGATCTGTCTAAATAATTAAAATAAATGTGATGAATATTCGCAGTATATTTTATTTGTATACATTATATTATCGCGATATTGTGTACTTATGCGTTTTTGTATTATCGACTTCCCGAGGATTAGTTTGAGTGGAGGTAAGGTTTAAATAAAGAGAACTGGGCCGAGCTGTTGCGTGCCTTGCGTGAGGGCTAACCACCCCTTCAAGAATCCACTCACCTTCTACTTTTTGGTCCAACAGAATAACATCTGTAATGATGATAGATAAGTCTTGACACAAAGTTGATGTCAATCAATTATTATTTTTTTTTAAGACGAGATTAGCAGATTAACGATATTATTGTTGTCTTTGTTTTCCCCATAAATATATAATTTCTAATACTTCATTATGACACCTTTCCTTTATCTTTATGTTACCGTTCTAAACATAGCAGAATATTCTAAGGATAGAGATCCTTGGAAATGTCCTTATTCCAAAGGATAATAAGTTTCAAGATTAATACAGGACTAATAAAACCTAAACTTTTAGAATTAGTAGTAAAAAAGTTTTATCAACAATAGTCTTCAGTGGAGTGGAGAAGGATATTGGTACCCAAGCCAACGAGAAGAGCTTGTGATGAAATGGAAGGAATGATCAATGAAATACTCGAAAATCCTTCTTGTAATCTGGCCATATTTTTCTGGAACTATTTTTTTTTTTCACTTTTGAAGAAATAACTTGGAGGAGAATGATTCGAAAGCAATGAAGGAGTCGAGGAACAAATAGGGAATTGGCTTACAAATTTATACCCTCTTCGACCGATCCTCCAAATCAGTGACAGTTTGTAGATCATGAAATGGTGCACCTTGAGAAATTATGCAATATTGGTTTATGTATAATATTTATCAATGAATGTATCAGAAAATCAATAATGTTTTAAAGAATTCGCCAGTGCTAAAATTAGGGGGAACACCATAAATATGACGAAAAAGAACATTACTGCATAGAATTTTATTGATAGATGATTTTTGGGAAAGTAAAGAATATTCTCCCAGAGATACTATGAATTAAATCCGATTCTTTTTGAACTTTCTCTTAAATTTTCCATAAGTTGAAAATCACCGCACATTATATTATATTCCCACTTGACAGATGGGATATTATTTTCACAATCATTAGGTTTTACTTTACGCTTATCATTTAATAGATAATAGATAATTTGATAAGAAATTAGACACTTCACCATCGACCATATTATTTCTCAATAGAGCGAAAAAGATAATTTACAATATGGGACAGGAACACAATTATTTAATATAACATTTAATTAATTATTAATAGCGAATAGGGAGGGGAGCGGCTCAGTGTGCTTGAGGAGCTGGCATGCCGAGGGCCATGGGCCGTGATCACTGGCCTCTTTAAATTGATTCATTGAGCGCTACCATGATCTCTACTCACGGAGCTGAAGAACAAAGTTAACAATGATACGTCACATCTTCCTACAATGCTAAATTTTGTCAAATTAAAAAAAAAAAATCACTGCATTATAGGGAATTTTTTTTCTGGATTAAATAACATATCTCCGAATGAGTACGCCTTCGTCTCATATCATTATTTTAATCAAGAACAGTTCAAAGATGAAACCAATAATGAAACATTCAGCCAAGTTTTTTGTAAATTTTATTTGTCTTTACTCTGATCCACTTACGGAGAGCAGAATTAATAATTACCGCCCTAAGTAAAAACAGCAAGTCAGTCACTGCTAAACTATTTTACCAGAGCTCAGCAAACAGGCCTCATGAGTAAAAAAAAATCGAGCAAATCTACAATATTTGGGATTCGCGGTTGAAAATGTTTTTAATGAGTCCATTAGAATGCTAGAGCACTCAGCTGTCATGCCGAAGCTACCGCTTTCAGTTCCGACTGTGCCAGATTGTATTTGATCTGTTAACGGCCGGCGACGGACCCTCCTGGGGCTCACCCAGCCTCGATAAAGTGGGTAGCCAAACAAGGGAGAAAACCCGGCGATTGAGCGTGATCTAAGACAAATCTCATCCGTTGTTAAAGAAACAGTACAGTCTCTACCAAGTATCTGAGCCTAAGGACTCTTCCTGGAGACCTTTTTCAGTTTCAGGTGGATGATTGTAAAATCAGTAGTATTTAGACATTATAGTATCCTGCTGGAATGACAAAACTTTTGCACTAACTATTATAAGCACATAGGTGGACGGCTAGTCTTCCAAAAACAACAGAAACACGAAAACCTGTAAATATTCTAGATTCATAAAGATAGAATGAGAATAAATAAATTAACTATATATTTAAAGCACAGAATGAAGCTCGCCCTAAACTCATTACAAAAAAACACCAAGCAGAAACAGCATGGTGGTGGGCACCATGACCCTAAACCACAAACGAAGATAGATACTTTAATTAAAAAAATAGGAACTGCAATTACTGCCCAGCTAATTATATAAAAAAGATGATGAAAATAGGAACAAAGAATAGTGATAAAATACTTATAGGCTTGGAGCCGATGCATCAAATCACAATCCACAAAATCATCCCTAAGGCAATCTCCTAACTAGCACTACCTCTTGCAAGTTTAGCAGTTTTCTCAGCGCTTATTAGCTTTTTAGGGTGAATTCTTCGTTGCGTAACCTTCTAAATCCTTCAGTCTTTTTCTGGCCCGATATTCTATGCAATATTTTTTTAGAGACATTAAGACGTTGTTTTAAGTAATGTTGAAACCGTAAATTAATTTATATTTCCCGCCTTTATTCGCTTTTTATACATTAACATTTCTCTACTTGTTCAAGCATATTGTCACTTATACTTATCACCGAAATCACTGCCGCTTCCGCCGCAAACCATGCAAATAAATTTCGTATTATCCGGAGGCCTGCTTTTACCGTTATTGAGGTCTTCTATGCTCTTCTAAATTCCGTGGCTTCCCTCAAGACACGTCGGTATCAATTAACTTTCGAAATGTGAAGTTGTGATTGGATATAGAATGATGACCATATCATACCGTGCCATGTTTAACTTAAGTAGAATTAGACTTTTTTTTTTTTGTCTTATTTAACTTTCAGCTTGTTATTTCAAAAATGAAAGAGACATAGATAATGCAAAGCTTTGAAGTACATTAGTGCATTTTCTGTAAATATTGGAGTTTCTTGGATAATAATTTATAATAAGAGTACTCAATGTAGCAATGCACTCATTATCTGTTTACACTATTGCAAAAACAATCTTCAATAATATTATAATTAAATCTATATAACATTTCCGAACCCAAGTTGTTTCTTAGGAATGATTGATAAAGGAGGGAAAAGTCATCGAAATAATCATGAACAAAAAAATAAATAAAAGCAAAATTAATTAAATAGTTTTTCGCTAAAATTAACAACAGAAATAATTTAACACGGCTTCTTAAAACAAATTTTGTTAAAAAAATAAATAAAGTTATTTTTTATTACGTATCTAAAATATTTATTTTTCTAATGTTATAATATGCATTACCACTCTTATTTTCGAAACTTGAATCTCAACATGGAAAAATATTTCTGTTTTAATTAATAATCTAATACCTTTATTGTTTTTCTAGCTATTTTTTTGGTACTAACAATGAGATTAATCTATTTCAAATAAATAACATTGAAGTATACATAACACATATTTACGTTATAACTTGATAATAGTGTGAACGGGTCTGGAGTTCAGTACATGGTAAGGACTCTACTGTTTCATGGACAACGGTTCTCCAAGGAGTTGACTTGTTCTAAACATGTAATACTTTTACACAATCTTGTGTCTTTATAGAACGAAACAATAAAACTCAAAATTATGTTATTAATACATTATAATTACCTCATGAGTATAAGATGTTAATGATGACAGGTGTACAAGCGATTCATCGACATATGGCCTTGTATGGCTATGCAATTTAAATCAAACCTTTTAATATTTGAACACTCAAAAAATATTAATTTTGCAAGGATGGTATTGATAAAGCTAATATTAATTGTTCATCAGAGATACAACAAACTCAGTGTACAAACAAACGCGAACAAACGAATGCACACACACAAATGCTTAATAATATGTGTGTGTACACGATTATTATTACTTTTCAATCATATAAATCAATAACGAACGATATAATATATTATATATACACATATTATGTGTGTTTTAATTAGATGTACTTAAAACTGTAATTAAAAGCAGTTACTTAAAAAGGAATCATTGACATGCGCATATTGTCATGTTAACTATAAAAGTTCGCACATAACCATTACGTAAATTACGTCATTGAATGTCAAATGAGCTCTCCAAAATATAAAAAAAGAAGCATTCTTTCACGATTATAGCGCTTAGTTAATATATAGTTATGTACATCTGTATATGTGCAGGTATATACTTATAGTTATATCCACACACATATGCATACGTGTATGCGTATACAAACAATTCTAAACACAACTATAAACAAACAAATCTCTCAGCAAACACAAGCTAACATTCATAAGTTCCCAACCCATCAATAATAATGTGTTTATAACATCATGACTATGGAAAAGAAATATATTTAATAGCTGCGCGCTTATTGTCGAATAGTATTGGTGTCCCTACGGAAGAGGATACCAACTCATAAATGACATTAATACAACATGGAAATCCGATAAATCTTAAACGAAGGTTTCACACCATTGTTATTTTTTTTTAAAGCTTGACGTATACTCGATATATCAATTCAAGTCAAAGTACATTCCGATAATTTAAACAAAAATCTAAAAACTACAAGCGATCAATCGTTGCATAAGAGCAAGACATCCACAAGTACCCAAGAACAATTGATAGTTATTAGATAAGGCCCATATAAAGTGCTTTTAATTTAACATATAGTACAGACGTTCATGGAAACCTTTATTTAAACTGCTGAAGATAATAAATCGATTTTTAATTCATACAAGACAAAATGGAAATCATTTATATGCATAGTGAAATTCTGTTTATACCAGAAATAACGTGCCTTAAGAAAAATATGTAGCTTATAAACTTTTAACTTATATACCTGTAGCTCTAACAGAGGTGATAGGTCTTGGGTGCAATACGTGATAGATACTCTACTGTTCCTGCTCGACGGTAGCGCTGGGAGATGATTTATCCCAGATCAACCGCCAGCCTTTCACCGGAATAAGGGCTCTGAGGGCCTCAGAAAGGTACCCAAGTCCCAAAGGATCTATTACCAGATGTTAAAATACTAAATACATTATAATTAGATAATTATCTGCCAGAGCCGGATTTGAACCCGGGACACCTTCGCCATTACAACTCAGCACTCTATCATTATATCCCTCATATTATTCTTTAGGTTGTGCGGTATTTGCATTGAGGTTCAAGTTGATTCAAGCTATAAGTAGGCGAAAATGTTATAATTTCCGTTATTATTTACAATTCCAGTTATAGAATGTTATTTTTTTATTATTATTCAATTTTAAGTTACGAAACTAAACATTAAAAATCTACAAACGAATATTGGAAGAATGTAAGAATGAATTTGTAATATTCAAAAGGATGTGGTTGAAATTAAAGTTAAAGATGTATTTAAAAAGAAATTAGCGTATTAATATTTCCTTCAAGGTCAATTTTATTAATTAATAATAAAAATTTATTTTTTCTAAAAAGCTTAAGGAGAGAAGATTTATGATAATTAATTAGCGTAATGATGAGGAAGATAATGAAGGCACGTGGGACCTCTTGATTGGAGATTTAGCAACCTCTAAATACCTCAAGACTGAGGAAGATCATGGAATCGATCACCCAGGGAGTTACTCAAGGAATCAACCAAAATATCGCCCCTTGGAAAAACATCCTACATGTAGTCCAGGCATGAAAAAGACATCTATGGAAACCTGATGAGAGTTCTGTAGCCATCACACAGTGAAACATGTAACCCATCTCTGGCACTGAAACACATCACACAGTGAAACATGTAACCCATCTCTGGCACTGAAACACATCACACAGTGAAACATGTAACCCATCTCTGGCACTGAAACACATCACACAGTGAAACATGTAACCCATCTCTGGCACTGAAACACATCACACAGTGAAACATGTAACCCATCTCTGGCACTGAAACACATCACACAGTGAAACATGTAACCCATCTCTGGCACTGAAACACATCACACAGTGAAACATGTAACCCATCTCTGGCACTGAAACACATCACACAGTGAAACATGTAACCCATCTCTGGCACTGAAACACATCACACAGTGAAACATGTAACCCATCTCTGGCACTGAAACACATCACACAGTGAAACATGTAACCCATCTCTGGCACTGAAACACATCACACAGTGAAACATGTAACCCATCTCTGGCACTGAAACACATCACACAGTGAAACATGTAACCCATCTCTGGCACTGAAACACATCACACAGTGAAACATGTAACCCATCTCTGGCACTGAAACACATCACACAGACGCAAGAGACATAGACAGTCCACAATTTCTGAATCATTTACAGATGAGGGAGAAAAATATGATAAGTCATTAAAGCTATAAAATGTTTAATTAATACAATTTCATTTTATTATTGTATTCACAATAACAAAAACCATATGAAGGACGAACAACGTCTTGAGTCATTCGAAAATAAGGTGTTTAGTAGAATATTCAGTCCAAAAAAGGGTGAGACTATTGGGGAATATAGGAGATAATATAACGCGGCATTGCTAAGCATGCTCCCATTAAATATTATTCAAGTGACAGCGCCACGAAGATTAAGATGGGCCGGTAAAGTTGCTGGGCTTATTAACGAACCAATTCCAAAGATGTTAATAAGCGCTGTGCCGACTAGGAAACGCCTGAGGGGTAGGTGGGAGCATTGCGTTAAGAGTGACCTGGCGGGTTTGGGTTTGGGGTAGTGTTGCCTGGGGGCAAGTTTGTAACCAGGGGTTGCTTGTAGCCGCATCCGCCCTTCCGGTTCCTCAAGCCTTATTATTATTGTTACAGAAACAAATGTGTGGGTGTATGTGTGTATGTGCAGGAAATAAAAAAAAATACGTATAATAAAAAAAAATCATTTTATGCACAGTTTACTGTACAGATTATTATATGTACAGTTACGATTTAGCTTTCATTGTGTATAACTCATACCGAGATTGTTAACAAACCCACGCGTTCATGCGGACATTTGTAAAATAAATAAAAATTTAAAATGGTATATCGTTTCATTTAATAATACACTTGTAAATTGAAAATGTCCAATCGTAAAAACAATGTATTAGAAAAGGGGAAAAACGATGAAAAAAAAAAGTTAACCTCGCATTACCATTTTTCTTTCTCTAGGTTCATTTGAGAGAATAAACAGCTGGATTTACTTCTCACTCATGGAAAAATTGTTAAAAATGAAAAAAACAAGGAAAAATAAGCGCCCCGGAACCGAGGTTGTTATACTTTTGTAAAACAAATTGAAAAGTATTATTTTATCATTTGCTAACACTGTAATGATATTAGGTTTTTTTAAATATTGTACTACTATTCACTTCGAGCTATCAATTTCGTAACGTTTTAGGAGTATTCTGTCTTAGATTGCTTCAACAAACCCCGCCAATTCAGACCTCCTACATATTTTCTCATTATTCAATCCCATCTCACTGACAGGTCGTTCAAAATAAATCACAGTAATGTATTTTCACCCCACTCAATCTGCTGATGTTCCTCAAGGCAGTATCCTTGGCCCAAACCTCTACACAGTTTATAAAGCTGATATCCCAACTCATCCCAATACTATCCTTACCACGTATGCGGATGATAATGTCTACTATCAGTCAACACCGATCCAGTTATAGCACCCCATACTCTTCAATCCCATATCACTGGCTTAGCAAAAATGGTGTCAAAACCGGGGGATTAAAATAAATTCCCACGAATCCCGTCAAATCACTATTACCCTCCGTCGTAAAACAATGACCTCCCACCCTCCTGTATCGTTTAATAACATCCCACTGATTCCTGTAGAACAGGTCCGGCACTTAGGACTACACCTTGACAAAAGATTAACTTGGAATCCTCATACTAGACTGAAACGACGTTTCAGGGTACTTCAACATTTACTGGACAAAAGCTCTAAGCTCTCAATTAATTACAAAAGACTCATATACATGACACTCATTACACCCATCTAGACTTACGGAATAGAGCTTTGGGGCCCCACTAAAAGATCGAATTCCTCTCGTATTCAATCCTTACAATTCAAAATCCTTCGTAAAATCCTCAATGCTCCTTACTTTGTTACGAACAAAGTAATCCACCATGACCTTAATGTCCCATTTGTTGCTGATCTGGCCCGAATCCGATATCAATCTTTTCATGACAAACTTCATTCTCACTCAAACCTAGCAACCTCTTCAATTCCTGATAATCCTCAGAGGTGTCTGAAAAGAAGATGGCCTCGTGATCTACTAAGTTGAACTTGCTATTTGAGTACTGCCAGCCACTTGGTAGTTTCTCTGTCATTCCATGTCATTCCATGTCAGTCCATGTCATTCCATGTATACATTCATTCCATTCACTGGAAGTATTAATATAATACAGTTGTGAATTACTTTGAATAAATGATTAAAAACAAATTTTAATTTTTCAAATTCATTAATCCTATCTACTTTTTTTCAAACAGACATTGTACACTATTGTTACTGTACAAGAGTTTTCACTTATTTTAACTTTTCAAATTCTATTCCTATCAACTATTTTTTCAAAACAGTCATTGTACACTGTTGTTACTGTACAATAGTATTTCTATTACTCACATTTGTTATTGTACATATAGTTCCATACTTTCCTGTAACATGTAACATCATCAAGTCCGTTATCATTCATTTTATACCTTTATTTTACTAGTTTTTCTTTATTCTTCATATTCCAACCTTTCTGTATATGTAAATATCCTCATTTTTGTTTCTTTTGTTTAACTCCTCCTTTGATTTTCCTTTATATTATTATTTTGTACTGTACTATCCATTCTGTACATTTATTTTCTATTTTTTATTTTATATGCGTTATTTATAATTTATCATTTCTGCTCATTTTCTTTAATCTGTCTTACTTTATTATATCTGCCATTATTTTCATTTTCTTTTCATTATCAATAATTTTGTTATATCTGTCTTTATCTTAATTTTATTATATCTGTCACTATTTCAATAATTATATCTGTCACTATTTCAATAATTTTATTATATCTGTCACTATTTCAATAATTATATCTGTCACTATTTCAATAATTTTGTTATATTTGTCTTTATCTTAATTTTATTATATCTGTCACTAGTTTAATTCCCTTTCATTATCATTAATTTTTTAAATCTGTCTATATCTTTATTTTATTATAATCTGGCTCTTTTTTTTAATATTCGTTATCTTCTATCTTCATATCTGCCACTATTTTATTTTTCTACATTACTTGTCACCATATTATTACTTGTTACTGTACATTTTTTATATTTTTTGTTCTGTTTGTTTCTCTGTTAGCCCTGAAGATGACCTACACTGTAGGTCGAAACGTCGGCACATAATATAAGTACATCACTTATTCTGTGTTCTTATTGACTGCACCCCCCAACTATCTCCTTTACAAAAAAAAAAATGCTTCAAAATGTAGCATGAAAAAAAAGAAGATGTATTCAGAATGAAAACTAAAGAACTTTACAATATTTTTTAAAAGAAGTTTTACAATATTGAACATTTGAAAAACTTTTGAACGGACATATAATTTAAAATTACATTAGAATGATCGATAAATGTAGACACTCAGACCTGAAATGCTCTGGGCTCGACTAATATCCATATCCAATGTTGAAGGGCTCACCCCTGTCATGTCGCACCAGCAACTGTGTTGGGACTAGTTATTCCTAAATACACAGAGGAAGTTGCCAAGGTCATAATGTCATCAATATTTAATGGTTCAAGAGGAATATTTCGTTTGTGGTTAAGTTAAAAATAAATATAATGAATATAAGAGATACTTGCGATTGAGGACAAAAATTCGCCTTTCTTAATATTATTAGGCCTCATACCATACAGAAATAAAAAAAAATAAAAAATCCAACTTTAATAAGTCACAAGTAAACATATTTATAAATAAAATAATATACCTCCAGTAAGGCTTGTAGAAAATATTTTCTTCTCCTGCTATCGTTTTATTACACTTTAAACATCTCTACATTTAGTGATTACCTAACTCCAATATTTTTTTTAAATATACAAAATAACTACATAATAAATTATTATAACTTCGAGTTTAAAAAAGTTATATATTGTTACTATTAATGATAAAATTCTTTCCTTCTTCGTCCACATCTGTCATATATTCCGTCAAATACATAAGTTAACAAAAAATTAAATACAGTAGTAGATTTATAATGGCGAACCACTCCTGACTCTTGCTAATGCAATTATTGTTTATATCCATACTTATTATATTTTTAACACAAATAACTTCACCGGTTTCTGACGTTATAAGAAAAGAAAATGATTAAAAATGGTAATTATGTGTCACATTGTTTTTAACCAAAAATTGTAATTATATATTATGCCCTGATTGTCTATATTATAACATTATTCAAAACAAATCATATTCATAATTCCTGAAGATAGAAAAATATACGAAAAGCTGAAATCTTTGAAGTGTAATAAAATATTAGGAATAAGGAGCAATTGTTTAGAAAAATTATTGTTAAACTACAAATATAATTATATACTTTAGAAATAATATGAGGGAGGGGGGAGATTGGGGAGGGAATGGACCACCTGCTAGCATCCCCACCTCCCCAATCTCCATCTTACTTGTATCAAATCGCTAGGTTAGAATCTCATGATTGGATTTTTTATATACAATTTGTATATTTGCATATGCCTACTTTAACGTTTCTTGTATGTATTCAAATATAAATAAAATAACAATTAACTATTATTATTCATGAGCTCATGTCAAAGAATGAAACGCACAATTAAATTAATGCGCATGAGTAAAACAAATCAATAATGTAAGGCAATCACGATGAGGAAAGTCGGTAACATAACATACTATAGCTAGGAAATAAATTCGAATAGCAGCAAAATTGGCTACAATTTTTGTATGTTCATAAACAAGCATAAATAAGTTCCAACACTTGAGAAATTGAAGTAGCCAGGGCATATGGTCGCTTGAAAAAAATAAATTTAAAAGTAGATTAAGGTTTAGAAATGCTTGTTGTTATAAGTTCTTTAACATTAAAATCTGTTTAATATTTAACATTACTCAGCAAGCTCCATTATATTTATATATTTTTTTATGACTAGAAACTTAATTGATAATTACAACTCTAACGACACCACTGTCTTTGTAGTCACTTGGCCTCATCAGAGCCAACGACCGAAGATGGTCTTTCACCTCCTCCAGTCAACAAAGCCTGGGCCTATCTCTGCTTCTTCTTCCCTCGTCGGGCGTCCCTCCATCGCATACCAACCTCCATTCTTCGGATATGTCCTCGATACATCCAAATGACCAACTTTCGCCAATGACCAAGAACCATCTATTACCAGCAATTATCCTTGCATTCATTTCAATTGATGATATCGACATCAAACCTTCTGGCTCGCTAGGCATTCCTTCTCTATTCATCTCTATCAAAACCAGTCCACTCTGTTAGCCCCACTTGGTCCATATCATCCTTAAGTTGTTTGAAATATCCTGTCGAATTTTTACAATTACAGTTAAGTACAATTTGCATATTTATTTGTAATGAAATGATAAAATAAAAAAAAAAAACGACTCCACTTCTACATGACAACGTAACCAAGAACCGCCGAACTATCTGAATCCTTGAGGAGCAATCCATATTATAGCAGTGGTAAGGATGTCCTCTCACGGCCGTCCTATCCCCTCGAAGACACTAATCGACTATCAGCAGTAACTGCTAGCCCCTTCCGCTAACTATAACAGCGAATGTTTACACAACTGCATCATCCCCTTTCATTTTGTCAAGAGAGTCTTGTGATAGAACCCATATGAAGATTTTTCTGGCTTAGAAAAAAATAAATTAACTGAAGACAGATTTGTTCAATATGTTTTATGAATGTGTATTTGATAAAATTGAATAAGTATAATTTAACATTTGTTGGTCAAGACGAACAGGAGTCCAGATAAAGAATATTCGAAATAAAGAATATTTTTTAAAAACGGAAAAAATCCTGCTTAAATGTATGAGCAACAGACTAATATTGTATGTATGTCCAATGCAAGGGAACAACTTGGAGATGCAACAAGTGTTTCATTAAACTTTTGAAAAATTTCTTTACAGAAAAAGAAGTACGGACTAAAAAACTCTTCAAGGCTTAAAACGGAACTATTCATACTTCAGGAAATAAGCCTGTACAATGCAACAAAATTTGCTGAAGTTTATTCCAATTTGAGAAATTTTATTCGCGAATAACATTGATCCATTGTACATTGTTATCACTTAGATGCAAAAAATGCAGATCTAATTTGGATCATGAGTGATATAATAATGGGAGCGACTCGTTAATATATATATATTTTTTTTTTCTTTTAAGCTATTGAACGTTCTTGGTATTCAATTATCATGTTGATAGGTTGTCAATATCAAGAGCATCTTGGAAATCAACTTTATGGGATCCATCCGGTTTTTCAATTGTTTGAAACCTTTCAAAGAATTTGAAATTCATTAACCGTGTGAGATAAGAACATGTATTTGTTTAACAATATTACAATTATAAAGTAAAACCTTTCAAAATTAAACATTCATAGAAGTGTCCATTATTCAGAAACCTATGCATCCATTCAAACCCAATTTGGTGGTTAGGTGATGTCTCTTAAAATTGGAGAGATAATTTCGCTTTGAAATTAGTAGATGGTAACTGTTTGGGAACTAATCCTATCCACAAAAAGCCTCAACTTTGTAATCACTTTTTATACGGAAATTTTAAGTAATGATAATATGCTAATGAGTATGGAATGAACCGATTTACGATAAACTGAAGTTTCATGGGTTCAATTTTTTAAATAAAAAACAACAACTAATTTTTCAAAAAAGGTATTTGAAAGTTCCAAGTGATAAAAAATATAAATTAGTATCGGTAAAGCAAAGCATTCCTGTGCAAATGATGGTGTTTAAATTGATTTATTAATCATTAGAACATTTTTAACCGCTCGAAGGTTTTTTAATTTTAATTGATGCCATGATTCTCATTAAACTTCAAGTTCAAACAGGGTACAACTCAAATTATGACTTTATTTATTACAAAATAAAATTGGTAATATTTTCTTTAATGAACAGATGATTTCAAATAAAAAAAAAACTATGAGACGAAAATCACTACTCATTCAATGAAGTGCACTAATTAACAAGCAACTAAGATGTCGCAAATAAAAACAAATAATTAAAAAAGAAACACGAAGGCGTTGGATAATCGGATACGAATTACCACAAAGTTTTTTGTTCAAAGATCGTATGCAAGGATAAAACCAGTCCATCAAAAAAAAAAATAAAATAAATTAAAAAATATTCACAAATTCAAGTCCGAATTATAAATAAGGAGAACGGTTTACAATTAAAATAATAAATTCGAAAAAGAAAAGAAGAAATAGAAAATAAGCAGAAACGTAAGGAATGCTACTTGATAGATAATAATTTACTGGATACATACTCGATACGGTATTAACACCATTATCAATCTTCGCCGCTTCCATTTTTATGCACCTTGAACTAGCAACTCTTCGGGTGTCAAACTAAATACTGGGAGCAAAATAGCTTTCCCACCATTCTCTTCACCAACGCCGCATACCATCCACATTTTGAACTAATTCTACAAAATAGTGAGACCGATTTCAGCTCCAATGCTAACAAGTAAAACTGACTTTTTACAGCAATTAAGACATAGCGATTCAACTTCTTATCGCCTGCTCCGAAAAAATCCTAGTCCGAAACTAATTCTGTAGTATTTGTAACTTGGGATAATATTTTCCAGATTTTCACGTCATCGCGAATATTGTATGTAAATAAATATTATCAATTAAATAGTCGTGAACCTTACCAAACCAGATGTGTTATTTCAGTATGCATTGTGCACTGAGATAAAGCTTATGCAAAGGCTTGCATCTATTGCGCGATTGCCGTTACATCTAACAGTTTCAAATTGAATTCAATTAATAATTAAGAATGATAAAAGCCTTAGTGAAACAGAATACAAAACCTGTAAGCCTCAGGCTGCCGTTTTCTCAGTCGTAGCGGTCCTTATCAAGTCATAAAGGTACATTGGTTACCAAGCCCAAAAACTTTTCAAGCCTATACTGTATATATCGATATATATTCGATGCTATCATTTGATGCAGGTTAAAATAAGTACATCTTCCGAGATTTCGCTTTTGGTTTTTTCCTTCGCCGTATAATCATGGCTCTTCCTATGAAATACTTTTGGTAGCTCCTTAATGCTTGAGGAATATCGACAAAAACAGTCGTATGTGAGCTGCCAACAAGTTATGGTAATATAAATGACTGGAGGCCGCGACAGATCATGTGCTGCAGAATCTCTCCCTCACATAGATGATACAAAAATGAGGGTACAAATGGTCTTCAATGGCTACGAATGCAAACGACGCGGGGGAAGCTCACGCACGTTTTTCTCCATTTGTAACCTCCTAAATTCTCCAAAAGACCCGTACTTTTTCGAACCCATTATTTCAAGCAATAGATTATTTTCTCAGAGTTAAAGTTGTTTTTTTCTTCTTTCAAAGCTAGTAGCCACACTTCACACCCAAATACCATAAATAGAACATTTCGAAAGATAATAGTTTTATTAATTCTAATTTTTAAGTTTAGGGACAAAACTAAAGTCAACACCGAAAAATAGTAAGCAATTCCGATCTTTATATCCTGTACCACAACAATCTTTGAAAGGGCTTTGGATCCAATAATTTCCAAGTTTTTAAGCCAATGGTTGATCAGGCTCTACCGCCAGGGTTCCCCCCTTGCAATTATGGTATCATGTATGATAGTCACAGCTGATAACAGAATGAAGAGTTTGACAGCCACATATGGTCTCGAACCCGAGGCTTAGTGATCAGTACCCTAATCTTTTAGAGAAGTTCGACAAATTGTTGACGGGATACTAGAGTAAACGAATCAATACTTATAAAATATCGAAAGTGAACTTCAAACATTGTAGAAATGTCAGCATTGTATCGAATATAAGTATATGTATACATATTGGGGTGAAAATAAAATATGCCTATGAAAAGTTACACTCAGTGATTTCTCAAGGCTTTGCTATCATAACACCAATTGAAAACCCTGGCAGGAAGTAGGGGCAACCAGCAGAGCTCTACTAATGTTCACAACCAGTATAATATTGCTAACGTAACCAGCTTCTATTCTATAAATCAAGCAATATAATAATATTTTATTTGAACAATCCGAATACTTCTAAATTTCTCTTCAATTTGGCTATAAAAGGTTTTGTATAAATGTAACAAAACTAATTAACAATTTGTACCATTACATATTAGTATCTCTACTAATAATCGGAATGGTTAACGACAAGATCAAATCATTGGTAATAAGTTAAGCCGGCCAGTAAAAGTAAACGTTCGAGTGGAAATAACGCAGATAGGAGAATTGCGTGGGGACTGGCTTTTGACGATATGGATTTTGATGTTTTAGTCGAGGGTGATAATGCCACGTAATGGAGATTGTGTTATCAGTATCGAGTTTTCTCCATCGTCACTAGGCGTCGATATTTATTTACTTGGAGTATCCTAGGGCTTTAAAGAATAACTCGTATAAAAAGTGCCATTGCCTTTAAGAAGGTTTAAGATTGAGATTACTGTGAGTATATCCCTAGGTTACTACCATCGGCTTCACTTGTAAGTACCTAATCCCTAACACTCTACTTTTATTTATATTCTACATTTTATTTGCATATTTATTTATTTAAATGTCTTACTTTTATGGTAAGAATAATTGTACTGCATGTATTCACCAAAACATTACTACATTGAGTGGATCGGACATGCGTGAACGCGTCTTTTTAAAGGATGGATTTTGACGAGACACTGCCAACTTCATTGTTCAAGTCTAAAGAAGTGAAATCTCGATCGAACAGAAAAACAAGAATTATTAACAGTTCATTTATTCTTCTTCTTCTTGCATCACTCTACAGCCCATCAATGAGCCTTGAGCGCCTGGATACGTTTCCTCCAGTCCTCCCTGTCCAGTGCAGCGCCCTTCCAGTTCCGGATGTTGAGTATGCTCCTGGAGTCCTCAACAAGCTTGGGTCGCCCTACTCTTCTTCTACTCTGAATCTTTTCTTCTATTACTATTCAACACTTGCCATTCTGGCCACATGGCCAGCCCAGCGCAACCTACCAAGCCTTATTACTTTGACCACGTCCGGGGTCTGGAATAGACTTGCCAGCTCCGCATTAGTACGTCTTCTCCATGCTCCCCCCTCTCTAATAGGTCCATAAATTCGCCGTAAAATCCTCTGAAATCATCTGAACCATATAGAAGTACGGGCCGAATAAATGTTTTGTCTAGAATCATCTTTGTATTTCAGGACAAGAGCTTGCTTTCTAAATGTCGATTTATCCCAAAGAAGCATTTGTTTGCCTGATTTAATTAATTGATTAATTTGATTGAATGAATTACTACTTAATGTTTGCTATTATTTTGGATTGGAACACATAACATACATCTAGCTCGATATTCCTATTATTGCATTAATTGGCCAGCCACTATCATTCAACTCCCTCGACAGCTAATTGATGCATTAAATGATAATGAATTTACCTTCCCGCATGATATGAGGATCGATATGATGCATCGATGCACAAGTATTAAATCTGTATTGGAGGAAAATCCAGAATTCACTGCGATACAACGGTCTTTCATTTAAATAATAAATTTAACGAAACAGAAAAGAATACAGATATTTTAAAATAATAATATAATTGCTGCCAAAGCTAACACTTGTTCAGTTTTTTATATATCTAGTTAAGGTCAATATATTTCAATTAAAGTTTGATTAAAAAAATCCTAATTGAGTTGATAACATAGAGAGAACCAGAAAATTCTGGTTCAAGAAGTATTCTTCCACAAAAAATGAAACTAAACCAAACGTTTATTAATCTTTGAGATACTGTTCTCTGAGTCTATGATAGTTCCTCCCCTCTTGCTTGATAAAATTTAAAATGATTTTTTTTCCCTCTCTAAGATAATATTAAGGTTCTTTTGACAATGTTAAAAAGATGTATTCTAGAGTAATTATATCAGAACAAAAGGTAAATTATCCCGAAACAAAAACCGTTTTTCTTATCACCGGAAAGATAACGAGTAAAAATAGATTTGAAAAATCTAATTCTAGTGATTAAGTTTCTTTGTCGAAACGATTACCATTTTATTTTATTGCATTATGTTTGAATTAATTTAATAAATAAAGTGGTTATTGTCAGAAAAATTGCGTATCAGATAATGTTTCCTTTATTTAGAAGGAAACAAACAAGAACAAATATATATATTTATTTATGACATGGTTCCATTTTTCCTATTGATTTTTACATTTATCCAACTAGACTGATTTTAATTTTGTATTGGTTGTATTGCTTACTGGTGATCAAAATAGATAAATAAGAGATTTTAAGATATTTATATAAAAATCTGAATTTTTTTTTTTTTTCAATTTTCAACTAATAAAATTGGAGTCATTATTCGCAGGCTGTCCTGTCAAACTGGTGAAGAAGAAGCGGGAGGTATAAATCGTATAGTTTTCTAACTTTAAATATGAACATTCCTCAAGGTAGTATCCTTGGTACAATCCTTTATACAGTTTATACAGCTGACATCCCGACTCATCCTAATACTATCCTTACCACGTACGCTGATGATACATGTGTATTATCAGTCAACACCAATCCAGTTATTGCATCCCAAAGCATCCAATCCCATATCACTTATCTTGAAGAATGGTGTCAAAACTGGAGGATTAAAATAAATTCTCAAAAATCGCATCAAATCACTTTTACCTTACGTCGTAAGCCAATGACTTCCTGCCCTTCAGTATCCTTTAATAATATCCCACTGGTACCTGTAGAACAGATCCGATACTTAGGGTTACACCTTGACAAACGATTGACCTGGAATCCTCATACAAGACTGAAAAGACAAGAAACCACTCGACGTTTCAGGTTACTTCAACACTTACTAGACAAACGCTCTAAGCTCCCAATTAACTACAAAAGACTCATCTACATGACCATCATACGACCTATTTGGACTTACGGAGTAGAGCTTTGGGGCTCCACTAAGCCATCGAATTCCTCTCGTATCCAATCCTTACAATCCAAAATCCTTCGTAAAATCCTCAACGCTCCTTATTTTGTTAATAATAAAGTCATCCATAACGACTTTAATATCCCTTTTGTTGCTGATTTGGCCTGAACCCGGTATCTATCCTTTCATGACAAACTTCATTCCCACTCAAACCCTCTAGTTTCAAACCTAGCTTGCTCTTCCATTCCCGATAATCCTCCGAGGCGTCTGAAAAGAAGATGGCCACGTGACCTTAGTTGAACTTTGATTTGAGTACTACCAGTGGGTAGTTTCTCTACTTGTCATTATCATTTCAATATGTAGCACTTATCCTATTTACTTGTTGTATTATTGTAATACAGTTGTAAATATCAATAAATAAATTTATATATAAAATATGAACATCATACATTAGGCCTCGATATTCTCACTCCCTCCCCTTTAAAAGTCTCTAGAGGTGTTGAAAAAATGTCCATATTTTAAACGAAATATATCAATATTTTTGTAAAATAGTTTCAACTCGATATATTTCATCGATTGATTGTCCATGCCTTAAACCTTTAGGATAGTGTGTTGAAAACATCGACTGTAAATAGTAACACTAATGTACCACATCACATTTTTTTTTGTTCGTTCTGCGTTATCCTCGATTTTGGGGAAAAAATGTAGGTTCTCGACACTTAATCTTAATTTCGATAATACAAGGAGGGATGAGAAGGAATAGGAAGAACAACGGAGACTGGACTGGAAATATAGAGGAGCCAGGAGGACTTGACAAAGAGATGGATCCCCTGCAACTACTCCAAAGATAAACAACGGGAAATTCAAGACAACTGATAACTTTTAACTGCGGAATCAGCGGCCGCCCACTGCAATGCTCTCCACCGCTCAATCATTTCTCCCTCAGGGCGCGGCAACTGGCCTTAACGTTTTAAATGCCACCAGAACTTCGACGGGTATCCGACAATTGATTATTTAATACAGAAAAATTGTTTCAGTACAGTTGATAAAATAAATCAATTAATAAACGACACTCTCTAAGGATCCCTATCCTAATTAAACCTGACTAGGCAAAATTAAGGGCTCCTACTCCAGCAGGGCCCGATAGCGGCATTAAGTTAGGTCAAATGAACAGAAACTAAATGCGCGAAAAAAAAATTAAAGGAGAATATGAAATCTATTAAGATAATAAAATATAAAAACGACATTTAGTTTCTCATATAATTTTAGTTAACTTATTTTATTATCTTCATATGTTTCATATAACCCTATCATTTTAGTTATTTTGTTAACTTTCTATAGATTATTTTATTGTATATATTAAAATGTTGTTCTTTATTTTTCATTCTTCTATCGTTTCGGTCATTTCGATTTATTAACTATTTTAATATTGTCTATTGTAAAGACAATATATATATATATATATATATATATATATATTGTTTTGTTGTTTTTTTAATTTGTTTTTTTCTCTCTGATCTGATGATGGAAAAAAAGTGGGGCAGAATAGTAGGCATACAATAAATAAGTTATAATGGCTATTGTGTATAATTTTATAGATCCCACCCCGACAAAGTTCTACATACTCACTGTTCTCTCAATTTAATACGGTAAAAAATCTAGTTATTAAATGTTTTAACTCATAAATGCATAAACACCATACTAACTGCAATCGCTTGTAAGCATAAGCTAAGCAATAAAAACTAAATAAAGGTAACTATTACAAGTAATATTTAAGATAACATGTTAATAATGAGCGATAGTTAGTGGGAGGTTAAAGTGACGAATTGAAATATTCCATTTATGTACACAATTTATTTGCTATAGTTGAATGTTTGCGATAGCGCCAAACAAGATTGCTATAACAATAAATCCTAGTTAGTTATTAGCACGTGGAGTCCAGCTATTTCGAAATCAAAACATGAACTTGAAAGGGAATAGAGTGAAAAGTTAACTAACTCCTTTACTCTTTTTGAACATACAATATTGAAAAGTTTTTAATTTAGCAACCTGTAGTTGAACTCATTTCGTATTCGCAAGCTAAGCAATTCTATTTTCCCCAAACTTATTCTTTTTAAAACGGTTTAAAAGTTACGCCCGAAAATAACTTAAAGCAAAACTATAAACATTTCAGAAATTATACAGTTTTTAATAATAACACAGTTTAATAATACAAAAATAATAGTTTTTGCCTTTTTTATCGTACTGGATTAAAAATCGATAAATATGAAAATTGTAGATAATTAAATTTACGATCACTCACACATTACCAATTTTCCCTAAAACCTACAGCCGAAAATACATAAAACAGGTAAATTTTTTTAACCCAATTGTGAAGAATTGAGTAAAAACATTATCTTTTTTTTTATTTAAAATTTTATTAAAATTGTGGATAATACGTCGTATAACAGACTTCTAAAAAAATATTGTACTGCCTTTTTCATTCTTAAGTTTTATTACGTCTTTATTTATAGGTATCCATCTTTTGCGTTGTGTAACGAAGTTCCTAACGTGTAGAATAATAAAAAATTAATTTACGAAACTAGTCTAATTTTATTATTATTATTTTGAGACCATATCTTCTTCTCCCGTGGCACTAAAACACTTGGAGAGTGAGGGCCTCCCGTAATTTGGTCTAGCTGCTTATGTTGGCTGCTGCTACCCTCCACAGTTGGGAATCTATCCCAACAACTGTGTCTTAGTTGTTTGAAAAATGTTGGGAACATGATAAATAGGAACAGAATTATGGCCTAACAGAATTAGTGCTTTGAATATGGCTTGATAGAGAAAGATGTTTATGTATTTCGTCAACGCTTTCTAAAAAATGGGGCGATAGTGGGATTCGAGATAAAACGTCATTATGAAGTTGGATTAACAGCAGCAGGCAGATGTAGAACCACACAGCTGTTTAAAGGCTAGTAGCATCCGTCAGTACATTAAGACATTTTTAAAAGTAAAAATTATATTTAATTGCGAAAGCTGTACTAAAACCCATAATAAATATAAGATACTTGGGTTATCTTCTAGTTCTTTTAGTTTTTCGTCTTCTTCATACTGTGCCACCTCTGAAAATTTTAACTCTCTATATTAATCTTTAGTGGTACTACATAATTACATTTCTCAAAATCCTATATTCAACAATTGAGATAAATCAGCCAACCTTCCAACCAGGCAGCTCTTCAATTTCAAGATGACCGAAATTAAAGCTGTTGCAAAACGCGATAGCACGAGGAATCAGTCACGTACTTACCAGAAAATGTGTATATTAAATGATCCCTTGATAACGTTCCAATCCAATAATCATCTTATTACTACATATAATGCTCGTAGAAAGAAAACAAAGAAACTTGGAAAAACGGTGGAAGTACAGAATTTAATTGTCTCGGTTTCAATAATAACAAATGAGGTAACAAGTTAACAAGACGAAGATTTTTAAACACCTGACTTACATGGCTATGAGAGTTATCACGAATAGAGTTAAACTATAGGCTTGGGAATATAGTAATCTTTTTTTATTTTTGTGCGGAATAAAACTGTTGCAAGACAAATGTTTTCCATTCAGTTGGATGTTAAAGTCGTGATTCTGGACTGGCAGAACGCCTGGTGCTTATCAAGACAAAACTCGACAAAGCAGGAAAGTGCCATTTGAGCTAAGCGTTATTACTGAATTTTGTTAAGCGTTTGAAACGTTTTACGTCTGTCGGCTAATGTCTACATTATTTTCCATTCAAGCTCCAATAGTTGAGTGCGTGTTGCTAAAGATGTGTGAGACATTGTCGAGTTGGACACAAGTCCTCTGTTATTGATTCCTCCAATTTCACAAGTGGTTGCCAGCAAACACCTGAGTTGATCATTGAGCTGTAACCTTGCAAGGGCCATAACCTTTTTGACCCATTTTTCATCGCCAGTGATCATTTATTCAAGCCGAGCTCCTCAACAGGTCCAAAACGTCTTATATGGAATTCCATTGTTGTGGGTGATACATTTAACTGCTTTGCAATCTCGCACAGTTATACGACACTTCTTTTCAATTACGGCTTTAATTTTTTCATTTTCGAATTCATAGAGATCGACCAGAACGTCGGTAATATTTGAATGACAAATCTCAAAGATGAATTTGTGTAATCCAATTTTTACACGTGATTTCTGTTAAACAATCAAACCAAAACAAAAACACCATATGTCTATTTGTCTGTTATTTTTGCATTCCATGTTAAAACTGCCGTAAACTGGTAGTTTTATACAAAATCATCTTATCTCATATATCTTTTTTACTACATTATTTTAAAACAAATCGTCATACCGGGCTTAAATTTTAAAATAGGCATAACATAAGTCTTCCTAAGTTTCTAAATTGATCAAAATCTATAACTATTCAATATAACGGCAACCTAATAATTTTCATAACGAGGAAGATCAATTGCTAGAATAAAACGTTTCAGGAATCTAGATCGTGTTGAGAGGCTCACTGTAGAGGTGGGCTCTGGAAATGGCTGAACTAAGTTTTCAACGCATCCACAGCCTAAAATGGCAATCAAGGCTCAGGAGGAGATAAATATTCTATGGATAAAAGGCAACATCAACTTTATACTCTTTCTGGTTTGTTCAATTGACGAAATGAAAAATAAAAAAGTTTATAACTACATTTATCAAGTTCAATATAATTATTTGTAAAATTAATTAAGTCATAGATATTGGCATTGGATTCGTCATTTCCCCAACATGCCCTAACTTTACAAATTCGACTACCTTCATGGACAATTTATCATATGATTAAAACTATGGAATGTCGTTATCTCTCAAGGATAAACATCTAAATAAGCGGAACGAGAATTGATAATAATTTCAGAATCAATAATATTTTTTTTAAAAAAAGCCCAAAAAAGTATGTCCAGACTTTTATCAATAATTATCGGTCTTAAGAATTTTCCCCGGAACATTACTGAGTACACCACGATTATTCAGATAATCATAAGTTTAATGAAAGTAATCTCAATATAGCAATCATGGAAAACATATTAACTATGTTTTATTATGACAAACATTTCTAAAATAGATATGAGTAAGGTATATAATATAGAGTTGGTAGGACTGTATGGTATAATGATATAATATGGTATAATGGTAGCACTGTGCATGCCTCGCCTGCTTTGAGAGCTCAAACCTAGCCGGAGGAAATGATGCCGAGCGAGCTAGGTTCACCTCATTTAGTTACCCATTAGCATACACAAATCAAATATTTAAAGTATGACTAACTATTTATTCCGTAATTTATGGCTGGATCGAGAGATTAATAAACGTTATGTTTATATTGTAGAGCGGAGGTAGTTGGGGGGGTGCAGTCAAAAAAACACCAAATAAGTACTAGACTTATATTTAGTTAGTGCCGACGTTTCGACCTACAGTGTAGGCCATCTTCAGGGCGACTGGGAGAACCGGCTGGGTGAACCGGCAAAGCAACAATCAACTTAAGTTATCTATCAAATAAGTTATGTTAATACTTTATGTTCTACACGTACGTTTTCGTTGAGGTAAAACACAGAGCCTTGGCATTATATATATATTTTTTTCTATTTGTATGTTCAGTTAAGTATGTGGCTCAGTGGTAGAGCACTGAGTTGCCATGCCGAAAATCCTGGTTCAAATCCCGCTGCAGGCAAGACTTTTATTTAGCCTGTTTGCAGTCGGAGATGGATCATCTAGGACCCTCCTGGGGCTAACCCAGCCTCTATATAATAATAAAATGTTATAAAAATAGGGTAGCCAAAATAAGGGGGTATCTGGTTGTTGATCGTGATTTAGGACAAGTTCCCTCCTTGCAGAACAGTTGTCCATGAAACAGTTGAGCCCTAAACTCGTTCACGGTTTGTAGCGGTATATGTTTTTTTCTTAATATATATTATAAGAAAGGAGGATTTGAAATTTTAGATTTGAGGATTAAAATATTGTTTATTTCCTTTATGATAGAAAGCTTCCTTCCCTACATTCAATAGTAACATTAAAAAAATCACATTGATTTATTTTCAAAAAGTATGTTTTATCAGTAAATACGATTATGTGCCTCTGACTGCCGATTACTGATAAATAAAATGGTAAAACGATAATGGAAAAAATAAAAAAAACTTTTATCTTATCAGATATAATTAATGTAGGGCACAGTAACCGAAAAACTAAGGTTTGTATCCACGATAAAGTCCTAACTCATACATATATATATAATCTCCCCAAAATATTAAGGCTAAATATAATTAATGTTATATGAATTTAGGTAAAAAAATAAAACTAATAAATAACTAAACTAAATAAATATATATATACGTAGGTTTTTTTTATAAGTTTTATTTTTTTACCTAAATTCATATAACATTAATTATATTTAGCCTTAAAATTTTGGGGAGATAAGTACCCCAACTATCATTCTAGTCTACATAATAGTCAAATTCATTACAACTGATCATATATTTAACTAAATTGTTGTCATTACTTAAAATATCATTAAATATATTTAATAGATTTACAGATTTTCATTGAATGCGCAGTGAATAAATACTGCAACCCTTGCCTTAATAAAAAAAAAGCCTATCGAAATAATAAAAAAGATATGGAATATAGACTGAATTAGTTAAATATAATACAATTGAGTAATTAACAGAGACATAAATACCTCCACACAAGCAGCCCTAGTACTGACGGCGAACTAGACTGTTTATCATCCATATGACGTAAAGTGACCTCCATCGGCCGGGGCGGTATCGTCAATAAATTAAATTTTGTAAAGATTAGTTTATTAAAAGCCTACTTGATAATTATAAGCGAAATAATTTTAAAAAATGTATATTAATAAAAGGAGAGTAAGGGAAAGGAAGAAGGAGAAAGAAGAGAGAAAGAAAGAAAATCCTCGAGGCCAGATGTCATTGCTCACTGTCTCACCATTGCCACGCAACGCCACTAAGTAAATCGTTTCATTAATTTTTTTCCAATTTATCGAGAATAATTTATTTAATTTCTTTCAAACATCGTAACTCTAAAATATTTACATAAAAATAAATAATGTATCATCCTATTTTTTTTAAACTGTTATATCTTTTCGAAAGCTAATATGTATATGTAAGAGTTCACACACTGAAATAAAATGTAGAATTTAAGAAGTAAATACACACACACAAATATATATATATATATATATATATATATATATATATATATATATATATATATATATATATATATATATATATATATATATATATTGCCCGCGACTTCGTCGGCGTTGATTTTTTTCAAATAGAAATTTATGTTGATTTAAAACGGAGAGTGAATTTTTAATTCCATAAATGAACTCCATATTATAAACAATGACTTAAAGAATTTGTAAATTCAGCCAGCCTACCAATGCTTATCCCTTTGTTGATAGATTTGAATAAACTGTTATTAAATGGCATAATTACAGAACGATCGATAAGTTTTCTAATGAAATCCAGGAGGTACTGTCCAAAACTGTAATATCTGGAGGTTGATTTTTCTAAAAATCTTGAATACAATTATCATTTTGTTACAATGTAAAGCCTGCTTACTTATTTTTACATCTCTAACTTAACATGATACGATCTCTCGTATTTTACTCGTTAACCTGTCGATTTTCAAAAAATAAAAAAGTACATATTTATTTATCTTTAATGAAAAAACTAAATCTACAATTTGATGGTGGTGGTACAATTGCTTTTTAAATGAGTTGTTTTTTTTTATTACAATCGTTTTTCACCCTCTTTGGGGGCGAATTTTCAAAAAAGCATTATTAAAGCCTCTACTTAAATAAGAAAGCAATCTTGTCTTCACAGTTTTTCGCTCCCATTAATTTAAACAATTTCCAAAAATAATTTTAATTTTATAACGACTACAGATATAGATGGAATAATTTTTACGAGAAAATAAAAATATCTTATAATATAAGAATAAGATACATTTCTTATTAAGAATTAAAGATATTAAAATTTAACAAAATTAGTTGTAAGTCTTAGGGCAATGGAATACTACAGTTAACCAATTAAAAAAATAACAATGAAGAATATTTACACATCGCCATTTATGCGAAAATTCCACCTGAAGATGGAGATTAATGCCCCTGTAATTAAATAATAAATTATTTGGAGAATATAATTATATCTGGAAGTTTGACACAAAATTTTATCCTATGGCCACCTACGGATTTTGGAAAATAAATATTTATTACACGTCTCAAACAAGTTGAAACGTGAAGTATCAATATCACACTGATATTTGAAAACATCAAAAGTTATTGAGAGAAAAAACGATAGTACTATTCCTTGATTATTAATAAAAGAGTGAACGTTGTAGAACCATATCATTACGGAAATATTGGATTAATTAAAAATTCCTCGAACACCAATTGAAACTTCAGATCATTTTAGATTACAATAACCCTGTAGATATGTCTGAATAGTAATTAAAAAAGAAGTGTAAAAAAAAAAACCGGTACTAGTGTTATTATCTGCGAACGTTTTACGCATTAGGAAAAATTCCAATGCTCAATTGAGACTAGGAAAAACAATAATATAACAGAATAATTTAACTGTGAATCACACCTGTGACGATAATTATAATTAAAAATATCTACTAAATGGCGCAGATATGAATCCTAAAAATATATTTATTTTAATAATCATATTTAAAAAACAATAACTACACTTACCAACAGTAGGTATAGCTTAACCATAACTGACACTAAATGGGCACTCTAACATCTTTTTATTTTTATTTTCAATATACGGGCTGTCCCGAATTTAAATGGCAAAACTTCAGGAACTTACAGGGGACCGAAAAACTAAGACAAAAAGTCCTTTAGAGATTTGCTCGTTTTTGCTTAGTTTTAGAGAAAATCGCAAAAAAAAAGAAACAAAACAAGTTTTCATTTTTATACTTATTTATTTACATTTATATTTATGTTATGTTCTTTTCAAAGTAAATATTGCTCAGAATGTTGTCCTCTTGCACCAATTGCATTACATCTAGCACTCACTTGATAAATTGCAGCTAAACATTGTTCTGATGATATTTGGTGCACTGTATCTATGATTCGTTCTCTTAATTGCTCTCTTGAGTTGATTGACACCGAATAAACTTTCTGCTTCAAGGTTCCCCATACGAAGAAATCCATGGGTGTCATATCAGGTGATCTGGGTGGCCAAGGTACTACTCCTCCACGTCCAATCCATCGCTGTGGATAATTTATATCCAGCCAAGCTCGAGCAACTCTGCTATAATGAGCTGGACATCCATCGAGTTGGAACCACATTTCAATCCGCTGTTGTAAGGGAATGTCATTTAAATAATTAGAAAAGTCGTTCTCCAAAAAATGTGTAAATGTGATACCATTCAATCTTTCAGGTAAAAAATATGGTCCCACCAGTAATCTGTTCCAAATTCCAAGCCAAACGTTAATAGCAAATGTATGCTGAAACCTATTCTCTCTAATAGCTCTGGGATTTTCAATAGCCCATACATGATAATTTCTTTGATTAATAATTCCTCCTCTTGTAAAGGTAGCTTCATCGGTCCATATTATTTTTAATGGAAATAAAGTATCATCGCGAATTTTTTCAAGAAACCAGTTACTAAAATTCAATCTCTTGACATAATCTTGAGGTAATAAATAAAAGACGGAAGGGATTAATGTCTTAAGCCCTTCGGCAGAAGAGATTAAGATGATGGCTCTGGAAAGTTCCAATTTTCTCACTAAGTTGTATAAAGAGTGTTTCTCTAACGGTTGTGTTTCTCTATTGTTTCCTAAGCCAGGACGAAAAGATAATAGTACATCTCCCGTACGACCGATATCATTACTTCCGACGGGAGGCAAAGGTCTCGAGAAATTAAAAAATCGAAGATTGTCACACTATCTGTATACAAATGATCACATTCATAAAAATCAGTTTGGTTTCACCCCCCAAACTTCTACGGCAGATGCACTAAAAAATGCAACTGATTTTATTCAATATGGCTTGAGTAGAAAACTACATGTTGTTCTAATATCTATTGATATTAAGGGAGCGTTTGACAATGCCTGGTTGTCATCAATTCTACATACCTTACAGACAATGGACTGTCCACGGAACATTTACAACTCGATTTCAGACTATTTCAAAGACAGACAGGCTTGTATTGTAACATCTCATTGTCAACTACGAAAAACACAGACTCTAGGAACTCCGCAGGGGTCTGCACTATCTCCGTTATTGTGGAATTTAATCGTAAATGGATTATTGATGAGAGAATATCCGGAGAGCGTGGTTGTGCTGGCATTTGCGGATGACATAATTTTACATACACAAGCTGAAAATGCTCGAACACTTCAAGAATTAATAGATCAATACACACAAAAAATTGACAACTGGGCACACGAAAACAAACTAACTTTCAATTCTATAAAATCTACATACATGATTTTCACCAGATCAAGGAATTTACCAACTTTACAGGTAAAAATTCAAGGACAGCTTCTACAACAAACAAATAAACTAAAATATTTAGGAGTAACATTTGACCCAAAATTAAGATGGAACGTACTTATTGAATTACTGGAGACAAAACTACTGAGACTTACTAACAACTTAACGATAGCAGCTAGGAATACATGGGGACTAAAAACTGAAGCATTAAGGATACTGTACAAAGGAGCCATATTACCAATACTAACGTACGCTATTAACATCTGGTACACAGGACTGCAGAGAAAATACAATTTACGGAAACTTCGACGTGTACAGAGATTAATGGAAATCAAAATGGTAAAAGGTTTCAAGACATTATCTTATGGTACTTGCAAAAGTGATCCCCATCGACTTGATCGCTCAACAGTACACTACATTATATACCTTACTTCGGACCAACCAAGACTGTGACGGGATACTTGCAGATGACGTTGAACGACCTATTAACTATAAAAATTGGAAGCATCCTGCAAATTTCCCAGAAATCAAACAACCTACAAAAGAAGATTATGCTGAAGCGGAAATTTATACAGACGGTAGTAAAGATTGTGGAAATGTGGGATGTGCAGCGGTAATTGTCTGTTACTTACAATGTCTGTACTGACTAATGTAAAGAAATACAGACTTGGACCTAATTGCACAAACAATCAAGCTGAACAATACGCTATACTGAAAACACTAGAATATATACAGACATTTAATTTCCGCAAGACATCTATTTGCATACTAACTGACAGCCAAAGTACGTTATACAAACTCATTAACCGCAAAATTCATGAACCGCTGATTGAAGAAACCAGACTTACTTTACTCCACTTACAAAATGCAGGATTCATCAACTTCAGGAGGGTGAGAGCGCACTCTGGCAACGTGGGTAACGAATTAGCTGACAAGGCTGCTAAGTCAGCTGCCAAAGACGGCTCACTTTCAATACTCTACAGTAAATTGACTAAGACTTACTTGAAACACAGACAAACAGTTACAAATATGGATCAGTGGCAAAACACATGGGATACGACAACTAAAGGACAACATCTTAAACTATACATAAATGACTTACATGAATATTTTAGGAATAACAAAATAACAACTGACTTCTACCTCACACAAATGTGGACAGGACATGGACCCACAAAATCCTATTTGTACAAATTTAAACTTACAGACAATAAGACATGCCCTTGTGACTTTACCATCGAACAAACTTACACCTAATATATGACTGCAGACTAACCGACGAACCAAGGACTACACTTATCAAACATGTGACGCAGAAGGACAGCTGGCCAATCAGTGTTAAGGACTTTTGCTGGAAGTATTTTCAGCAATTCAAGGTGTTTGCTAAAGCAGTGTGGTTAATCATCACTACACGAAATCAATATTATAGGTGAATAAGGATTTTAGTTTTGTTTTCAATTACTTTGTTGTAATTTTGTGTTTTTTCCTATTTCTTTTTTTTTGTTCAACTGGCTTAATATTTACTACGATCAATATTTTTATGTTTAAGTTTTGTTTTTTAATGATGTATTTTCAATTTAACGTTTAGTTTTATATATAAATAATACAAAAAAAAATGTAAACAATAGAAAAAAAAAGAACATGAAAGTACAATTGTAGGTAATGCACTATAAATGTACGGAACATGCAGAACAATAAACGTCCTTCACGTAGGGGTACTGCGTGTAGGGAAAAATAAAAAGAATAATAATAATTATATATATATATATATATATATACAGTCCCTGGCCATATTAATGTGACCACCAAGAAATATTATTTTATTTTTGTTTTTTTCCTAATTTTTTTATATACTTTCGAGTGTCTTAATAAATTGCTGTTTTAAGTAATGGCAACACTGTTATAAATTTTTTTAAGTATTTTTTTTTAGTAATGGCAGCATTGGTTTTAGTACAGCCATTTTGTTTTACGAGTGACAGTGTGCATAATTTGTGTTTGAAATTTTTGTTGATTTATTGTTCCTTTTTCATTAAATACAAGTCGGATTAGGTAAGTTTATTATTGATTTATTATTTTTATCATATAATTTAACTATTTTGATAGTTTTTTTTCATCAATATTTAAAATAGGGTGACACCACAAAATTTTTAAAAAAATAAAGATTTATTTTCGAAACTTTTTTTTTCAATTTCATATTATTATCAGATAACTAACTTACCCAGAAAACTAATATTTAAACTCGATTTACATCATTACGCATACAAAAAGATTATGCAAACATGTAACAAGAACGAATCTATCCAGTGGTCACATTAATATCGCCAGGGACTGTATATATTATATATAATATATATATATATATATATATATATATATATATATATATATATAAAAATATATTTATATATATATATATATATATATATATATATATATAAAAATATATTTATATAATATTTTGTATTTAAGCATTCCAATATTTGTTTATTATCATTATTAATACTTAAACAAATTGGTGTTTTCAAAACCTTGGTGTTCTACAAATATTTTAACTAAATATTCAGGCCTGCCCGAAATAATTAATCAATTAAAACCAATTCCGTGGTTATCAGACTTAATGGAAAGTAAGTGAGAGGGATTCGTCAGGTTCATCCAAATAGTAGATCGCTTTGCATGACACAAGTTGTTTTCAATTCGTTTGCTCTAGAATCATTTAGAATTTCAAGTCTTCAATTTCATTAATTGCAAGCTATTACCAAGGGCAACCTATGTTTTAAAAAATAACACCCTCAGCATACTATTCATTCTTCATGGGAAAACTTCTCAATCAGCAAATGAGAGCTAGAGGAAATTGTCAAAATCGATTTAAATTGTCAATTAAAATGAATATAAGTTGTTTTGTTTTTTTTATATAAATTTGTAATTTACATCGTAATTGCGCGATTATATTTCCAGAACCGGAAAGTTGGTTGATTGAAGTAATTGAATAGATGAATATGCTCATATAAGCATATGCAATGCTGAAAATTAAATTTGATATTCATTCAATTAAAAAAATATTATATTTTTTCTTAGGGTGTATAATAATACAAAAAACCTTTAGTCCAAAATTATTTGTTACACCTATTTTCTATATAAACGTTTCGACCTACATGGTCATTTTCAATATATAGGTTTCATGATCAACAGTATAAAAATTGTCTTTTTCTGTAGATTAATCGGTTGCATATTTAAAAATTAGCTGGGTGTGTTGTATCCTATAGTCAGTTGCTATACTAAATGAGTGGAGTATAGCAACTGACTGTGGGATACAACACACCCAGCTAATTTTTAAATATGCAACCGATTAATCTACAGAAAAAGACAATTTTTATACTGTTGGTCATGAAACCTATATATTGAAAATGACCATGTAGGTCGAAACGTTTATATAGAAAATAGATGTAACAAATAATTTTGGACTAAAGGTTTTTTTATATTATTATACACTCTAAGAAAAAAATATAATTTGTAAAGTCCAGTACCCTAGAAGATTAACATTGAGAAAAATATTATTTATTGCTGCCATTATTCAAATCAACTTTGGAGTAGAAGAATCACATTTTTATAAAAAGTAGAAAAGAATCAGAACAGCGCATGTCTGAAAAATACCTACGCGTATGAGACACACGAAACAATTGGGACTTTGAAGTACCTAAGCAGGGACACAACGCTACGCCAATTAAAAAAAGCTTAAATGAAGCAAGTTCAGACGTTTCATTTTAAGTAGTTTATTTGTACTTAAGTGTATATACTTATTAGACTCACATAAAACTATCATGATTTCAATCACATTATTGTTACTATATCAACCAAACATGGCAGATTTGAACTTTAATAATTATTTAACAATTAAAATTTAATTTTCAAAGTAGACTGGTACCTTCTACGATTGAATATAATTTTTTTTTTAAATATTAAAATCTAAACCGGAACTACACTTTTCAAACAGAAACCACACTTACTATCAAATGAAATAATGTACATGTAACGTTCATAACGAAAGCATAAGTGATAAAAAATAAAAGGGGAACGTTACACAGCCAGTGTTGCAATCAGCGAAAAAATAATAGAATCTGTAACCAAGGCATGGATAAGATAATTTTCTGATTAACAAAATTTTCCATGGCCATGCTACAAAAAATTTAAAAGACAGTAATGCCTATGAAAATTTTAAATATGATAGAAAAAAAAACTAAAATTAGTAAGTTTTATAAATTGCTAAATAAAAATATTTACAATATTTACCTTATATTAACGTATACAGCTTTGGATTTTACTCAAGTATTCTTCTTGACCTAGAAAAAAATGAAGAAATAAATTCATAAATATTCCATATTCGAGAGCGCCACCCGTCTCAAAGATGTAGTCACCACTGCACAAAAAATGTGCATTTATTATTTTATTTCAGTATTCAGTCTGGAATAAAAAACAACAACAACAAAAATTAATTATCTAAAAAACGGGAAAATAACTTATCAGTCAACGTTATGCCAATTCAGGCATCAGCGATAATTCACAACAATGAATATTAAATGCAACATCTACCGCCTCAATATTCCAGACACATCAATAAGAGACAACAGCAACAATCCAAGACAATTAAAGGATATATATATTTTTTTTTTCTATTCGACTCAACAGACCTTATAGATCTTGGGCCGCCTTTACAAGCCTTCTCCACCTCTATCTTGGGCCGTTGATTTCCAGTCTGCTGCATGAATCTCCGCAACATCTTTGTCTATCCATCTGGGCTTCTCGCGTGGTCTCTTGCAAACTATTGTGGCGTTCATAGGTGTGTACAGGCGTCCTGACAGATTACTTCGAGCTACATGCCCCGCCCATCTTAACCTTCTTGCTTTCATATCGTGAGATATTGACTGACCAGTTTCCGTGAGTATTTCTTTATTAGTTCTTCTACTCCACGAGTTTAGAGTCTTATCCCATACCGCTCCGGTTATCGTACGGAGGATTTTCATTTCACATCTCTCAATTCTGCTTTCCAGAGTGTTGGTGAGAGTCCACATCTCTCAGCCGTATATCAGAACCGGCTTTATTTCATCATTATACACAATTAATTTTAAATTACTGGAGATGCTTCGGGATTTCAATACTCTTGAAGAGCGAAGAATGGTCTATTTGCGCTTGTTATACGCTGGTCTGTCTCAGTTAATTGGTCAATCGTTGCGGGTATTGTGGATCCAAGATATTTGAATTGTCTACTTTCGGGAACGATTTGCGATCCAGGCAGATGCTGGTGCTGGGGCGGCCTTTACGGCTTACTATCACGTATTTTGTTTTTTCATCATTTACCTGTAAGCCGATTTTGTCTGCTTCTCCCATCAGCGTCTTTGCGAGTCTCTTGATTTCCCTTTCATTACTTCCGAGGACTGCTATATCATCGGCGTCTGCAAGAATTTTATGTTCAATTCCGACGTGCACCCGGCCATTCTTTTTTGATGTTGCTCTAATTACCTTATCCAAGGTAAAGGTTAAGTCTCCAAACTAAAACAGAAATTGAAAATATCTGTCCAATATTTCGCCTATTCGGGCATCCTCAGGGTAGATAGAGAAAAAAAACAAAAAAACAAAAACAAAACAAAACATGAATAATGCACCCAAGAAGCATCCCACCACCTCCAAGGCTCAAATGCAACTAATGAATCATGATTAATGACACTATAAAATGATTCATTAATTGCATTTGAGCCTTGGTGGGATTCTTCTTGGGTGCATTATTCATGTTTCGTTTTGTTATTGTTTTTTTCTCTATCTACCCTGAGGATGCCTGAATAGGCGAAATATTGGACAGATATTTTCAATTTCTGTTTTGTTTGGAGACTTAAGGGCTTTTCGTAGGAATTTTTTCACGGTCTTAACATTTATGTAAGGTCTCTTTTTATTTTTCAATATTTAAATGAATATATATATATATATATGCAATACAATTTAAACTATGTTTAGTAAGCCTTTCATGAATACAATTACAGACAACATCTGTACATTTTTATTTATATACTGTATAATTTTATTCATTTTAATAAAATAATAATTTCATGATTTAAAGAAAATAAATAAAAGTTAAAACTGGCAAAAAACAACAACAGGCTTATAGGAGTTATAAAATAAAACTGAGTATATTCAAATTAGCAGAATATCAAAATAAGCTTTTTATAGGGTTTAAGAAGGGGCATTTCATTTGAACGATTGAATTGGGAGAAATTAAATTTATTTCTGGTGCATAATGAAAATTTGTCTTCTTAATACTAATATCAATTATAATAAAATTGTTGGGATGTTAATAAAAAGAAAAATGGTAAATGTTAAAAACCCAATTACTTCCAGTGACCTTTCCACCACCAAATTATCACAATTTGCTTTGATCCTTAGCTATTTCTTTACCTTTTACCAATACTTTATCCTTGCCATAGTTCCATACTATAATGAAATACTAATTTCAGTAGTAAATTTCAGGTATAAATCTAGAACTGAAACCATTTAATCACAAAATTGACAAAAATAGCACTTCTCTGATTTATAGGACACTTTCTAAACCTTATTAAAACAAAGAAAAATCCCTTTCTGAAAATTGGTTTCTATTTTGTTATCATATATATATATATATATATATATATATATATATATATATATATATATATATATGAATGAGCTTAACATTATTTCTCTGATGTTATTAATAGTTTTAACACAGTACATGACTTTCCCTAATGTACTCATATATGAATCGGTATAGTGATTATAAATTTTTCGTAATGTTCTACTTCTTTTATTTTGTGCCTACAGAGTCACTATATTTGTTTCTTGGGCTCTTATCCTAATTTAAAGACTACATTAATTTCTTTATTAACATAATTTACTTTTTCTTATTTTTCTCCCTACCAACTTCATATATTCCTTATATTTACTTTATTTAATGCGTTCATTGTAGTTACTTTTGTTACCACTCTATTTTAAAGATATTCATATTATTTTATATAAATTTTTTATTTCATATGTAGATATATATAATAAATAAACACCATCTCATCATTGAAGCAGTAAACAAGATTAAAACAATCATGATGATCGCCAACCTTTGACAGAAGATGGCACATTAAGAAGAATATTGTATTAAATATATTATTCCAATAAAATTCCCCATTGGACAGTTCACTTTTGATATTACTGGAAATATCTTTCAATACCTAATTTGGTAAATTCAAGGTGATCAATAGTAGATTGAAGGGTTTGAAAAAGATTACTACAAAACTCATTTGGTGGACTAGTTCTTCCACCACTGCAAATTCCAGAATTACTATTTATAAGGACAGCAACAATAGCCAGCATCAGTTGTAAGCTTTGATTTGAGCTAAAGACTAACCGTAGGTAGTAATACCATCTTAAAATGAAGGAAGAGTCACAGGCAACCTGGAGAACTCCCAAAAAACCCAAAGATCTTGTGGCCAATCAAATAGAACATCTATTGATCAGCACATGAATCTGAAAAATGTTACCACTCAGAGCAGTGAACATGGACAAGGAGCCTTATTTAAGCTTACCAATAATTAAAGATATTTGGCAAGATATATCTAACAAATCCCCCAAGACATTCAAGAAGAAGATATAAAGACGACAAAGTGAAAGATAATGAATTTCGTACTGCTTATCAGAACTAACTAGAAAATAATTTGCTGAGAAGACGAATACAGGTAGAAGCAGTATGGTATAGCAATAATAATGAAGAATGGATTCCCTGAAACACACTATCCAGCAGTCAAGCAGTCAATGATAGGTTTTAAGTAGAGCGATAGATGAATTGATTGGTTTTCATTTAAATATATTATTTATATTTGTATAATAGCAATAAAAAAGGATTGTTAAGGTGTACGATCTGTTAAAGTGGTAACCTGAATGGGTCATATTTAACCAATGTCTCAGGACATAGAAGTTCATTATTATTATTTTCTTTGTCAGATCACTGAAGCCACATAAGTCAGGATGCAGCCCCTTCACTGCATTAGGGGACTGTGGGCCAATCCTTCACATCTCTGAATCAATATGATTCAAAGATGATCTCTACACTGTAGGGTATAAGAGATTAACCCTCACCTCCAAAATCTATCCAAAAGGAGATAGCAACTGGGTACGCAATATTTCATACATCAATATATATTATTATTATACCAATATATTATTTCATACAACATATGTTCATAATGTTCTTTCCTTAGGACCCAATTTTTCTGCACCCTCTTCTTACATCAAAAAAATTATATTCAAACTACTGACTGACTTAAAATACATGATCAATAAGAACTGCCAAGAGTCTCTATTGCTAATATCATTTCCAATTTTCTACATTACCCCTGTCCCACCTCTTCCAATTTCTCCCCATAGTTTTTTTAAGACATTTCTCTCACCCTTTTGTTTCTTAAATCCCATGACGACTTAATTATTACAAAATCAGAAAAAGGCAATACAACGGTAATAATGAATCGTTCTGAATACAACCAAAAAATGAATTCTCAACCATCAGACCAATCTATCTATAAACCTATACCCCGAGACCCTACCAATGCCCTCCAAAAACAATTCAACCAGCATCTAAAAAGTCTAGTTAATTCCAAATTAATCGCATACACGGTCTACAGAAACCTTATATCCTACAATTCCGTAGCCCCCCCCCCCGTTTTTATGGACTTACCAAAATCCAGAAACCCTACAACCCACTCTGTCCTATTACATCTAACATTAATTCCCCATCAACAAAACTCAGCCATTTTTTTCTGCCCTCCTTACAAGTCCTCAGCCGTAACAATCCATATGATATCCAAAACTCCTTTCACCTATGTGACCTACTAACATCCCTCTAAGTCCTCACCTCCTTTGACTTAGAAAGTCTATTTACTAACATTCCATTTGATAAAGCCCTTATCTTAGTATAAAACAACTGGTCAACGATAGAACCTCACACTACTCTCAACCGTACCTCATATCTCAAGTCTTTAAAACTCTGTTTTGAATCCGGCTACCTCACCTTCCATGGACAGTTCTTCAAATAAATTTCTGGACTTGCCATGGGAAATCCCCTCGCTCCTGACCTCTCCAACATTCTCCTAAATGACTTCCTCAACACCCTTCTATCCCTTTTCCATGACCAAGTTATTTTCATTAAAAAATAACTTAACTTCAAGAAAAAATATGCTGACAACCTCCTCCTAATTCTAAATCCCCAAATAATTCCAGAATTATTATCCGCCTTCAACTCCTACCATCCCTGCTTCCACTTCACTGCTAAACATTAATCCTATAAATCCCTACCCTTTCTGTACCTCCGTATCATTAGAAACCTAGACCACACCTTATCCACAGATTGGTACACTAAACCTACTTACCCTGGTAAAATTATTAATCCCAACATCCGCACCACCAAAAAACAACTTTCCTCCCCATATCGTCAATAAACTTATCCATGACCACAATAAACCTCCAACCCCCACCCCTTCTCCAAATCCGCCCTCCATCCCTATATATAGATCCCTGCCATATATAACTTCCCTCTCTAACAACATTAAAAAATCCTTATGTTCCTCTATTCCCAATTTACGCATTGCCTTCAAATCTCAAAATAAACTTTCTAACATCTACACCCGTGTCAAAGATCCAATTCCACCTAAACATCGCTCACACATCATATACCTTATTCCCTATTCTACTCCCAACTGCAACTATTCCTACATCGGCAAAACCAAAAACCTCCTTAAAGACCGCATCACCTAATATAAATACTCGATTTCCTCACATAACCAGACTGCTTCTAAACTTTCCGAACACGCCTTTATGTTGAACCATATTTTCGACTTCAAAAACACTTCAATCCTCACCACAGTCCCCAACTATGACAAACGAATCCTTTGAGAAACCATTTATGTCAATTTATAACCCCTTCCTATAAATCACAAAACGGACAAACAAAACTTATCCTCAACTAACTCCCAAGTATTTAATTTATTAAAACAAACCTATATAAAATTTATTTCATATCAAACTTTTTCAAGATCTTATTAAGTGTCATATTTTTTCAAATACCATCCTTAACAGAAGTTTTGACCGTTAAAATCCACTTATCTTATTATGGTGGGGATAAGTACCTGCCCAGAATCCCCTTTTTCTGCCCCATACACCGCAGTTGACAGTTGTGTATTTGATGAGTCACCACAAACAGGCACTCACATTCTGTCAGTACATATTTTAATAATATTTTTAATATCGTCCCCCCCACCCTTCTCCTTTTCCATTCTCTCACACCCATTTCTCCCCCCCCCCCCCAATAATGACATTCATTATAATTTGTAATATAATCTTTAAATTTCTTATCTTCTCAACTCCATATACTATTCTTCATTTATTACTTGTCACATTACTACTTCTCATAATTTTTTATCATTATTATTATTGATCATTTTATCATAAAATCTATAGAAATTTAACTATGCTTTCCATTCTTATAATGTCATACCTGCTTACACAATGTACCTTACTTGGTGCTCTTTTGCACTATTTTTTTCATAATTTATCTTACTCTCTGTATCTTTTCACATGATTATAGTTTCTGTTATCCATACAACATTCTATTATAATTGTATCTTACTCTCTGCATTTCACATTACTATAACTTCTGTATATAAATTCTGTAATTCTTCTTAGGTACTGCAACGATTTAGATTTAGTCTTTTTCTGTTTCTTTCTAAGCTCTGAAGATGGCCAATATCGTAAGCCAAAACGTTGACACAATTAAAAAATAAGTTTCACTTATTTTGTGTACGACCTCATCACAATTCATATCTTAAAACACCTTCCTAGAAAAGCCATTCTATTCCTTACCTATATATATATATATATATAATGCTGTACTCCGCTCCACATATTTTCCTGACCTCTGGAAATTCTCCATTGTAAAAATGATACCCAAACCTAAAAAAAAACCAGAATACCTATCCTCGTACCGTCCTATCTCTCTTTTACCGTGCATGGGTAAAATCCTAGAAAAACTCATCCTTAAACGATTGTACCCTATCCTTGATGCAAATCACATAATACCAGATCACCAGTTTGGATTCCGAGCATCACACTCCACCATTCAGCAATGTCATCGTGTGGTGGATGTGGTCTCCTCTGCATTAGAACGTGGATCATATTGTTCGGGCGTCTTTCTTGACGTGGAACAGGCTTTTGACCGAGTCTGGCATACGGGCTTGCTCTACAAACTCCGTAAATTCCTACCTCCTACATACTTTCTCATCCTTCAATCCTATCTCACAAATAGAACTTTCCAAGTAAACCATAATAATTTCTATTCATCCCTCTTTTCCCAATCTGCTGGTGTTCCTCAAGGTAGTATCCTTGGCCCAATCCTTTATACAGTTTATACAGCTGACATCCCAACTCATCCTGATACTATCCTTACCACGTATGCTGATGATACATGTCATCAGTCAACACCAATCCAGTTATTGCATCCCAAAGCCTCCAATCCCATATCACTGATCTTGAAGAATGGTTTCAAAACTGGAGAATTAAAATAAATTCTAAAAAATCGCATCAAATCACTTTTACCTTACGTCGTAAACCAATGACTTCCTGCCCTACAGTATCCTTTAATAATATCCCACTGGTGCCTGTAGAACAGATCCAATACTTAGGGTTGCACCTCGACAAACGATTAACCTGGAATCCTCATACAAGACTGAAAAGACAGGAAACCGCTCGACGTTTCAGGCTACTTCAATACTTACTAGACAAACGCTCTAAGCTCCCAATTAACTACAAAAGACTCATCTACATGACCATCATACTATTTAGACTTACGGAGTAGAGCTATTGCGCTCCACTAAGCCATCGAATTCCTCTCGTATCCAATCCCTACAATCCAAAATCCTTCGTAAAATCCTCAATGCTCCTTATTTTGTTAAGAATAAAGTCATCCATAACGACCTTAATGTCCCTTTTGTTGCTGATTTGGCCCGAACCCGGTATCTATCCTTTCATAGCAAACTTCATTCCCACTCAAACCCTCTAGTTTCAAACCTAGCTTCCTCTTCAATTCCCGATAATCCTCCGAGGCGTCTGAAAAGAAGATGGCCACGTGACCTTCTTATTGAACTTTGATTTGAGTACTACCAGTGGGTAGTTTCTCTACTTGTCATTCTCATGTCATTATGTAACACACATTCTATTTACTTGTTGTATAATTGTAATACAGTTGTAAATATCAATAAATAAATTTAAAAAAAAAAAAAAAAAAACTTATTTTGTGTTATCTTTGACTGCACCTCCTGATCAATCAGATCCTTCAGTAGTTATTTATTATTTAAGATATAAATTCGGATGATAAATATTAAATACTAATATTAGTAACAAACATTTAATTTATTATACATATGCAAACATACAATTCCATTGATTTTATTTATTTATCACAGCAGATTATACAATTTAATAAATACCTATATTCAAATATCAAGAAAAAATATATTAATTTTGCAACCACCCTCTGACCTACCAAGTGTTTTGAAGAACTAATAACATTTAGACAAATCAATAAAATCAGTATTGAATTTGTTTAGAATGCTATAGAAGATATTAATAATATATTAATAATAGATATTAATAATATATTAAGATTTTGACCATAAATTTGAGACATCCCTCTGTGAAGTTGGTTCAGAGCTTGTTACCATTTTAGTGATTTGTTTTTTTTTTTTTGCTAACAATTTTACAATCCTATTTCAGTGGCAACAACGCTTAATGTGGTCATACAAATATATCACGTATATATACTCTGCGCAGATCATACTATTGGGCATGGTGTAGCCATCTAAATTTAACAGTCGGCTAATTAACAGGCCAAATATTCGACTCAATACTTTATTTTAAAAAATCTTAATCTTTCTGGTCCGAAATCACAACATTAATGTCCAACTGTGTTCTGGAGTTGTTTACCCCACCATTGCCTCTGATTTTTTCTCTAGAAATTCAGGAAACGGTTAAGTAAGAATCAATCGTAGATAGATGGCCTGTAAAATTAAAAAATACTTCCCCTTCAGGTCTACCAAAACCCTATTCCTTGTTCATTATAATAACATTTTTGTAGAATTCAATGTAAGTCAGAAATAACATTGTATTTTTCTTTTACCTATATGTGATGAACTCCTGTTGAAACTTTCAGACCATTTGCAGCATATGAATTATGACTTTTTTTCCCATATTACTTTAAGAAAGCATAAAAGATCTTTAACACTTGTAAGGTCTTGAAAAACACCCTGAGTCATGCGATTGTCGATTAAATATTATTTTATTACTTTTTCTTCAAAATTTCACTAATATACCTTCGTATTCAAGTCTGGTATACTAACAACCCTTATTTACTGTTTTCTCAATTTAATTATAATTACCAATTAATTATTGTAGAATATTTTTTGTTTAAGCAGGGAGATGCCCTCTATCCACCTACTGACAAAGCAAACCCTATTTTACAAATTATTCAACTGTTCACTTAATTTTACAACAGCAGCCACTTAACATTTTAATAGAGGTACCTCAATATTATTCTAGAAATTTAAGTTCGGAGTAGAACTTATTTTGGGGAGCGGAGTAGCTCCGTAGCACTGAGTAGCCATGCCAGAAATCCTGGTTCAAATCCCACTGCAGGCAGTTACTTTTATTTAGTCTGCTTGCGGCGGGAGATGGATCATACGGGATCTAGGACCCTCCTGGGGCTCACCCAGTCTCTATAAAATATTATAACAATAGGGTACCCAAAAAAAGGGAGAAAAACCAGGCAGTTGAGCCTGATTTAGGAAAAGTCACCCCCTTGCAGAATCGTTGTCCATGAAACAGTACAGTCTCTACCATGTACTGAACCCCAGACTCGTTCACGGGTCTAGTGGTTACAGGTTAATACTTATTTTGAATCCCCCCACTCCTAGTGAGCCTATTAAAATGTGAGTAGCCACTTATTACTGTTTTGAGATAATGTCTATTTTGTATTAAATAAAATAATGAAATATAGTTTTATAGATAAAAATAAAAATTTATAATTTAAAAGAAAAATGTTAATCTTATTTCACTGCATTCTTTGTATTGAAATAACATTCCTAGAATTGATTAGTTGAAATAAGATGTCAGCTTGTTTTATTTTTTAAATTGATGCATTATATTTTTCTATTAAAATTTAAAAACAGTGTCATATTTTGTGTAATGGCTTAAACAAGCAAGGCTTTATAATTTGTCAATTTTTGAAAATATTTATAATTTAACTGATAGAGCATAACAAAAGACTAACCACAAAGTAGTCCCTTGATCCGTTGTTAGACAAAACCGATAAAATATAACATCACTAAAAAATGTTTATATGACAAAGAGATTATAATTTCTTTCATATCCTTTATTCCATCTGCATCATTTATATATAGAATAGAAAAATATTTTTTGCAATTAGGTCCCTGAAGAATAACAGATGTGTACAAACTTCATAAATACATATCCCGCCAAGAAGCTACATTATAAGAACGATACAGAAATTACTTGAAAACAAATCTTTTGGGCTGGAAGGATTGGAGGTTTTGTTTATGGGAAGGAGAATTACTTTTTTCCAGGAGGAAGGAAAAAATATATTTTGTAGGGTAGAATTATATTATATTTTATAAATATATATAAAATATAATATATATAATATTATAATAAATAATTTTATTTATTTATATACATCATAAAAAAATAAATATATCATATATATATATATATATATATATATATATATATATATATATATATATATATATTTCCACACCAAGTGTTTTTTATTAAATTATGAATTTAGGTAATAAAAAACTTCTATATGCCTTAAATAGTATATATGAAATTGAGTAAATACATATTTAATTCAATCAAAAAACCTCTTGGTTAATAAAATGAAACTTCTATCTTACAAAAACTTAAGGAAAAAAGTATTCACACACCTTATGTTTCTTCCTTTTTTAAAATTCAATATTTTTTATGTTGTCTGTTAGGATCAACAACTGTTTGCAAACCTTTAAGCATTGAGTAAGATAGGTTGTTAATCAAATCTAGATTGATTTGTTTCCATCCTTGTACTAAAAGATTCTTCAGGTGGTGCTTTCCGGTAATGTGGTATTTTCAAATATTCTGGTATAACATATCCCTTAAATTTTCAATTATATTTAATTCTGGTGACAGCGGAGGAGTCTACAGTTGTTGACGAACATTAAATAATAACCATTCTTTAGTTTTATTGGCTGTATGCATCGGTTCATGGTATTGTTGGAAATTTAACTGATGCTGGATTCCCCATTTAGTTGCACTTGCTAAGAGGTTTCCACGCAAAATCCTCACACAACCTTCTGCATTTAAAATCCTTTCTGTAGGTACAAGATTTCCAACTCCATTATAGCCTACGCATCCCCAAACCCTTACATTCCCACCCCCATGTTTCATAGTAACTGTAACGTTATGCTTCTTCAGTTCCTCATTTTTCCCTTGCCAAAGTTTCTTTTGTCCATCAGAGCCAAACAAATTAAACCTACTCTCATCAGAGAACAGCACATTTTCCTTAAAACTGACAGGCTTGTTAATGTTTTCCCTAGTAAATTAAGTCTTTTTTGTGATTGCCTCAATAATATAAGGTATCTTTGTCGGGAATAAAGACCTTGGACTAAAGACCATTAGAATTAAAAATATTTCTTACTGCTATCATTCATAAACATACCCCAGAAGTTGATTCTGCCATATCAGCTAGTGCTCTGCTTACAACTGGGTTTTTAAGTGCTTCAATTTTAAATTTTCTCTCTATTCTTTCATTTAGTATCCTGAGAAGACAACTGCACTGTTTTTTTGCAGTTGAGCCTCGCTCATCATATCTCTTAATCATGTACCTTACTGTAGAAAAATGAAGACCTGAGAAATCTGATATTTCATGATAAAATTTTTGTTGGTTCACTTTCTTGTTGAGCTTGTGAGTTAAAAATTTATAGATTCTATATGGTTAAAGTAAATTATAATACTGAAAGGAAAGAACAGAATTATACTCCAGGAAGTAAACAACAACAAATAAACAAACAAAATGCTGTGTTTATGTACAATGTGCAAATATTTTTTCCTGGAGTTTATTTAATGGTTTAAGTATTATTTTATAATACTGTGTATAATTTAATGGTCCTGGAGTATATTTAATAATTGTTTAATTATGATCAAAGTTTTTAATTGAATGTATACCATTATTTAACAAATTTTAATTGTACTTTTCATAGGGTAAACCTAAAGGACTGTTATTAATTTATAAAATTCATTGTATAAATAATATATAGATATATATTATGACTATGATTGTATATCTGTGTCATTTATATATATAAGTAATGAGATGTTATTAATCATTTAATGATTAAAGTTTGATTAACCTAATTACTTCCTCTATCTCTATCTTTCTATTCTGATCTTTATTAATAAATCATTTATATTGCTTTACAAAAATTCCTTTTTTCCTCACTTTTTAAAATAATTAGTGATTTTTATTTGTTTATTTAAATAATTATATCATTTCAAAGTTAATATCCAGAAATGTTGAGAACGTATAACAAAATCAGAACTACCCAACCTTTTGCTTTATGAAATCGTACATTACAAAGATTATTTCAACAAGAAAAACAACCTTCAGTCTTATTTAATAAATCAATTAAATCATTATAGACTAGTAAGTAAATGAGTAAAATGGCCCTAATATGCAAAAGGTGGGGTAAAAGATTAGATTTTTAAATCCTTTTTTCATTTTCATACATGAGTGCAGAAATAAAAAAACATAAATGCTAACACAGTTGAATTTTGAAAAGCAAAAATCCTCCAATTTTTTTTTTCAACCAAATTTATCTGTTTGAACCCTCCCTTGTTCATCTGGTCTCTACCTACTACAATATCATTATATTTTATAATTTCAACATTAATATTCACTCAAATTCCAGCAATAAATCCTTTCTCACAAATCTACTATTTTTCTTCAATCTTTACTCAATTTCTTAATCTCCTAACCATCACACCAATTTTCAGATACCCGGCTGGATATTTATATCTCTGATTTGTCTCAGAAAATTCTTTTGTCATCCCAGCAACCAGTTCCATTGCTTTCCTTATATGATGTCATTCAGATTTCATATGATCTACCTGTCAAATCCTTTACTCCCAAAATTGTATTATTTACCAATTTGGACCTCCATTCCTTTGAATCTCTTATCTATTCCTATAATTCCATCAGTAACACGGTCTTAACATCTAATCTGCAATCTCAGGGTGTCCCGAATTTAAATGGCTAAACTTCAGGAACTTATAGGGGACCGAAAAACTAAGACAAAAAGTCCTTTAGAGATTTCCTCGTTTTTGCTTAGTTTTAGAGAAAATCGCAAAAAAAGAAACAAAACAAAAATGTAACAGGTAGCGATTATCACCTTTGAAAGTTCGTCAGGCTAGGCAGTGAGATATGTAAACACTTAACGTTATCCTTTACATTCTTTTATTTGTTTACATTTTTGCTTCCTTCTCGGATTATAATTCCTAAATCAGTCTTCAGTCAGTTACCCACATATTTTTGTGTGAATAGCATCAGCCACAATGCCGCATACATATTCTAATGTTGAGTACGCTGATATGATTTTTGTGTATGGTTTCTGTAACGCTAATGCTTAAAAAGCGGTGCGGGAGTATGCGCACCGATTTCCAAATAGAAGAGTGCCTAATCGACGAGTCTTTTCGTTAACATTTAATAGACTACGAGAGACTGGGTCATTCTTAATACGTAATGAAGGCGACCAATTCCAGGCAGCAGTAAGAGCAGATTATCGGAGAAGAAATTGTGTCCAACGCCACTTCGATAACAATCCTGAGACTAGCATCCGAAGAGCATCTGCTGCATTAACAATATCGCGGCAAGCAATATGGCGAACTTTGAAAGGTGATAATCGCTACCCATACCATCTTCAAAAAGTTCAGAATTTATTACCCCAAGATTATGTCAAGAGATTGAATTTTAGTAACTGGTTTCTTGAAAAAATTCGCGATGATAATTTATTTCCATTAAAAATTATGGACCGATGAAACTACCTTTACAAGAGGAGGAATTGTTAATCAAAGAAATTATCATGTATGGGCTATTGAAAATCCCAGAGCTATTAGAGAGAATAGGTTTCAGCATGAATTTGCTATTAACGTTTGGCTTGGAATTTGGAACGGTTTACTGGAGGGACCATACTTTTTACCTGGAAGATTGAATGGTATCACATTTTTTGGAGAACGAATTTTCTAATTATTTAGAAGACATTCCCTTACAACAGCGGATTGAAATGTGGTTCCAACTCGATGGATGTCCAGCTCATTATAGCAGAGTTGCTCGAGCTTGGCTGGATATAAATTATCCACGATGGATTGGACGTGGAGGAGTAGTACCTTGGCCACCCAGATCACCTGATATGATATGACACCCATGGATTTCTTCGTATGGGGAACCTTGAAGCAGAAAGTTTATTCGGTGTCAATCAACTCAAGAGAGCAATTAAGAGACTGAATCATAGATGCAGTGCAACAAATATCATCAGAACAATGTTTAGCTGCAATTTATCAAGTGAGTGCTAGGTGTAATGCTTGCATTGGTGCAAGAGGACAACATTTTGAGCAATATTTACATTACAAAGAACATAACATAAATATAAATGTAAATAAATAAGGATAAAAATGAAAACTTGTTTTGTTTCTTTTTTTGAAATTTTCTCTAAAACTAAGCAAAAACGAGCAAATCTCTAAAGGACTTTTTGTCTTAGTTTTTCGGTCCCCTATAAGTTCCTGAAGTTTTGCCATTTAAATTCGGGACCCTGTATATTAGACATTCACACTCCTCTAAAAACCCAAAAGTTATGACGTCCAACTGCACCTTGGCTGATGCCTGAAATAAAGAATATGAAGAACAAAAGAAAATCGGAAAGGTGAAAATATCATTACACTCATATGCCAGCGGACTATGCATGCTTCAAACAGCTTCACAATAACACCTGATTCGCAGAACATAGAGTGAAATCCCTTCACATGCATGGAAAATACTCTGAAAATTACCCTTACCAGAATCCAGAGTAACCTCAGTTGTTTCTCAGTCATACCAAACAATCTCAATAATCATGTATCCAATAACCCCACCCATTTCCAATATTGAACATAAAATCTTTAACTCCGAAAACTTATTTTTCTTCCATATTTCATATGAGGAATTACTAAATACCATACCGAAATCCCACACCAATGACTAGGGTCCAACAAAGCTAGTAAAATTCTGTCTCCCTATCATTATGCCAGTAAGATATAATATTTACAATTTCTCCTAATAAAAATCCATATTTCCTACTCTTTGGAAAACTACTTTAGAGAGCTAGTAAATAAAAATTCGAATCCTTCCTCACCATAGTACTTCCGTCCTATTTCTTTCCTCTCTAAATTTCTTACATTACATTTGATATATCTTTCATTATACGTTCCTCGTCTCCATGGAACTCTATACCTTCTTCCATTCATCCCTCTCACATAACTTTATAACTTTCAAATCCCATTAATATTACTTTTTTTTATATATCCTTTATTACCAGATCGGCTATTCCTAGCCTTACATGGTTTTTTTAAATAACAAATTTTAAACTTTAACAAAAGGTAAAAGTGTGGGTTCCATCTCATGCAAGAGACACCCCTAACTACAATACATTATCAGCTTATTTGCTACAGAAGTTATAATATATAATATGTAAAGGAGATAGTTGGGGGGTGCAGTCAATAAGAACACAGAATAAGTAATGAACTTATATTATGTGCCGACGTTTCGACCTACAGTGTAGGTCATCTTCAGGGCGATTTTAAAAGTACACGCCAGCCGTTAAATCTAACGGCCACGCTCTCCAAAATCGCCCTGAAGATGACCTACACTGTAGGTCGAAACGTCGGCACATAATATAAGTTCATTACTTATTCTGTGTTCTTATTGACTGCACCCCCCAACTATCTCCTTTACATTAGATCATCCAGTCAACTATTTTCATCTCATAATATATAATAGTTTTTTTCATATAAAATAATTATAATGTAATAATAACAGAGCTATAGTACTATAAAACGAAAAACTATAAGGAAGCAGGAATATATTACAATTTGTTAAAACGTCCCATTAATTTGATCACTTCATATCCACATGATTCTCAAAAAATTGGAAATAGTCATTGGTTTTATGATTTAAACTTGTAAATGAATGGAGGAGAAATACTTTTAATTTAATGATTTTAATTTTACTTTTTACAAATTCAGTAACACTATTTTAAAGAATAGTTAAAATAGTTGTTAATGGATGCTTATTTATCTTTTTTTTCACAAGATTTGTATATATATACATGGATAATTATTATGTTTTTCTTGTTATAGTTATACTTATCTATTTTTTTAAATTTATTATTAGGAGGTAATTCATAATTTATATTAATTTAATTAATTGACTCAATTCTAACAGTATTTTACTCTAAGACTCTATTGTCCATAATTTATGTCATATTATTATTCTAAAGGTACTTGCCCCAGAATAACTAATGAAATTATTATTATTATTATTTCTAATTATGTAACCAACAAATTTATAGTGTAATAAATGGAACAGTATTACCTTATGTAACACATGAGCATGATAATTTTATTAAATAGTTTCGTCAAAAAACATGGTCATAAAATAGTTATTTGTGCTAAATTTCCAAAAGTTGAAGTGTAATACTATATTAAGATAGAATCTTTAAAATGAGTTATCTAAGTGAAATTCACTGAACAAAAGTTATTAAGCACCAAAAATGTATAAAACTGTAAAATTCATTAAGTTAACCTCTTCAAATTTGCCGTCATCCAATCACTGGGATTGGGATATCAGGCTAGAAGAGGTATCATTTTTAAAAGAAAAAAATTTAGTAATTTTAATATTTAGGCATATTGTATTTATTTCACTTGACATAAAAAATTAATGTTTACAATTCCCTTATTGTGTTTTTTCTTTCATCTTGAAAACCATTAGGAAAACTCAGTAACTCAGCTGTAATTTAAAAATGTATCGTTATTAATTTTATATAATGTTAAATATCCAAAAAGTTGTTTGTAGTATTTTATTTTATTTTTATAATTCGGATTATTTACAAACACACACACATATATATATATATATATATATATATATATATATATATATATATATATATATATATATGTGTGTTTGTAACTTCACCACGGACTTACCTACCGCCATGGACAAAAAACAACTAACTGTAATAATTCTTCTCGACTTCTCAAAAGCTTTCAACTCGCTTAACCATTCCATCCTTTTTTATAAATTAAAAGCTCTTTCCTTTTCCAACAGTTCCATACTCTGGCTCCAAGATTTCCTCTCGGATAGGACTCAAGCAGTCTCAATCCCAAATCAACCCCTATCCTCTTTCCTTCCACTGAACAAAGGAGTGGCCCAGGGTTCTAGTATTTCCCCAATCCTTTTCAATTGTTACATTAATGACCTTCCTAAATCAATTCACCATTGTTCCCACCATTTAACGATTCCCAGATTTATTTCTCCTTTCCTCCCTCTGAGATAATAGCTGCATTTGCTAAAATTCAGGATGACCAAGGGCTGGATCAGTGCCTGGGCTGACCTGAATAGACTGATGTTAAATGCTGCTAAAACTCAGGCCATTCTAATTGGTTCCGACACCCTCCTTAAATCCATCAACTCTCTTTCCCAACTAATCTTCAAGAATCACCCTATTACTTTCAGTTCCTCTGTTAAAAATCTCGGTATCGTTTTCGACCAAACCCTTTCCTGGAAACCCCACATTGCCCAAATTTCCCGTCGATCAATAAGCTCCATAAAGTTATTCCACCGTTCCCGGCATCTTTTAACACTACCTATCCGGAAGCTCCTCATCACTTCTTTCATCATTCCACACTTTGACTATGGCTGTGTGACTTATGGTGGGCTCTCGAACAAACTTGATGAAAGACTGAGACGAATTATGAACAGCGCTCTTCGGTTTGTCTTCGACGCCCCGAGGAAGTCTCATGTGTCCCACCTCTATGATGAGTTGAAGTGGCTCCTTCCTTCTATCCGCAGACTCTATTTCCTAGTTTATTTCTTATACCAAGCCATCAACTCACAACATCCATCTTATATCTATAATCTCCTACAGTTCAAATCCTCTATCCAATCCCAGGGTACTAGATCCCGCCTTTCCGACCTTTATTCCCGTTCCCACAGAACCAAAACTTTTGAGCGGTCCTTCCTAGCTCGGTCTACCTCTCTTTGGAACTCACTCCCACCTGATATCCGTCATGCGTCTTCTTTATCCACATTCAAATCCAAACTATTCCTACATGTCCTTAATTCCCAAAAAGATGCTCTCTAATCAATAAAATAAATGAGCTATATTCAACATAATAGGTTGAGTAAATACTGTAAATATTCCACACTCATTTTATTCATATTTATATTTTTATTTCTAATAAGTAAACAATTAATATCTGAATGTTTTATGTATGTAGATGTGAAAATATGCCACACTCAATATGATAATATTATTCGTATTATTAGATGCTCTTATCTACTTTATTATTTTTTCCATTAGCCGATTTCTATTTATTGTAATTTTTTTCTATTATTTTTTTTGTCTTATGTAGGTATATATATTTTTTTTCTTTCGCTATGAGAACATATGTTTTAGTTAATATTTAATTGTATTATAATGTAGCCGTTTGGCCAGAAATATTTCTATTAATTTTTGTACAATATTGTTATTCTTAAGGGACCTGGTCCCAGAATAAAGTTGTTTTTCTATTCTATTCTATTCTATATATTTATTCATTTTGGAGGCATGTATATCTGCAAAAGTTTTATAGTTAGGTTTGTTTTTTTGTTTTTTTAAATATTTTCTGTATAGCTTCATAAAAAATGAATAATGACCAAACATGTAGATAAGGAACTAAATTTCTCACCTGATTCATACATTTATACAGTCGATTAGTGCGGTCAGGCTAAACCACATTGATTATTTTTTCAACTTTGTCAAAACTGAGATATGTGGATTTGCAACTTGAAAATGAGAACTCTTAGAGAAAACTCATTAAACAAAAGTTGTTTAAAACAAAAAATTTTAATTCACAAGACGCCAAAATGTTTACATTTTGTCAAGATCTAATAATACTACTAGAAAATAATTTTTTAAAATTCAGTTCAGGAACTGAAGCCTTTCAAGCTACTCCCTTTGCTACATGCCAAGAAGGCAACTATTTCTTGTAGAGAGAATACTTATTAACCAAATATAAGACCCAAAAAATGTAATTACTGTTTTAAATAAATTAAAGGCTGATAGTATTTTAATATAAAATACCATCATCATCATCATAATCTTTCCCTCTCCTACCGCAGTGCAGTGTGAGGATCTTTCTTATAGAGCCTGGACCAAGTATCTCTTTTCTGAACCAGCTCTCTTTTTCGGTTCCAGTCCATTCCTCTCCCCCTAAAAGCACCCCTTACTCTATCTTCCCAGGATATGCGAGGCCTTCCTCTGGGCCTTTTCCCTTCTGTACAGGTCTCGTAGTCTTCCTAGCGATTCTCTCTGGTTTCATCCTAAGTAGATGTCCGAACCACCTTAGCTTGTGTTCATCCAGGATAGTCCCAAGATGGATACTGGCTTAGTATCAAGATTAGCCCCTATTGTTGTGTTCTGTATCTTATCTCTCCGAGTTTTCCTTTCTACTTTTCGCAGGTACCGCATTTCCATCGCTTGTATTTGACATCTATGCTTTGAGGTCAAGATCCATGATTTCGAAGAGTAAGATAGAATAGAGAGGAAGGTCCATTTATAGACGGCCAGTTTTGTCTGCCTTGTCACCTCTTCCCTTCCCAGGAACCCCCGTCAGACCATATTAAATATTTTCCCCATTTTTTTAATATTTTATTTTATAACGCACCAAAGAAATAAATTTTGCTTAATCTAAATTTAATAATGAAAGCTTTTTAAAATATATATTATTAATATAAATGCTTTATTAATTAATTAATATGAAAATATGATTACCATGACTTGACTTTTACCACCAATTAATCTTCTGACAACTTTAAATTATAAAATTAATAATGAGTACTTCCTTGTACATATTAATGTATTTAAATTGAAATTAATATTGTAACTTTTAAATTCAGGATATTTGTTTGAAAATGGGCAAACGTAATGTAGGATGAATTTCAAACCAAAATGTGTGTGTAAATTATATTTATAATATTGCTTGTTGAGATTATAGTGATTTTTTTTTAAATATTGTGAAATTCCAATCGCTATCTTTTAATATTTTGAATGAATATATATGAATCTAAATCATAAACTATTAGCCACATCACACCTCTAAATGATAGAAAATACGTCCAGCCAGAATTGGCACTCAAGTTTTAACTTGTTGCTTCATTATTTTTGCCTATTGAAAATAAATAAAATTTCTAATATTAGTAATGACAGTCTAGCCAGAAGAACAGAAAATCTATTAAACTGTAAAGGTAAGCTCCACAAACAGGAATTTATGTTTTATCAGAAAGGAATTGTATGTTCTTTCACTAAAGCAATTCGTGAACACAATGCAAATAAACTGTGATAACAACCTGCATAAGTTACAACATAATAGACATAATCATGTATTGATTTGTAAAGGGGGTGCAGTCAGAGATAACTCAAAATAATTGAAACTTATTCTTATAATTTTTTTTTTCTTTTTTTAAACTGGATTTAATTCTTAATTTATTTAGGGTAAGAGAAATAAAACCGTTTTCCAGTTATTGTTTATTCTTAATTTTCACTCTATTAGAGACGTTTCGACACTATGGTGTCATTCTCAATCTTTTCTTCTCCTGCATCTTTTAACTTTAATAAATAAATTAACAATAATTACATTGCTATAAATAATTTAACATAAATGTCCAAAGATAACACACTATAAGTATAGGAACCTGGAAAGTCATACTTTTAAAAATTCTTGGGAGATCATTAGACCTCCATGGTCAATAAAATAATATTGCATTAAAATAATAAGGTTTTATTTCTCTTACCCTAAATAAGTGAAACTTATTTTGTAAACTCAAACATAATAGACTGCTTAGGAAATACAATGACTCATATTAAATTATAAATAGAGTGAAAATTAAAACCAATCTAATTATACCAGTCAATATACAAAACTTGTATTCTTGGAAAAAATTTTGGAAATGAAAACGAGATACTTTAATGATTATTCTGAATAATAGATTACACAATATACAAACAACGAATTACTATATTAACACAAACAGAAACATTTTTAATTCCTTAATGATGATTCATATATTATAATTTATTTGATTGTTATATGTTATAATTTTTTTAATATTTTATTTGAAAAGAAAAGATATGACCAGGATCGGGACTCGATCCGGGGTCTCCCACCTGTCCGCGGGATCCTTATAATAATATCCTATAATAATATTAATGACTTAAAGTCAACAAGATCCAAAATAAAAATAATGTTCAATTAAAATTCTCCCCGTGTATACATCGCGAATTGCAAGAACACGGAGAGATATAGGATCAGTGAAAAGAAGGGATATGACTGACCGAGAAGCAAACCAGGATGGCTGAGATGGTTAAAGCACCACCACGGACAGGTGGGAGACCCGGGTTCGAGTCCCGGTCCTGGTCATATCTTTTCTTTTCAAATAAAATATTTAAAAAATTATAACATATAACAATAAAATAAAGTATGTAATACATAATGTGCAAAATAAAGGAGAGTTGGAACCCATGTAGTGATAAAGCACATCAGCGAGGCGAATAACAATAAATTAAGAGGCATAAATGTTAATGGAAATAATATATATATGGTTATCTGCCTTCAAGGATTCCATCAAGGGAAAGAATATTAAAGATATGGATTTTTACAAGGGTAATTTACTAAATTTTCTTAAGGATATCAATAGAGAAATGTCTACCCAACAGCATCTTGCTGTTTTATATATATATATATATATATATATATATATATATATATATATATATATATATATATATATATATATATATATATATATGTGTATATATATAAACTGTGAAAAAAAATATGTAAATGATATAGCCGGTGCTGGAAATTGAATTCACAATGAGCTAACAAGACAGATAGGATAAAGTCAGTAAAAGCAGTATCAGTACAAAGTAGCTCAATAAAATCATTATAATAGAAGGAAAAAATTAGTTGAAAATATAAACGATGCCACAACTCCGAAACAATGCCTATGAAGGTAGCTGACATTGAAAGATATTTCAGGAGCCTCTTTGAAAACAGGAGCATCTTCTGTTTACGACTATGTTCCCCTACACCAAATCTGATGTCCATAGATGCACAATCGGGGAAAAAATCTATCAATTCAGCATCATTAGACACAATGCTAGGGACAGATTACCTACTCAGTATTAACCTACACAATAAAATACTTTGATATGTTGCACATCTCAAGATTGCAGAAATAATGATGAAGGTGAAAACAGAACACCTTCATCCAACAGGAAAGAGGCTCAACACAATCATCAAAAGAATATAACCATGCCAAATATAAGAAAAATAATTGCACTATGGTGTTTCTTGATGTAGTTGGTAACTTCAACAATGTTAGGCACAAGCACATTTTTAACTCACTGGAGGTAAGAGGAGTAGCACCAGACCTAAAAAATATAATTGCCACTCTCCTGGCCACTAATGAAATATGACTACGACATTCCTCACCAATATGGATTCTTGTTGCCTCTGCTATTCAACCTGACTATAGATCCTCTATAATGCAACCTGAATGAAAAGGGTTTTTCCATATTTGGAAACAAATTAAGTAGATACCAAATTTAGTGGTTCTCACAGGGAATAACTGATGTGATAAGGATGCAGCAAATTTAATTCTTATAAACAGTACTTAGAAGATAATTGCAGGGAAATGGGAAATTGGGACTGATTCACTGTCAATGGGAGGCTCCTTTACAACATTTCTCTATTCCTGTCCACATTTAATAACAAAGCACAATTCACTACATGAGCAGCAAGTCTGAATATTGATCAAGGCTACCAAAATGTTGAAGCTATATGATCTTTGCTGAGAAAAAATGCATTTAAATCCCAATCTTCGGTGTTCGGTCAGTTATTGGTGTTTTCCATTAGTCAGCTAAATGAGGTAAGATACCTTTGTTGCAAATGAGGCAAGAGATTTGAAACACCAGTCTATTTGCAGGGAAAATCTTGAAACAATTCCTTCCTCATTACAAATCGGTACCACCGCAGGGTCAGGAATGAACTGATAAGGCTCCTCAGAGAAAAGAAACCTTTTTCGAAAAAAAGAAGTCTATTGTACTATATCTCGATACTGGGTCCACTTTAATATATTTATCAATATACCTTAATCTATTTAGTTATGGAAGTTGGTGTACAAATATATTGATATCAGTCAATGTTGTATGTGACAGCCGAGTTCTTTCCCTTAGAATGATTTCACTTTACAATAAGTGAGTAATAATAATAATACTTAAGTACATAACATTTGCAAGAGTGAAAATATTAGATTTCCCTATCTCTTAAAGGTAGACACCAAATTGTAAAAAAAAAATTATATTTTTATCAAATAAGGTTTTACACCTCCCTTTTTAGGCTCAGAAATTTTTTTTTTATTAGTTTTAAGTTAATCATAAATTTCATTACTCTTTTAAGTTTCCACGGCCACTATTTATAAAAAAGGCTTCAGTGGTTTCTTCTGATTTTGACCGTGTCGCTACCAGAAGAAACCACTGAAGCCTTTTGTATAAATTTCATTGTTTAAACAAGTGGTCACGAAATAAGTCAATAATTCCTCAATAATAAAGTCAAGTAATGTAATTAAATAACAAGTTCTTTAAAAAAAGTAAGAAAATTAACACCACTTTATAAATTGTGCTAATTTAGTAACTATGGTATCAGTTCCGCAGGGTGTTGCTTCAAGTCGAGTCCATGTTTTAACTTTAATTTGTTTCCTTTTTAATATTATCGAAAATAAAAATAATGAGTATCAGTATGAAATAAAGCGAGTAGTTATGGGAAATGTGTATATTTCGGTAATCATTCCATCCAGAAATAAATGTTTCAACAAAATAGGTGATATATGCTTGTTGAAACATTCATTTCTAGATGAAATGATTACCAAATATACACATTTCTCAAAATTACACTTAATTTCCATACTATAGCTCACGATTATTTGTATTTTTGGAGAATATTAAAAAATAAAAGAATGAAAAGTTAAAACTTTTTGTGATTATCTCGAAGCGACAACCAGAAGAACTGATACCGTAGCTCTGGTATCCCAGCTAATCATACATAAATGCTGTAATAACTAGGTGACTTGAATATACAATTAAACATTAATATTTGCATTTAATGCACAAATGGGTAGTGGGTATTTGATATGTTATAAGCATTACCTATACTTTAATTAATAATTGGGAGAGAGGAAAAAAGGAGATTTTTTGGTTCTGAAGGAAGTAAAAAAAAAAAGAAAAAGAAAAAACAGAACCATACAGAACAGAGGGTAATTATAAAAAATAGGGCAGAAAGGCTGATCCTTTCGTATATTTAGAAATATTGCCTAGCAATAATTATTTTATTTAGTACATAACTAATCATATTCTTATAAGTATGTTGCAAAAGAATTTTGTACAATATTAGGTAAAATAACATGAATGGCACATATTAGGGTGAGATTTACTTGAAATTCATCCATCTTTTGAATTACATGATTACATTAAATAGCATGATCTATGAATATTTTAATGTCATATCTAGAGAACTGACTTCCAATGAATATTATTTTTAAAAAATTAATAAATGAAGTTGAAAAGTGATTGAGGAAAGCAATGCACTATATTGAAGAATTATCTTAATCTTGCACTTTTTACTGAATGAGTCACAATTTGAAAATACATAACAGAACAAACAGCTTATGTTGAGGGTGTGCAAATAAAAAGTTGAAGAGATAGTTAAGGAATATAAAACGACTGTTAACTTTACCTTTTAAAGAATAGACATTTTAAATCCAATTCCCTGGGCTCCTGTCAAGCATCTTTAATATCCTGTCATCTTAATAAACAATGATACACGTTAATAGTTTGAGTAATGAGTAAAGAGCACATTACGACATTTATATTAATGTTGATGGAACAAAAATTCATCTTAAACTAACTTATAATTCAAATCTAATTTGAACATTATAAGAGAAGGCAGATTTGACAACCGTTTGTAACTTTCAACTTCAGGAAGGCCAAAGAGCAACAACAGTAGAAGAAGATCTGGAAGCTGTAAAGTCTGGCCAAGATCATTGAGCTCGTTTCTTCTTTTGTTTTTTAATTATAGAATTTAACCGAAGTAAACATTGGCTTGAGACAGGGTGATCCTCTAGCCCCTATCCTTTTTAATATAACCCTCGAAGCAGCCATCCTTACAGTAAAAACAAATCCTGAAGGGACTATTTATAACCGCATGTCCTAACATCAAGCATATGCTGATGAAATCGCCATTACCGCTAGAACCCAAGCAGCATTATCAGGAACATTTCAAGAATTTGAAGAGGCAGCCATTCAATTGGGTCTTAAGTTGAATGAATATAAAACTCATACTGTATACATGAAAAATTCAAAATTGGAAAAGGTGGTAAATGGAAAATTGAGTTTCAGAGAGCACAGATTTAGAGCTTCAGCACAATTCAAGTATCTGAGAAGTGTGGTTACAGTTGATAACAAAATAGAGAGTGAAATACAAGCCAGAATAGCAACAGGAAATAGGAGTTATTCCTCACTACAAAGATTGGCTAAGAGTCGACGTGCATCCATTAACGGATTTAAGGATCCATTAACGACCAAAGTTTTTCTCAAGAAAATGCAAAGAAACAAAGGGAAAGGAGTGAAGAGAAAGAAGTAACTATGAAAAATGCTTATAAAAAATCAGAGCCAATTCCTAAAGGGCAGAAAAAGAAAGATACTAAACTCATCAACGATCTATTAGTCTGGATTAATTCTTGGTGACTCATAAAGAAGATGATAGAGGCTTTAATAAAAATGAAGCACCAAGCACTAGCTCGTAGCAAAAAGAAGATCCTAATTTTCAAGACAATGGCCAAGGCACTCTCAAGGTATGTGCATTAAACGTTAGAACATTGTTAACTGAAGACAGGTTTTGGTTTTGGAACAGAAATCAAGAAATTTTTTCATGCACACAGCATCTCAAAACGGAATGTTTGTCATTGGATTTGTATCAAATAAGTTAAGAAACTGAACAATAGATTTTAAAGAAATACATTGCAGAATAGCTGTTTTAGTGTTAGAAATTACTTCCAGTAAAAAGTAAATTATAGTACAAGTGCATGCTCCTACAATGGCGGATTCCTTCGGAACAAAAGAAAAATTCGGACACCATATGACCGAAATAGGATGGGAGGCAGACAATTGAGGAGATGGAGAGATCCATTTAGGCTTTTGGTAGGACCCCTCTGGTGGTAAGGATAGAGATGTGTGGAAGAAAAAATGGTTGGCCCTTACAAATCCCGCATCCCAGTAGGGCTAGTCACCCAGGGATGTGTTAAAGACTATTACTCCTAAAGGAAGGTCTATGCAAGAAAAAATATGCGTGTATAAATATTTATATATAATGTAAAGAATTGCTTTTTATGTTGTTTATAAATTTGTGTTTTATAGTAACTGTATAATTTACGCAAAATAAAGGCTATTTTCATTTCATTTCATATCGTATTATGAGTCCCGAAGGCTAGTGATGAACATTCGCATTTAGTCATTGGACGCTCCGAACAAATGATTTTCCCTGAATTCATCAGTTGGTATAATATCTGCACACTTGTTTTGCCAGGCAGGATGAATTATAAAATGAACTATGGATACTTCCGCCAGAAGAACGGAAGAACGCTGAGTGAGTGGCTCAGAGATATTGGCAGGACATCAAAGCTGATAGAAAAACAAGATTCAGACACGGTAAATGACATTTGTTGTCAATTCGCAGTCTACAGGGGCTCAATACGAATTTAAAAAAAAGTAAACTATAATTTAAGTATAATTAATCAAATTTAATTTTAGATCATATCAATTTGGCACCTCCACGCTTAGAGGTACAGGGAGAAAGGAAAAGAACAAGATGAAATTTATTTGGCACTTTTAACACAAAATAGCCCATTTTAATCGAGGATTTTATATAACTGCGCACGCATATTGATAATATTTTATTTTTTGGAACAGAATACCAATATTTTTTTTATCCACGTAATACTGCGTCTCTCTATGCAGATAATATCGTTCTCACTGCTTATTCCGCACATAAGTTACAGTGATTAGTAACTCAATGGGTTATGTAGAGAATGTGTCCAGATCAATGCAAATAAAAGCAAGGTCCTACAAGTAGGAAGAGTACAGGAAGAAACCCACATGTACAGCAACGGAGGAGAGATTGAAATAGTCAAGGACCTCACCTACCTCAAAACGGTTTTTGAAAGGACTGGGAAAGTAGACTTGGAAATTTCAATCAGAAAAAGTAAGTAAAACATGACCTATAAGATCAGTAGTACTGTGATTGGGAAACGCGAGTAGAAAAATGAAGCTCCTTATTTCCAAATAAGTATTTACCAAATGTTACATATATATGGTTGCTGAAAGTTGTATACTAACGAGTAGAATGAAGAGCAAAGTCACCGCTGCAGAGATGAAATCTCTTCGAAGGATTGCGGTAAAAAACAAGGAGAGATCATGTCCGCAATATCAGGTGCAAAACGATCACAGAGAAACTTAATGACACCTCAATGAAGGAGTATCTGGAGTCATGCCAATTAAAATGGTTTGGTCATTCAGACAGAATGGAAGAGCATAGGGACCCAATGAAAACGATGGGCAGCATCCCTGAGGCTAGAAGACCACGAGGACGCCATACAATATTATACCTAGAAAATATTGAATGCTTATGAAGAAAAAAAAATCAAAATCAGCCAAGCTTGGAACCTGGTTAAAACCAGGGAAGAATGAGAGGCATGGCTGAACGCTCCCCAAAGCTGAAAGGAACTAAAGAGTGGTGTGAAAAAAGTAAAATAAGATAATAGCCGTGAACTGCACAAGCGCTTTCTAGCGGAATTCGTGCTAACTACCTTCCATCTTCTCACTAACTGTATTCATCGGTATAACTAACATCGTTACTGCTTTAGTTTTACAAAATTTAAAATTATTGTTTATGCAGACTTCGCTTGCTCTGACTAAGTTCTCCAAAAATTAGAAATAACTTGAATAAAACTAGAGGGCGACTTCAACTGAATAGGTTCCCTAGTAGATTTTTAAATCTCAAGTTAGCGCAAAGAGCGGAAATGGACCAAAATAATTTTAAATAATATAAAATTAATGCAATAATACTTTGAATAATTCAAATAAATACCAATTTTACAATTAGTTCATAGCCCAGCTCACATTGAAACATTGAAGCCCGATAACGTTTATAGTAGTTATACAAAAAAATAATAAAATCGTTAATATCTAATAGTGATAAGTAATCTGTAAATTCTAAAAATGGATTTCTCCAAGTTATAAGATAATTGACGATGAAAAATGATAAAGTTAACAATGTCTACTGGATGGCCATGAAACGAACTGATTCAAATTATTACTATAAGTGTATTTCCTGGAATACTTGGTGCAGCTGAAGTATTTACTGTATAAGCATTTGTATAAATTAAGAGAGAGTGGATTGTTAGCTCGATAGTCAGTTATATATATATATATATATATATATATATATATATATATATATATATGATTTTTCTCTTAAAAATAAATATGTTTTTTTTTTCACAAGTTTTGAGCCAATTGATGTTATCAATAAAATGACTAAGGTGGAATCACTATAAATTAATGATGAATGATTACCTCATAGGATGTCGAACTAATAACTTTAGTGAAACAGGCATACACCCAAATACGTAGAATTTTTTTCGGGGTTATGATAAGATGAAACGTTATCATCTGTGATCATAAGTGCCAGTAATCGACAAATAGGTTAAAATGATTTGATAGTTTAATTTTATTGAAAACGTGATTCGTAAAATGCAAACCTTATGTCGGTGCTTATGGAAATAATATATTTTTCGTAAATTTCATTTATATAATAAATACAAAGGGGCCTTGTGTATTGCGGTGTCAAGAGCCCATGTGGTAATGATGCTATTAGTTGAGAATGATTCTTATTAATAATAACTATTATTGTCATTGGCTAACGCAGGAAAGGGAATGTAGGGGCTATATCCTCCCGAATTTATAAAAAACAGTACGATTTTCATTCCAGCCAGAAAAAGGTATGTATTTTAAGTAATACCTTTGCAATAATATAACGGACAGCGATTGTGTTTTATGTAATACATTTGCAATGATTTAATGAATAACAGAAAACAGATCAAGTTACAAAGCATTATAATATATCTGATGATCAAAGGAACTTATGAACTACTACGAGTGGGATGTAATAATGAGAGAATATGATTAATGAGTGATGAATATAATTAAAATGCCATGTTCTAGAAATTATTAATGACGTCTCTCAACTGCAACAGGTTGCAATGAGAACGAATATCCCCTTCTCTGAGAGAATCAACAAGTATTTTTTTCTTGAAACGAATTCGTTATCTGCCTGTGGCGTCACTGAGTTAACAATCACTAGAGACCGGATTTCCATGTTATAGCACATTGAGTTTCATCATGTATTGAATAATATAATGAACTTTTTATTCGACGGGATTGTACTTTTAGTCTTACTGGGTTGAAATAGGCTACATCGATTATATTGCATTAAATTCCACGTTTTGCACTTTTTGCGCTAAATTTTATTATTTAGAAAAATAAAAAAAAAAAGATTTTAACGGCACGATAGTCTGTGATTACTAGGGACTGATTTATGTTTTAAATATCGAAATTTTTCAATGATTATTTACTGATTACTGTTGACTACTTCTGGCATCTTTACCCTATCGGCTCCTCAGTCCTCAATCCAAAGGGTTCTCCTCTTGTAGATGCAATTTACTTTTTGTCATTTATTAAATAAATTAACAACTTTATCTGGAATGTTGTTTATTTATGTTGATAAGTCAAAGTCGCTCAGAAGATAAATTATTTTATTTGGAAGACAGTATATCTTTAAATACGATGAGCTAATTGATAAAAAAACATCGTTCCAGATTACAGTATTTATTTTCTGAACAATAGATTAGTTAGCAATTTTTTATTTAATAATTGAAAATTGATAAAAATTATTACTACACTCTATTTATTTCATTATTACATTAGGTCCATAGAGAGTTAATAGTCTAAATTATAAATGATTATCATTCAATTTTATTCTTTACAACTCATTGAACTCGTCCTAACCAAGGAATATTTCTGGCAGTTATGATAAACAACTATTGTTGCTAGGTCAGCTAACCAGTTGAAATATTTATAAATAAGCAATGAAACTATCTTGAAAACAAGGCTGTCAAAACCATTTTTCTTTCTTTTGTTAAAAAAAATATGATTGCGTTATAAGTGCTTGAGCATCGGCTAGCCTTAGAATATAAAATATTTTAGATTAATTTTCATCATAGATTAAATAAATACTTTTATTTTGGGTCGATCAGTTTAAATGAACTATTTAATAAACTTAAAACTTACTTCCACAATTAATTCAAAAATGCATATTAGTTGTTTAGGGAGTGGGGTCAGTGAGTAGGGCGTTAGGGACTAGGGCGCTGAGCAACTCTTGCCAACGTCCCAGGTTCCGATCCGGCTGAGCTAGATAAATTATTTAATCCGTAAACAGCGATGGATGGACTCTGTGGGATCTGGAGCCTCTCCAGTGGCTCATCTAGTCTCTACGGTTGAGAGTCATCTCGGGCAAATCACCTCCCTGCAGAACCATTATCCTAGAAACAGTACAGGCTGACTCTTGCAAGTACTCAACTCAAGACCCTTCATGGGTTGTAATGGTTCAGGTTTAGGTTTGTATTAGTTCTTTATTTGTATATTGATTTAATGTTCTTTCATGAATTATGTTTGAAAAACTATTATATCAAGTTATTTCTACTGGCTTACTATATTATTTATAAGACCAAATACATTTGTATAGTTAGCCAGTGTCCTACGTAAGTGTTATCAAGGGAACGCATACATCCCACACGGTATGTGCGAAACAATATTTTCGCTATAAAATGTGATACCAAATTTAATTATTTATCCATAAAACTTAAATCCGTTTTGACCATTTGAAGACACTTTGGCGATTATTGTAAAATTAGACAGAACCCTTCTTATCGAGCCCCTAACCGAAAAAAAAGTCTGGATACGGCCCTTTGCCCTTTATTCCAGTCCTTTCGGAGCATCTCATTCTTGAATAGATTTGCATGAAGTTGGTTCATGCATAAAGATTTTGTGCAGCATGCACTCCTTGAGTGTCACGGGTCTCAAGTTGCGTTATATTCGTTAGGGGAAAAATTTAAACAACTTTTTTTATTACAATTTAATATAAAATTATCGATATAAAATCATTCAAAAGCCTCGATTTAAAAAAGAGTAAGTATAATTATATAAATTGAACTTTCATATACAATTGTCTATCTTAACATTTTATGCATAGTATGCCACCCTATCTTGAAAATTGTGTATAATCAATAAGACTTATGTCAGTTCAAATTATATGTGTATATATATATATATATATATATATATATATATATATATATATTATAATAATTGTTATTTTTAAAATAATTACTTTTAATATTATTTATAATATTTTTTTTATTTTATCAAAGCCAATATTTACTGTACTTTTTTTTCAGAAATGTTTTTAGCTGTATTTAGGTCGTGGGGAATATATATATATAACAAGGTGTATACAAAAAAATGACCGTTTTATCGAATTCCTGAGTTCAAAAGTCTGTAAATATTTTAATGCTATTTATTATTTACCAACACTTAATAATCCCTTAAGAGCATTCTCTAAGCTTCTTTACTAACACTTGATTCTTCAAAAAAAGCCTGAGTTTAGCTATTTATTTCAAAGAAGAAACAAATAATAAATAAATAAATTACAGTGTCCTACGAAATTATCGTTATTTTAAGACATTGCTCGGAAAAAAAATTAACAGCCGCTGAAGCAACTCGTGAAATTATTAAATATGAAGGGGAAGGTGTCCTTGACCAGCGCACTGCGCGGCGTTGGTTTGAAAAATTTAGCAGTGGAGATATGACGTTGGAAAGGAAGAAGGGCTCCGGGCGACCATTATGGATATTGATGAGGTTCTGAAGGAGGCTGTTGAGTCAAAACCGTCCACAAGTACTCGCGAACTTGTCAGGGAGTGTGCTGTGTCGAAAGTATTGTTCGTCACCATCTTCTCTCCATGGGGAAGGTGAAAATGGCCAGTAGGCGGTCGTTTTTTTTTTATACACCCTATTATATGTGTGGGTGTGTACATATTTTTTCATATTTAGCAAAGTGAAAGTAAATTATTTTTATAATACCTGAATCGATATCTGTCCGGAAATATTGTTTACTTGATTATGTTATTAATCAACTAAACAATATCATCGTTTTCTATGTAAAATAAGTAAATACTTAATTAGTTACGGATAATTATAAATAATTATTGATTACAGATAGAAAAAAATGTTACACACATTATATGTGTGAAACAAGGCTACCCTGAGATACGACAAACTATTAATAAATGATAATTTGTTTACCCTAGAAGAGCTGCAGGCCCAAGAAGCCATAAGAAAAAGGAAAGAAAGAAGTGAAGAAAAACAAGGAACTGTCGGAAAAGGAAAAGAGCAAAAACCAAAGGACAAAAAGCCAAAGGAAGCGAAACCTTATCATCAAAAGAAAAACAGCCTAGACACATTTTTGAAATATCATGAAGAAAAAATATCGGAGGAGAGTGGTAATAAAAACTTGGTTTCAAAAACGAATTCCAAAGACCCAAAGATTCGCAAATAGCATATAAATTGGAGAAAACAACCAAAGTTAATGAGAAAAGGCATCGACAAGGACAACAAACCGGACTCACTTCCCCCAGAATGTTTGGTCAGCAAGGGGGAATATGACCTAAACCTCCCAAAACAACATTCTAAAAAAAAAAAAAAAAAAAAAAATCCAAAAATTATATTATGATATGATATTATATTATATTATAGCCACACTTAATGTCAGAAGTCTATTAGCCGACTGGAGAATAGAAGAACTGGAAAATGCGATGTTTAACTCAGATATAACAATCCTTGGATTATCTGAAGTAAGAAGAAAGGGAGAAAATATACAACTAAGGAAAAGTGGTAATTTATTTTTTCAATATGGTCAGGTCAGTGGACATCGAGGTGTGGGATTCATCACTCAGCGTGCAATGGAGCGAAGTATGTTAAGGAAAAGTAGAAGGGAGAAAATAAAGAAGTTAGAACTACGGAAGCTGACTGGTACGCAAGATATTCTCAAGACAGTATCTGATCTTGATTGGTTGGTTTGGATGGCAGTGGGCTGGACACATTGCAAAAATGGCATCAACACATTGGGCTAAGGCAACAACGGATTGGTATCCAATACACCGCACTAGGAGTATTATGGCACCGTTCTGCTTGGAACAGACGTAGCTGGGGTAAATTGGGAGAGGCTTATGCCCAAAGAAGGGCCTTTTTTTCTTTTTAAAAAAACCTTGTAAATATAAAGACCATGTAAAAATTGTACATAGAAGAAAGAGGAAAAAATAAAGCTTATTATTATTATTATTATTATTATTATTATTATATGTGTGGGTGTGTACATATTTTTTCATATTTAGCAAAGTGAAAGTAAATTATTTTTATAATACCTGAATCGATATCTGTCCGGAAATATTGTTTACTTGATTATGTTATTAATCAACTAAACAATATCATCGTTTTCTATGTAAAATAAGTAAATACTTAATTAGTTACGGATAATTATAAATAATTATTGATTACAGATAGAAAAAAATGTTACACACATTTTTCCATGTTTTGGATAGTACATTTCAGAAAAATAAAAATAAATGGGGGTCAAGAGGAAATTACATTTTTTAAAGGTCGATATTGACCATTTAAAGTGAAAAACCAAAAAATGGTTTTTTTTATTTCTTCAAACTAGGCCTGAATAACTACAACTTTAAATTAAAATTTTCAATACCATTCATACTTCATCATTTATTTGTTTGTTTATTTTCGATGATTCATTAAATGCATCGGTTAACAGCGCTGGTTATTTCTTCAATTTCTGCTATCATCCCTACATTAGTATCTAAAAACTATTTAATTCTTTCAAAAACAACATTTGTTCAAAAGGTTTCTTATTGAATATCTGAGGACTGTAAATAGAAATAGCAATAAAAAGATTATAGTACCAAACGTTATCAGGTGGCAGATGTGTTTAAATTTGCTAACAACAATTAGCCTAATATTTGACTGTTATGCCGGCTATATGTTAACAAACTACGTTTATACAATTTCTTTTCATTACAACTGTCGAGAGATAAACGTTTAGTGGTGGTGAGGCAAAAAAAATTCATTTCATATCGACGGGCGGTGATTGTCGGACCTGCGGGCTCTTAGCCTTCGACCAACCTCTATAATGTGAGAACCTCAAATATGGACGAAATGACCACCTACTACAACCTTTGTCCTAGAAAAACCTCAGTCTCCGCCATGTACTCAGCCCATGGACCTTTTTTTTTTTAGTAAATCAATCATGGCAGTAAATCAAGTTGAATGAAAATCTTAAAGAAGATTATTTTGTTCCTGTTAAATTTAATTAAAACATTATACCATTTTGAGAACTCTCGCATCAGATATTTAACATTTTTCTCCCTGATACATTAAAACTAAAAGTGATAGATTTTTATGTTCAAGGGTAGGATCCTCACCAAGTCAAAATAACAGGTAATTGTAAATGACAAATCCATTTTCCATTACCATCATTAGAAAAAGGCAGTGTATATAAAAAATAAGTTAAATTGTTGCATATTCCGTGATTTAATTATCAGATTCATTTTATTTTATGTTTCATTTTTACAGAGGGGTATAAACAAGAAAAATGAAAAATAAGAGATGTTTAATACACACACAAAAAAAAAAAATTACCAAGAATGTTTATTAAAACACACATTCGGTAAAGCTTTATATCACTCAAAAATTTCATACTTATTAAAAAGTTTTTGTAGTCGGAATACTTACACGTGTACGAAGTTGCCCGCGCGTCTACTGTATTAGTCGGGGCTTTAAAATGCTGGACTTAATACCAAAGGAACCAATATGGACTTGATTCCCGTTTTTATGAATATTTTTAAACCTCCCATTTTTTTTCATTTCACCTATTTAAGCCCTTGTAAAAATTTAAAATTAGATGTATTTCTGAAATTGTTTTCCGTTTTACAACAAGAATACTTGAACATTACACAGTCCAGCTTTGGCATAACTTTCCCTTGAATATTATACAATAAGTATAAAAATACTGTTAGGTCTCAGGCCAGGGGCGGATCCAGGATTTTTTTCTGGGGGGGCACGTGCCCCCATCCCTGGATCCGCCCTTGTCTCTCGCCAATACTGCTTTGCATAGAAACAAATGAATGTGTTCAAAAGGATGCTATTCCTGTAAACACTACGCTTCTGGGTTTTCAATATTTATCAGTGAAGATGTAAATTTACGACGGTTTTCTTTTTTCTTTGCATTAGTTCTCTTCAGCTCGTAACTGGGATTTCGAAAGAGGAATGCCATTTTGCCAGAGAAGTTACACAACGAAAGCTATCTCTTATCTTGCCTGAATGAACTTTCATATCTAGAGAAATATTGTAAATTGTATGAAGCCAAGTTGAAACTGGTTTTAGTGGCTGTTTAACTTTTTAAATTAAAATTGTTTATTATTTCTCAAATTTAATGCGATATATTGGCGATAAGTTTCAAATATTCTTTGATTGAATTAGCGACATCGATCTTGCGATTCCACTAAAAATTACCAGTAAACAGGAAAATACGCACATTTATGGATTGATAAAAATTATTTATGATGAATTTAATATGTTTCAAGTTTTATTGTTGAAAATTTGAATCTTTATCTAAATTACAAACGTATACATCTATAAACAACCATGCTTCTTAAAAAACGATAATAACCAATTTCCTAATGAGTTTAGTAACTATTTTGAAATAATGCGACCAAGTGAGTTATCAACATGCTGAATAAACGGAATTAAAAAACAAAACATATATATTCAAAATAAACATTATTTTTAATTCTAGGGGACCTCAAAATGGTTTGGTGGGTAGCGTAAGATTAAGTTTTTTTTTTGTATTATTATTTTATGATTTTGTTATATAATAAAACGATTTTAGTTTTCATGGATGTCGACTCCTTGAATTGAAAATATTGTTGTACCTAATTTAATAATTCATTCCATTTGATAAACCACGTTATCATACTTTTATCCCATACTTTTAAAATTCATTATGAATCTATTTTCTGATATTAAAAAATAAAAAGATGGAAAATTTAGGAAAAGGTACGTGTAATATTTAAAAATAGCATCGCGCGAATCTGGTGTTACGCAAATTGCTATAAAATTAAATTGAGATAGCAACAAGACCACTTCAAAGTAGGGCAACAAAAGTGGAAATTAAAAAAAAAATATTATGTCCCTTTAATCATCGGGTTTTGTTCATCTTTTTTTTCTCTTATCCTTTTTCTTTTAAGGAAAAATCGACTGTTTTTCATTTATTTTTTCAGACACGGGAACTACCTAAGAGCTTTCTGAGAGTTCGGTGTGATTGAAATACAATTTGTAATAGTTACAATTTATAGTACAAATTGTAATCATAAGTTGGTGATCATACTCAAATTCTAAGGAATTATTAACAGACTTCACTATAATTGTTCGTACTTCTGTTGTCAAAGGTTTTTTGAAAACAATTAATCCAGGAAAAATTCTCGACGAATCCAGATTAAGAAAATACACTATGCTAAATTCATACATGGAAACCATGGCAAAAACCACGGGAATGCCAATTTGGGTTTTAGTTGACGAGACAGATATCAGAAAAAAAATTCAGAAATCTGAGTTTGAAAAAAAATTTGACCTGTGGGAAAAGAAAACAGGACACGGAGGAATTAAGAGATGCCTTACAAAAGGATCCAGGATGGGAACACATACGAGTATAATGAGTGAAATAATTTTGAAACAGATTATTCACTTCGATTTGAAATTACAGATTTGAAATAGATTATTCAACACTTCTAGTCCTTTCAACAAGTGGGTGCCAACTACAAAGGCGTAGTCAAAGTAATTTTACGTTTTTAATTTATAAAACAGAAATAACTGTATTTCTCAAAATGTGTAGATTTTTTAAAAAAAAAAAGTATAAATTTCAACATTTGCTATTCAAACCATTTTATACTAACCAAGTTCCAGCCATGCCGCGTTCTCTCGAACTTTTAACTAAAACTAGTAATTTTTATTTATTTTTTCCAAAAATATTTAATTGTTTATGGATAATTTTTTTTTCCCATGACTCTACAACCCTTGTAGGGCCCTGGCCTCCACAACAAAGCCTCTCCAGTCTTCCCAGTCAGCAGCTCGACCTCTCCACTGTCCGATTCCCATCCTCTGCAGATAGTTCTCCACATCACCCAGCCATCGCAGCCTGGGTCTTCCTCTTCTTCTGTTGGCTCCTGGTTTGCCATATAATAGTTTCTTCGGGTACCTATCTTCTTCCATTGTTTCTACGTGCCCAAGCCATCTTATACGGGTTGATTTGACATAGGTGACTTGGTCTGTTTCATTGTATAGTTCCTGAAGCTCTCTATTATTTCTTGACCTCATTGGCCTTCATTGCATATTGGCCCAAATATCTGCCGAAGTACCTTCCTCTCCCAGATCTGTAGCATCTTTTCACATTCCTGGGTCAGGACCCACGTTTCACCAGCGTACGTGACAATCGGTCTTAAGATTGTTTTATAAATCAATAATTTTTCTTTCCGTAACAAGTTCCGAAATCTTAATGCTTTTCGCAATGCAAAGAGACGTCTGTTGCCTGCTGAAATTCTTGCTTTAATTTCTGCAGTGATGTCATTCTTTCGTGTCACTAAAGCCCCCAGATACTTGAGGCTGTCCACTTTCTTAAATGTGTGGTGGAGCAATTGCACATGGCTCTGCTCTTCCTGCCCATCATTTTTTGTGGAAATCATGTATTGTTTTTTTTCCTTATTTATCACCAGACCCAATTTTTTCCCCGGTTCTTCAAATTCCTTCATGGATTTATGATAAAGAAAGTTACTACTACTTAATAATCAGAGACGTCGTGCTAGGGTGGGTTTTTATTCCTAATATAGTCTCAAAATATAAAAAAAAGGAGATTTGGGTATAAATTTCAAACAGTAGGGAAAAATCAATGTCCTTGCTAACATAAAATCAATAGAAAATAATAGGAATAAACTTGGATCTTTACTTTATTCTGCAGCTTCAGAGATGAAAGCTAATGTTCAAATGTTTCTCTTTGTAATTTATTTTAAATATTTGACATTAAATTGGGGGTCTGACGCCACTTCCATTCGTTTGAGAATATACAGTCGAACCTGGATAAGTGGAATCTCTTGGTGACAGGATTTCAATTCCACTTAAACAAGGTTACACTTATTCAGGTCATTAAGGTTGCATATACCACTAAAAGAGGTTTTCAAACAACTTGCAAATTTTAGAAATCTATATATTTATTACCTACGTAGGTAGTGCACACTTAAAAAACCATATATACATAAAACATAGCAGGGGGAGATTAGAGTGTAGCAACAATAGGAAACAACAATAGGTCAGAGTGGACTTAATGTTTACACTTTAGGTACCAGAATGTACTCAATGTTTACACATTAGGTACCAGAATGTACTTAATGTTTACACATTAGGTACCAGAATGTACTTAATGTTTACACATTAGGTACCAGAATGTACTTAATGTTTACACATTAGGTACCAGAATGTACTTAATGTTTACACATTAGGTACCAATCAAAACAAAACAAACCCATCTACCCCTTCACCTTTTCTTAGTATGTAGTAATGTAAATTCCACTTATAGAGGTAAATACAAAAATTGTCTCATTTACAGAGGTAATCTCCACAAAAATTGATTCCACTTATAGAGGTGAAAATATTCCAGTTAAAAAGTTTATTTAAGGAAAAAATTATGGTATAACTAGTTTTGTAGCACTTATCAGTGGAATAGATGCAGGTAGCACTTAGCCAGGTTCGACTGTACCTTCATCCATTCCTTGCTCTTTTCAGAAGAATTTTTTTTAAAGCTTTTAATCGGATGCCGGAGTCACGTCCTTTCTCACCCCCTATCATCTCTCTACTCCCTCTAATTTCGTAAATAAAGCAACATAGCACACGAGTGTGTAGGTATCCGTTTTTATCAAGTAAAAACAGAAACTTTTCTTAGGATACTAAAAGTGATCTTCTAAAATGCTTTATTAAATATTTTCTATACTGAATAGGAGAAGGAATATCTTGGAATTTTCAATAAGGCTATTGGAGTTCTGATATTGTCCACATTTCTACGTGAACAAAGCATTTCGAGGCGTTTTGATAAAAAAAAAGTATGTTCGATCGTTCCTTATAAGTTGTTGAAATGTTTTATTCACGTTTCTCATTGAAGTATTGAATCGAATAGAAAAAAAAACGGTAATTGAAACAAGCCTAACTGAGCTCTTCATTGTCTCGCTAATTCTATCATTGAGCCGTTTAAGTTACTAAGAGTTAGATCAGACTTTGAGTTTTAACTAATAAACCTTTTGACATATAAAAATAAATCGGAAAGAGCAGTGAAATTAATCTATACAAGTTTTTTTTTATAAATAATAACAAACTATATTTACAAGGATCTGATTTTGATGGGGTTATAGCTTTCTTTTTTAATCTAAATGTGCCTAGTTTTCACAATTTAAATTTTTGAATTTTTTAGGATTAGCCCACATTTTATCTAGCCTTGATTCATGAAAAGTATATACCATTCGCTGAAAGAATGCATATAGACCTTTCTCTATATATAACTGGCCCCTTTGCCGTTTAATTTATTAATGCATACTAAACTAGCTTGTCATTCATGTATAGAGTTTTTTTCTAACTATATCGTGTTTATTTGTGGCCTGGGCCAGCACTCGGCACTCGGCGGCATTTTCTTGATAAAAGCACAATCTCCGAAAAAATATTTCCTGAGTAAAGCATTAATCTGAAAAATAATGAGTAATAAATATTCTTGTAGCTTTTAATATTTTCTTCAATACAACATTTATTCATTTTTTCATTTTTGCGTAATATTTCAGAAAACGATTTATATACGTAGATTGGACAGGTTATTACTGTAAAATAAAAAACCAAGATTATGGCATGAAGGACAACGTTTTGAAGCTAAAGAGATATTTTAGTTAGTTTTGTAGATAAGTACAGGTAGTTTATTTTTAGCAACAGATTGCGTGAGTTCATAGTCATACGTCTTTATGCAATTTATCTGCAATATTTTGCATAAAATTAGTTAAAAGTTTAAAATTGACATTAAACCTAGCTGGATGTCATTGTTAAACTATTAGCATTGACTAAAATTATTATTCACACACCTCATTTTAGGTACATAGCTTCAAAAATAGTAAAATTAGTTTTTGAAATTATTTACATGGAAGTATTGATTTTAAAACATTAACATTTTATTATAATGCAATTGGGAAAAACCACAATGCAAAGCATTATGTTTCAAAAAATACACCTACTTACCAGTCGACGTTTCGCCTACTCAGGCATTATCAAGACAACAAAATCAAAAAGGGGTTATGTGAATCGCATCTCGAAGAAAAAGGTGCAATACATCCCAATGATCAACAGCCCAAAGAGGCTCCAAACATGAGACAGCACCCCACCACCAAGACGTTCAACATACCTTATGAGTATGTTGAACGTTTTGGTGGTGGGGTGCTGTCTCATGTTTGGAGCCTGTTTGGGCTGTTGATCGTTGGGATGTATTGCACCTTTTTCTTCGAGATGCGATTCACACAACCCCTTTTTGATTTTGGTGTCTTGATAATGCCTGAATAGGCGAAACGTCGACTGGTAAGTAGGTGTATTTTTTGAAACATAAGGCTTTGCATTGTGGTTTTTCCCAATTGCATTATAATAAATAATAGTGTTTCTTTTTGAGTTTTTGGCTCTATTTTAGTGATTAACATTGTATCTTTTGAACAATAGAAACCATCAGCTTTTAAGATTGCCCTCGAAGGTATGAGGGACTATAGAGCTATAAGGGTCATCATCATAGGCTTATAACAAAGACGATTTCGTACGCAAAATTTTAGTAAAAGAGAAGAATTTTACTCATTATAATCATTATTCTATCTATCTATCAATATGGCACTACAACCCTCGGGTGGTTCTTGGCCTCCTCTAGAAGCTTCCACCACCCAGCTCGATCCATTGCTGCTCCTCTCCAGTTCTCTGTGCCTAGCAGTAGCTTCAGAGTCGCCACACTGTCCATCCACCTCAGTCTGGGTCTGCCTCTCCTTCTGATACGGTCAATCCTATCTTCAAGGACTCTTTTAGGAATTTCACCTTCCTTCATCCCAAGGAGCGTATAACTCTCTCTTCAATCATTATTATTCTTAACTGTTCATATTTATTATTCTATTATTATTGTTTATAATTAATTGATAATTAATATTAATATATTGACTTAACTGTTCATCATTATTATTCGAGTAAAGTAAATGTTTTTCAAATAAAACGAGAACGTGTACTAAGGCTTTCTGCAATAGAATATGAGGAGAATTATTGAGATTTAGGAGCTCAATGCGACTGTTTATAATTTCACTCTTCTCATGAAAATTGGTGTAAAATGGACAAAGATTGACGAATACTGAGTATTTTTATGTTCTAATGTCATTTAAACCTTATTTTTTTATTCTGATAGGATTTCATACTTCCCAATCCTTTATCGTGTTCTCAGAATATCCAATGATGCAGCAGTTCCTATAGCAGTTGATTGGTTCTTGAGGATATCGATGCTGAATAATAAGTATAAAAACGCTATTCGAATCATAAAATTCCTAATCGTCAAAATTGTAGATTTTATTTTAACTTTATTGGTCTTGTTTTATTTATTTGAAGCAGAAGTTTTAATTATAACTCGAATATTTCAAAAGATTTGACCAAATATCCTAAAGCCTTAGCTGAAAACCTTTAGCTTTACCTGTTATGAGTTGTATCTTAAATAAAATTTAATAGGACTAATGAGAAGAATGTAATAGTCCATGTTGAGGCGACTGATCATAGCATTTATGAAAATTTCCCTCAAATAGAAAACAGGATTTTTATTTTTTTTAAATCTAGATAATTAAAAATAGTTTAAATTTTCATTGCTTCTAGCCATTTTAATTGTTACTTATAATAGAATTTCCTATTGTCAAATGACCAAATGTTTCGTTTAAATTTTAATTAACTTCATTTAATATTCTGACAGCAAAGATGGGATCTTCTTAATTTTATACACATATATATATATATATATATATATATATATATATATATATATATATATTGTATATATATATTGTATATATATATATATACTGTATATATATATATTTTTTTATATATACAGTCGAACCTCGCTGTATCGAAACTCAGGGGGAACGAGAAAACTTCGAATTATAGAGGATTTCGATATAGCGAGGTTCCATTTATTGAGGTGATTTCTGACTGACTTCAATATATAGAGGTAGAGGTTCATAATAAAATATTATGATATAATATTATAATACATAATAAAATATTATACTCAATATAATATAGAAAAAAATGTACCTATTTTATTAAAATATTGTACATATATGTACAACAATACAATTTACGCTAATTACATTGCTTAAGATAGCTATTTTTGAATATTGAAATGAAGAATTTTTATGACAAGTATAACTAAAAGCAGTTAGAAAAAAAAATACTCAATTAGAATAAAAACCATACTTCGTCATTATTTAACAATAAAACAATATACTAAAAGTACAGATACTGAATTTGTGAAAAAAAAAATTGGCTGAGCTTTGAAAAAAATCGGAAATTGTAGTTTGTATACCTGAAAACGACACTATATCCAATGCATCATCCAATACTTAACCTAGTACGACAGAAGACGAAACCTATTGCACGAGTGTTAGCAGAAACCGAAACAAACGTGAGTGGGGGAGTTACAGGATTACTTGAGAAAAAAGGCCGTTCTGAGAATGACAATGCTTCTCAGGACGAGCTGTTCAGGCTAAACGGTTCATATTAAACGAATTGACTTCGATATGTAGAGGTTTTCCTACAAAAACTTCGTTTTGTAGAGGTGCGGTGTAAGCTAAGGAATCTTGGAAAATTCGATATATCAAGGTCTTCTAAACCAATCCTTCGATATGTAGAGGTAAAAATAACGTAGAAAAGATAGGCAGATTCAAGGGGAATAGAAAAACTTCGATTTATCAAGGAATTCGCTATATCGAGGTTCGATATATCAAGGTTCGACGGTATGTATGTATATATATATATATATATATATATATATATATATATATATATATATATATATATACGCACAAGGATACTGTATTCAAACTGTAATAGGTTAATTTTTATTCCGATTTATCGTTTATTTTCACTTAATTATTATAATAATACGTAGACAGGATGTGTAGAAGATATATACATATATTAAAGTAAATCTTAGGCTTTTTAGTTTAGTCTCAGGCAGGAAGATGTTACCTAAGGAAAAATCGAATAACATGGCATGAAATGTTGCAATTGTTCAATGATAAAAAAGTTATGCGATTATTGGTTATTAATCTCACAGATATACTAATCGGTTGATAATTATAAATATTTCCCACCCTTTAATGATAATATAAAAATGGAGATTTTACTTGTACTTGTTTGAAAATATTTACATTTAGTTTTCACTTAATTATGCGTATTGTATTATATATAATTGTGTGGTTTATTCCTATTTTTTTTTAATTTGAAGTAATGCTAAACTTGTAAAAACTTAAGTAATTGAGAATAAAGAATGGATTTCGAGGACATTGGCAATAACAAGAAGAAAGCGTTGTTTATTGGTTTGCGGTTAAGCGTTGATAGTCTTATCGTAGTCTGGGTGATTTTCTTGATAAAAATAAGGAAAATATGAAAAGCAATGATATAAAAAAGAAAAAGTTATTGCAAGATAACAAAAGTTATACAAGATGATTTGACCAAAAAATCATAGGATTTAAGAACCGCATAGATATTAAATATATGAAATGTAGTAAATAAATTTTGTTGAAAATAGGTTAGCTCCGGAGCTGTTGGTTCTTAGCTACTGCATTCAATAGCAGCTGTTGTAGATAAAATTATTTATGGTGAGCCTCCTAGAGGTTACCACTTAAAGTGGCTACTCTTGAAACTTGGTGGTTCAGCCTCCTTGCAGAATCTTCGGCATAAAAATAACCAAATGAATACGTAGTTGGCCTAATACTTTCCATAGCTTATATTGATAGAGTTATTTTTTAAGCTCTAATGTTTACTATATTCTGTATTTCGGTAGGACCTTCTTCATTCCCCATTTTATTCAATTATTTTTATTTTTTTTTTAACATAAATAATGAAGGAACTATATTATTGAAATGACATAATTTAATTATTCTCCTTAAGCAAAAGTGTTAGAGCGATTCGATCTTTTTCTATTTGAGTTGGTAAATTTATTTTTTGTCCTTGTTTTTTCATTTGTTTTTTTTTTGTAAAAAAGAAATTCCTCGGTTTTCTATTTTATTATTTAACGTTATTATTTATTTTTAGTTTTATTATTAAACGTCTTTAATATTTGAAAACGTTTATTTTCGTCTAATTTTATTTGCCTTAATAATTAAAAGTAATGAAAAATCATCCTTCGCATCAAGGGCGGATCCAGGGGAGGGCACGGGGGCACACGCCCCCCCAGACAGTTTTTTGTGTACTGTGGAGAATACATTATAGTACATAATTATCACATGATCATAGTTGTTAAAATAAGAGAAAGAACATGAGTGAAACTATTGTTTTGATATTTTAATAAACCTTAGAAATCTTTCTATAGATACTACAAGTGTATTTATAAGTTGTTGATTTTTTTTGCCCTTCAGCCCGTTGTGCCCCCCCAGAAAAAAATCCTGGATCCGCCCTTGCTTCGCATCCTTCAGTATTTGATTGAATTGATTTTATAAAGTTGACCACTTTTTCACGGCAGTTTTGTTATTTGCATATATTTCATTGCATACATTTTTGTTAGCTGCATAAATTTCATGCGCCGACCTAATGCATGTATATGCTTACAGATATTCCATTTTATCGCATCGTCTATGCACGAGCATATAAAACAATGTATGCACATTTCACATTCGGTGCATTTTAGGGATCAGTTACAACTAGTATTGTGCTGCTTAATCGTATAAATGCCTGTATTATTGGATGCCGATATGACCTAGCAATCGCTCTATTTTTCGATGCGGTCATAATTTTCAATATTTAATGATGCTTCTTTATACCGTGACTTCTGACAATTTCGTTGTCAGTTTTTCTTTATTTGACGTTATTAACTGGTCAACTCATCCCTACTAAATTTTCAAACTTTCACCAAAACCTTGCCTGTCATCCCAACCCCCTGGCTCAGTCATTATCCAGTTCCACGCATCCATATAACCCACCCCGCCGTCTAAACCGGCAATGGCCCCGAGATCTGTTGTAATAATGTCATTTGGAGTACTAGCACTGGCCAGATTCTCCACTCACGACCTGTGTGTGTGAAGCGCCCTTAACCAGCTTCTGGCGTTTAATGCCAGTGACGCGGCTGGTAAAGGGGGCTGGGGCTTCCCTGACTCCTGCTTTGCCCTCATTCCTGGGGAAGAAGCTCAGTTCGGGGACCCCAGGCAAATTGTAAATAGGGTATGAATGTGTGCATTTTATTTTATTTTATTATTAGTATTATTATTATTATTTACTTTACTTTATTATTTATTTTACTTTATTATTATTATTACCACATTAATTTCTTTCTGTTACCGCATGTATATATTTTTCCGCATGTATATATTTATTTATTTTATTTTGTTTATATTATTGTTTTGTTATGGAATGACTGTAAGCTACACAGCACTATTACTTATTGCCCATAAGTGGCAGATTGTAATATTTCAATAAAGTGTTAATATTAAAAAAATTAACTGGTCAAAGCGTTTTTCTCGAACAAATGTCATTAGAGCATACAATGCTTTATAAAAGACTACAATGTGATAAGTTAAATCGTGTTTTATGTGTACATTAAAACAAAATAAATAAATTTAAAACAAAACAGTCTGTCGTTTCAGCGCCGGGTTATCTAAGAGGTGTGGCTTCTTATCAATGATCATACAGACCTTTATATAGTTAAATGAAGTTATCAGAGTTGTTAAGATTCAGTTATTTTTAAAGATTTTAAAACAGTTTGTTATATATATATATATATATATATATATATATATATATATATATATATATATACTAGCTGACCCGGCCATGCATTGCTGTGGCTGTTGTAATAGTTTATTATGTTAAAATTTTGAATTTTAAATAAACAATGAATGAATGAAAAAATTGAATTAAATAGATTTTTGATTTTACATTTTATTCATCTTATATCTATGTATAGTATATAATAAATAAATAATATACGAAATTCTCAACTGATAAAATATAAACATTAGATTAATGAATGAAGTATATCATGGTTGATTTTTAATTATGGCTAATAATATTTTTTAAATTATAACTATTTATTTCAATTTAATGAAGCGCTAATCAATGCACAATATTTTTTTGTAATCTGTCCTTTGCAAATAGAAATAGATTAGATGGTTTACTAACACGTGAGCATGCGATATATAATTGTCCATGGGAGTAACATGGATGTTCTAGGTCCAAACCGCAAATGGACATTGTCTGGCCTTGAGACTTGTTGATGGTCATAGCAAAATCCAAGCGCATATCAAATTGAGGTATTTTGAACGGTATTATGGGTTCTAAAGGTACCATTGCAATACGTGGCTACAGGGCGACTTCTCCTTTAAAGATTCCATTCAACATTGCTGCTTCAATAACATTCCCGGTGATAATTGATATTCAATAACATACACCGGTGTGAGGTGATGTTTTTGATGACCAAACGGGTAAGATTCCATAATTGGTGGATTCAAATTACACATAATCAATAATAATGGCCGACTCATATCAGTTAGGGATATGAAAAATAGTTTACATCCTATTCTCAGACCTACTGAATATACAAACACTGTGACACGACAATTTTATATATTAGATAGAGCTAAGATTCCGGTTAGTTATTATATGATTGCAACTTAACTTAGGATCTGTTAGATCTAGTGAGCTGCATTTGAGCTCAAATTGTTGCAAGTTTAATCTTCTTTAAAAACGGTTATTTGTGTGTTTTCCCTAAAACGAACCGATTAGGAGATACAGGCCAAAAAGTGAAATAACTCCGAAAATTTCGAAGTTTTTCGGCCACCAAAAGTATTCCCGTCCGTTTTTTCGGTTGCGAATTTGGATTTACACTATTCAGACATGCCCTTACAACATATCAAAAATGCAGCATCATCAAACGTCACTGCTACGATCGACGCATAATCAATAATAACGGCCGACACATATCACTTAGGGGTATGAAAAATAGTTTACATCCTATTCTAAGACCTACTGAATATAGAAACAAAATTTCATAAGAATCGGTCAAGTCGTTTCGGAGGAGGATATATATATATATATATATATATATATATATATATATATATATATATATATATATATATATATATATATAGATAGATAGATAGATAGATAGATAGATAGATAGATAGATAGATGCAATAATAAAAATAATCAACTTTCTCAATTGCTCATTTAAGGGATCAGATTAAAGTAAGGAATTTTAAGGAAAGTGATAAAAAGATTTAGCCAGAACGTATTTGTTGAAAAAATGACAATTTTTTCAACAAACAGTACTATTTTCTATTGAAGTAATTCCACTTTATATATATAATCTGTATGTTAATTATTGCATTATACATAGTCAACACTGTAAAATAACCGTTAGGATCAAGTTGGCATGTGCTCTTTGTTATGTTGTTCTGTTTAGCCATTGTTCGGTCAGCGTCTGTCAGGTCTTGATATAACAGAGCTATTGTGCGTAGCCTGCGTCTGCCTCAGTATATAGTTATATCCAATAAATCTGTGCCCGTACTGTAATAAATTGTACTTTTGTAATTTACCTCTGCACTTTCTGTTAAATTTGTCTACCTCTTCTTATGAAACTAAACTGTTTCCAGACTATTTTATGTTACTTTTTGTTTTATAAGATTGTTTAAACCAATGCTTAGAATACAATTTCTGTTAAAAATAAGGAATATCTACACTTAAGTTCATTTTTCATTTTTCTCCATAGTCTAAAAATGTTCCCACTGTCGGCAAAACAGGCCCCTGAAGTTACCCTTGTCCCTACTCAACAGCTGCCAACCATTTCTCTCTCTCTCTCTCTCTCTCTCTCTATATATATATATATATATATATATATATATATACTCTCTCACTCTCGCGTAGCAAGTGTTATATATATATATTTTATAAAATATAGAGAAGAGGGTTGATGTAGTAGTAGAAAAAAAAACTCTTAAAAAGCACTTGGTTCATCTCTCACTCTCACTCTCTCTCTCGGGAGGGAGATGAGGTGATAGGAGGAAGAAGTAAGTAAGAACTATCGCACCGGTAATTTAAGGGGAAATGCAGAAAACGACTGGAAGTGAGCCAATTTTGAAATGAGAGACTGGCTGGAGGAGGGTGGACCTGGAGGAGGGAGGCGGGGCGGAAGGCCTCGCTTCCATCCTCCACTCCTCCTCTTTCCCCTCCCGTTGGTCCACTTCCGCTCCCACCTCACCGATATCTCTAGGCCCTTCCTACCTACACTTTTATTTTTCCTTCTGTCTATGTTTCTTGAAACGTTCTAGATAAAATGATTCCCCAAGTATACACATCTCCCAAAATTACTTTCTGTTTTCCATGCTAAAGCTCAAGATAAACTTATATTTTTGGAAAGTATTAAAAGGAAAACGAATGAGAAGTTAAAATTTGTAACTTAACTCGAAGCGACAACCTGCAGAATAATTACCGTCATGGCTATTGGAAAAAGAGTGCGAAATGTTTTTTCACTTTTCATTTCCCAAGCTCTCCTGCGGTCACCTCTAGCATTTCAAGATTATACCGTCCTAACAAGTTGAAATAAAAAAAAAAAGTTAGAATAAAATGGGAAAATTAAAAGAAGTTATATCAACACATAAATAAAAGTTTATGTCTCACTTATTTATCCGTATAAACTCTCCCCTGAATGACCCAATTACTTCACCCTAATTCTGGCAATACACACTCAAAGACCATTAAGCGAGGTTTCACTATGACAAAGCTGGGAGTCGTTTTAACGTGTATTTAGATAAAACGCCGAATAATGAAATATAAATAACGTAACTATACAACTATATATATATATATATATATATATATATATATAGATATAACGAGCTATTTCCCCTTCCTATCCCGTGTATCGGTAAGTAATGATTAATCTTCATATTTTTTTTTCTAAATTGAAGTAACTGACCTCCAATGAATTCTACTTTTGATATCAAATGTCGGTTATTTCTCACTTAAGCATTTTTATCGATATTTTTCTTCATAGCGGTACATCAAACTAGAGATCGGCAAAATAGTTCTTTCTAAGGACTCGGATTAACTGTATGGTTTATTTTTTTTAAATGAATACAAGTAAGAACAATTATAAAAATCTTAAATTCATTAGTCGTAAAAAGGAAAATATATCCTTATTTGTTGTTTACTGAAATGAGTAAAAAGATAAAAAAAGCGCAGTGTGAATGAAGTCCAGAAAAAATATATGATACTGTGTTAAAAGTAAAGAATTGTATATTTATAAACATTTATAAATTAAGTCAATAAACTAAATGATCCAAATGAAGCTCATTCCAAATTTTAAATACTGCAATTTATGCACTAAATGATATTGATGAAGAAGCATCAGCATATACCATAAATACATCAGAAATACAAGTGCTAATCAAGAATATCAATATGGGCAATTATTGATAGAAATAATTAGTTTATTCAAATTAAAAAGATCACGTGAACGATTGCCAATCAAGAGGGCTGTAACTATATCAAAGGCGGTGGCGAAGGGAGTGGGCGGGGGCGCCACTGTGAACAGTGGAATCCTACGGCCTCGCCGATAAACTATAGTCCACAGAACTAAAATGGACAAATAAAAACAAAAAAAAAACTGGATCGGTTTACTGAGCGAATACCTCTACGAACTAATTCCTTTTACTAGACCTATACAAAGGATCTAGGTCGTTCAGAAACTAAATACTTTGATACAAATCCCCTCCTCCAACAAAGTGACCCCTAATCCTCTCACAGCCTTTCTCTAGCCTTCTCTGATACAACAAAAAAAAACATGTTAATAAAATAGTATACAAATTTTTTTCGTGCCTTCAAAGGCGGCAATATCTCCGATCTTATTGCACAATGCTTGCCCAATCTTGTTTATTTAAGATTTGTTTTGGTATGTTTTTACCTGGTTCAAGTTATATCATTTTATTAATGGAATTTATTTATATGACTGTTTCAATTTTAAGCTACAAATTGCTGACTCATTAATATTCAGCAAAACATGTGAGCGTAACTAAACTAAATGAGTGCAATTGCAAACATAAAAATGGTTTATTATATTCATACATATAATTATAAATAAAACAAAACATTCAAACAATAAAAAACAAACCATACTTTATTTGAAATAAATTATCCAGTTAAAATTGTTACGATTTAAAAATACTAAGGCCTAATAGATGAGACTATTAAGTTGGCAGCCTGATAATCTGCCATTAGTTGATATTATTGTTTGTTTATTGCTGTTGTGAGGGGAATATTTATAGTTGATATAATGTCATTGAGTCGTTTCCTTAAGGGTTGTTTATGTAACTGCTGCCCACCTTGCTTTTGCAATGATCCAGACAGGCTTTCCAGATTTTGTTTTATCCCTCCAAATCCTAGCTACAAGTTTGAAGAAATTGATGGCGTAACCAGGTATGTCCCATCCAACTCAAACACCTCAGCATTTTTCAAGATTTGGGAAAATGACTTTCAGTGTTGTTATTCGATCAACGATGAAGGGAATAAAGTGGCTTTTATCATTAGCCACACGTTCAGTGATCCAAATTTCACTATAATTTATTCTCATGGTAACGCTTGTGATATCGGCAACATTTTTAAAGATTTGATAAATCTTTCTGTTAATTTGATGTGTAATTTAGTGATATATGACTATTCGGGTTACGGTGAAAGTTCAGGAAAACCATCAGAAAAGACAATATGTTCTGATATCGAAGTGATATGGAGAACCGTAACCCACGAATATGGGATACCTTCAAAGAAGATTATATTGTTTGGCCAAAGTATAGGGACTGTACCGACCATCGATTTGGCTTCCAAAATTTCTGTTGGAGGAGTAATCCTACAATCTCCAATGATGTCTGCCATGAAAGTCCTTTGCCCTCGTCGAGAAGAATTTAGAACTAACTTTTTAAACAAGTAAGTTACATAGTTATAAGTCGAGTTTCTCTAAAAAATATAGCTGAAAATTTAAAACTGATATTTCATATACTGATTCAGAAATTATAATGGATGAGTTGAAGAAATTCTAAGAGTTAAGTTTAGTCTTAAAATTGCCTAAATGATATATGTATTTTATGATCATCTCCCGGACCCTCTATACACTGAAAAAAATGGCTACATAACTCTCTTCTATAACTCATAAACAGTTAATGTATCAAAACTCTACCCGCAGTACAAAGAATGTTTGGGAGAATATCAGTGTATACATAATTATTTTTGCCCATTTTTCAACTCAACAGCTCATTCCATTTTCCTTGCAAATCAATTCATTGTATTAAATGAAATTTTTACTTAAAAACTTCAAATCTATACATTATTTTGTTTTGTGGAATCGCAAAAAGTAACATCATCTTATAGTCAACTCCACCATTCGGGGTATTATAACTGTTCTCATAAATTGAGAATCCCCATGATACCATTATATTTTGCCTTTTTTGTTATTAAAAATTCTTTGATTAAAGACAATTGTTCCATTAGGTGTAGTTTTAAAGTTGTCAGCTGAAACTAAATATGTTTATAACTAATTTTAGAATCTTTGGCTTTATCATAGTTTCATGCTTTATTAATGATAATTGATTGTATGTCTGGAAAATTGAAAGTCTGGATATTAGTAAAACTTACTTAACAAAATCAGTAAGTTTTCCTGTTTTTAGTGACTAAAATATTAAATAGTTTATTTTGTTTATATAACTTAAAATACTAATGTTTTATTGTCTCTTGAATTAAAATTAACAAATCAATGGAAGTTGTTTAGAATAAAGTAAACTGGCCTCTAATTCATAATGTTCCTAGGTCAAGAACCTAATAATACTCCAAGATGTGCTCATTTACCTATGTCAGTGATATTGAATTTCATTGAATATTAATTTGATTTTCGAGAAAAAATTGGTAACAGTTAACCATAATTGTAAAAAGTAACGTAGAATATGGTCAGGGATGTGGTCAATAAAATTGGTTACTCTAATAGGTATATATTCTTTATTATTTCGTTCTAACTTTTAGGATATCATCAGGATAGAGGGATCTAGACTTTTGTGGCAACTAAATAAATATTCAAATGGATAAAATTTAGGCTTTTGGCACACAATAGTGATAATTATTCGCTATATGTAGTCTTAAAATTAATCTATTATGATCTAAAAGCCATACTAAATGCAAAACTCTTTAAAATTCATTATCATACTGAAAATTAAAATGGGGGGAGAAAGTATAAGACCTACTGATATACTAGAAATTTAAAATAATAATTAAAATATATCAATTCAATTATTAATTTATAAAATATACAAGAATATTAGAGAGTGTGGTACTATAGATATAAAGAGCTATTTTCTTTTTCCCTGGTTTTAGACTGGTTATCCCAGATAATTGTTTATTATTTTATCAGCCATTGATCAATCCTACTCGTATAGAGGTCTTCATCCACCCTCTTCTTCTTTTAATTCTTCTTATGCCATTGCTAGTGTCGAGGTACCTCCACCCAATGCAGCTATGCCTTTCGGTCCCAACTAAGCTCCTCCATTTCCTGGAGGGTTTTGCCTCTCTCCTGTCCAAGGCGCTGAATGTATTCCTGATAGGAAACTCCGAGGCGGCCTCTCGGCCTCCTCCAAGTGGCTCTAGCTTCCTTAGCTCTTCGTACCATCTATCTCTTCTCTAATGCTCTCATTCCTGAACTTTCCAACGACTCTACGCAGGAACTATCTCAGCAGCAGTCAGACGGCTAGCTTGCGTGTCCAGCATAATCCAGTTTTCATTTCCATAAGTGAGGGTTGGGAAACTGACTAGTAAATGTGCATTTTTGTATCCTTACCCATATCCCTATGTCCAACTATTCTTTTGCAGATGGGGTAGTAAACCTGGTTGGCTTTGGATATCCAGCTTGCTACTTCGAGGTTAATTTTTCCCCTGTTGTTGATGATTGTCCCCAAGTAAGTATATTCTTCTACAACTTCAAGTACCTCCCCATTACAGATCAGCAGGATGTCTCCTCGTTCCTCTTATATCTTGTACATCCAATAATAATAATTCCAAGGTATGGAAAAATTCTTACCATTTCAAAGCTTTAGAGTGCTATTTGGTAATTATTTTTCCTCTAAAGTTTTAGTGTTTTACCCAAAACCAAAACTTGCTTTTCTCCTCATCTATACCAAGGCTGATCGTTTTTGTTTCAGCAACCATTGCCTCACAGGCCATCTCTATGCTCTGAAGTAGTCTACTGATGATGGATTACTTACCAAGATCAGAACTTAGGTCATCCTTGTTCCTTCCCGGTTCAATCCTGCCCTATTGATTAATGATTATAGGGCAGTATGAAACTGGAGAATAGTTATTGAGCCACTTTCTACTTTAAAAGGCCAGAGCCTTTTACTTATATTCCACAAAAAAATTAGCTAAACCAAAAAATCAGTGGTTTCATTAAAACCAAAACAAAACAGTATTTTGATCTGTAATAGCACTTATTTTCTATTTAGTAAAAACAATAATGGTACTAAGCTTTAGAATTATATTCAAACTAAACAGAACATTACTTCTATTAATAAGCACTTATTTATTTGGGTTCAATCTACATCCAGCAGTCCAGATGATCCCATTTCATAGCCTGTCTATATTGGCTTATGGACTATATTTTTTCCTCTGTTGATTCTAATGTTTAATAAGCAACACGTAGCCGTAGTCATCCGTTAATAAGTAAACCTAAGATATAATTACATTTGTAAGTTCGAGTAAACATGATTAATAGCTGGTAGTTGTTATCAATTAGGAACTTCAGATGCTCTCAAGAAAATAAATAAGAGGGTACTTTATTTCACACCTTGCCGTGAGTTACTTTAGTACAGTTAAGAATCTGATTTGTGCTTCATGCAACACAGATTTTTTTAAAAACAAAATACCTGTGCTTTTGAATTTTCCATCAGAATTATTAAACCTTTGACTTTCTACATAATTATCATCATCAGTGTTGTAACATCCTAGTTATTGAGTCAGGGCCTCCTCTAACAGCCTCTGCTTTTTAATATGATCATACAAAATTACTTGAGCCCAGACTAATTTATTATTATTATATATATGAGATTTGGTTATCTCTTAATGTAGAAGCCCAAAATGTTTATCTGGGGGATTTTTTTGGTGTCTGATCTTCTGTTCTGACCAACCTATAACACACTATCTTACACAACCGTACACTCCCTTTATAACATTTGGATTCCAAAAGTAAATCTTATAAGGCATATTTATTTGAATGTTTTAAAGCAGCTATCTTCACCCACTCAAATTTGTAAAAGAAGTCCTTACAACTAACCAAATCCCTCAAATAGTTGAATTTAACATGATCAATCCAATATTTTCACATAAAAGGAAATAAATTCATAGAAGGAATTCTGTATCACGTTGTCAAGTTAAAATACTTTCTCTAACAAATAGAATAGGATCTTAACAGAGATAGTTTGTATCCTTATAGCTAACAAACTTTTGGTCAGCAGACTTCTATATTCATCTTTGCAAGTCTTAATTCTTGGTTTAAAGCTAGCTGTGGTTCGATTGATTTTTTGGTAAAACCTAGAAAGGTCTGCCATGTATCCCAACTCTTTTGTCTCATCGAGCTGCTTGTGGTGTCATTGTTTTCTTCTGCTTGTGGAGCTTTTTTTCTCTACTCCGCAGGTTTCTATATTCTTCTGTTGACTCGCTTGTGTGCTTTCTTTGGATCATATTTTTTGTACAAGGGCGGCGACTCAAAATAAACAGGAATTGATAAATAGGGAATGATTTGTCTTTCATCATGAGCATGCCTGGCCAACCGTATCTTTAGTTACTCGGGAAGTTTTGATGCATCTACTGTATTTCCCGGATCTTGCTCTGTCCGACTATCATTTGTTTCGATCTCTGCAGATCTATCTTAATATTTTATATGGTAAAATTGGTTTCAAAAGAAGCTTGTTAAAATCATATGGTTCCGTTTTCACCCATAAACCTCTGAAGTTCTAAAGGAATGGAGTTATGGTTTTACCAGAGAAGTGAAACAAGGTAATTGATCAAAATGGTTCTTATATCGTTAACTAGTGTTTTAAATTTTAATGAATAAATTTGCTTTGAAAAACAATTAAAAAAAAACAAATTATTTTTCTCCAACCCAACTATGTATGTCATCTGTAACATAAGTTCTGAGAGTATCATCAATATAAAATAGAGGTAATATAAGAAATTACAATCAATCAACTTGATGTAAATCCATACGTCAATAATGGTTTATTTATAATTATTAAACATTCAACTTTTGTTTAGTTTTGAACAATTTTCAAAGTTTTAGTAATATTTCTTGTAAAAAAAAATATTATAAATCTGATGTCTCCAACAAAATGAGCTTAAGTCTATCCGTTTCGTAAAATTTGATCTGTTCTAGATTAATGTTACTACCTGTCTTGTTATGACTTCAATTTTTTATACTTTTAGACTATTGTATCAAACCAATACTTCGTCTATCTGCTGCTCTTTCTCAATTCATTTGTGACTATTCGTCCCAATTATATGAAATTTTATGGACGTGTTTAATTATTATCCCTAATATTTTTATATTAGGGATAATAATTAAACACATTTACGAAAATCAGGAATTTAATTAGATCTTTGGTATCCCATGACGTCATTTGCTGTGTTCTTTTACATTTTACCTCTTGTAGTTTTAATTGAATTGAATTGAATGTGAGTTTATTACTATCTTACAAACTATATGTTACTGATTCTATTGAATTTCTTTACTTTTCTTCTCATTGTAATATTCATTAATGATATTTTACTAAATCTTGCATACTTATCAATCATCTTGTAAACTTTTTAAATTATTCAAACAATCAAAAATAAAAAATATAGATTACTGTAGAAAACTTTTTTCTCTCAAACAAAATACCTATTAAATTTATTAGGATATTCTCATAAGAAACTTTTTGATTGTGTCGAATTGTTGAAATTTTGGTGTTGCGCGGATGGCAGCACCTTTATTTGATTGCTACGAGAGAGAGCCTTTGTTGTGTCTCAGTCTTTGGTTACGTTCGTGAGATGCATGTATGGTCTTGGTTCTCTTTTAAATGACAAGAAATACAAGTATTTACATGACGTTCGAGTTTGGAAAGCGGTAAATCAGTTATGAACGGGCTAACTTTAAGTGAATTTTGTTGTATATTTTGTTGTCCACCTTGTCCGTCTAGAATTGCAGCCAAGTTAGCTTTTCTACCTCCTGAACCAACTTATAGTTTTTCAGACGAATCTTCAAATAAGTGTCAAATTACATTATCTGAAAAAGCTGAATGGCAATATTCTGAAAGGGATAAAGAAAACATTGAAGGTTTTTTTGCAAGGACATCAAGAGGAAATAAAATTGCATGTCTGTTTGTTAGGTGTAGTCCTAATGCAAGGTATACAATACTGTTTTCACATGGGAATGCTGTAGACCTCGGACAGATGAGTAGTTTTTATTTAGGATTAGGCACACGAATCAATTGTAATATATTCAGTTACGATTACTCAGGATATGGTGTGAGTACTGGGAAACCGTCTGAGAAAAATTTGTATGCTGATATTGATAGTGCGTGGCATTCATTAAGGACAAGATATGGAATCAGTCCCGAAAATATTATTCTTTATGGACAAAGTATTGGTACAGTGCCAACTGTGGACCTTGCTTCTCGGTATGAAGTTGGTGCCGTTGTTCTACACTCTCCACTTACCTCAGGGATGAGAGTCGCATTCCCAAATACCAAACGCACCTGGTTTTTTGATGCCTTTCCAAGGTTAGAAACATTATTTCCTTGTTTTTTTTTAAATATTATTATTGACATATTTTGGTAATTGTAAATAAATTGTCTCGACTTAAATCCTTGCCATAATAAATTCCAATTGTAAAAAGTGTTTGTTGACGTTCTGTAAAAAAATCTCTTGGTTTTTGATTTTTTTATGCATTGATCAACTTTATTTATCCTGCATAATGCTATGTTATGGCATAATGACATATTCATTGAATGTTATTTATTAGTTTTATTTGTGTTTTTCAATGATTTATCTTATTTTCTATCAATGGTTCATTCATTGGCTTTTGGAGTGCCTCAACTACACATAATATCTAATATTTTTGTGAAATGAAGTTTTTAGCAGCACCCGATTTTATAGTTCATTGAAAAAATCAGTTTGAAATATGGTATGTTAAGTTAATATATTAATATGAAGTTATGGTAAGTGATTACTTGCTGAACTAACTTTTTAGATGTTTTTTCTTTTTTTCAATTATTGTTTTACGACCAAATGTCTGAAATGCATATTAACATTATAATGCTTGTACATGTATGAAACTTGTTTTATCTCTAATTTTTAAGGGATGTAATGAAGTAAGTTAAATTAAATAGATTGATTTAGACATTTTCAGTTTATTGAGTGTTATCAGTGGTTTATCAAAATTTGAGCATTATTATTCCATATCATATTCATTTAACGTTGATATAAATCACCTTGAGAGATTTCACCTAATGTAGCGTCTCTACTGGATTGTCTAGTCTTTATTTAGTTCAAGTTTATAGTAGTAACAATAATGATTATTTTATTGTTATATTGTTTTAATCTTGTATGAGCCATATTAATTAATTTATAATAGTTTAAACTCAATTATAGTTTTTCTATTTTGTATTTTTGCCTTCTTATCATTAGCATTTTTTTTTATAATATCTAAAATATTAAATAACACTAAATAATTTTTGCATATGCTCTTATAGCCTTCGATTGGTCCCTCTTTTTTTTTTTTGCATTTTAACATTGACTTTTAACGACATTATGTGTTTGTGACAACCATTTGTTTTGATTATTAATGAATTTAGCAATATTTTTGTTTAAAATTTTCTTGATGAAATAAATGGTTAGGACAGAGTGACCAATATATTTTTTGATTTTTGTACAAGCCAATTTGTCGGCCCAAACTTGTGATCCATCATCAGGGCTGAACTTAAAAGATACAAAAGAAATATACGATTAGATAAGTGATCGTACTATATATTGACTCCATCCACGCCATCTATTTCATTTAAACATCATAGTAGAATCTAATGAAAATAGTCAATGAAATCTGATAGTATAATACATTCATATGTTACAGGCAATGTTTTTTTTCCCACAGAAAAAAGAGTTGATTCAGGAAGACATTCAATAATAATAAAAGTTGGTGGTTTGTTATACTCAACAATAGCATACTAATGTTTACAAATATATTTATATTGATTTTAACTAATGAGTTTGCAATGGTTTTGTTGCAAATTAACACATACAAAATTGAATTAATGGATGCAAAGTGTTTTGAGAAAAATGATTAAACACAATAATGAAGACACTCACCATTTCTTATGTAGTATGTTTTATTGATTTTTATGAACCTGATTACAAATGAAATGAGGGTTTTCATTCCTATAAAAAAATGGTTGGTTTCACAAATTTCTTAATAAAAAATAAATTTATATAAATTTTAATTTGTAAGTGCTCAATATGGTGAATTCTGCTAAACTTCAATTTTTACATATTTTCTTTACTTCGTAAATCTTGAAAGATGAGGATTGATAGCATGAGTTCGGATCGTGTTCCTTTCTAAAGTATATAAATGGAAATCTATATTACTAAAGTACCTCACTTTTTATCAATGTATGACAAGTTCTTTGTGTTTTCCACTATTTTCAATAAAAACACTGGTGATGTAGAAGATTAAATTCTGTTGAGAAGCCAATGTTTCAATACTGTTATACCAATTAATAAGATTTAATTTGGTACAGTAATTGATCACAAACCACATAGCTTTAATCCTGATTTTAAAAATAAACATTTTTGATTATTATGTATTTCTCATCATTTCATTATTCAATGTGTTATTATCAACATCATTTATTACTCCCAAGTTTTGACTTTCAATGTAATCCATTTTTTAAAATTTAAATGTACATAGTCTGTCAAGGCCATTAAGTTTTTTCTTAGGCTCTAATTCAAAAGATTTAATAACTCTCTCAACCATATTATAATCATAATACAATAATTTTTGTCTAAACCTTTTCAGTACATGTATTTACTAAACTTTTCTTAATTAATTCATATCCTTGCCAGATTTTCTTATTCATATGTAATGATAATGTTCTGATTTCTGTTGGATCATAATAAATTTATGATTTATATCCAAGATGGGTTAGTTACTCCTATTTTATTAATATCCATAAACAATGGTAAAAAAGAATTGTTATGTACAAATAAAAAATGAAAAGGACAAGCTAGAGTAGGCAATCTCTGTTTGCTGCCAATTTCTCTATTAATTTAAAAATAATATCATGCATTTTTTACTATTGTGGATTGTAGATTTATAATATGTGTTTATTTTTTTCTTGAATAAATTTAATGAGGTCAGTAGGTTTATCTTTAATTGATAGTCTCGTAGATTTCATTATCAATTATGATTTATTAATTAAAATTATTTATATCATCCTGTTCATTATCTATGACATGTAATAGTTTGCAGTAATAATCTCCCTTAAAATGTTTTTCTAGGGAGAGGAAAAAGGTACAAGATTCACTATGTGTGGGACTTGGTACTCTTATTGTAGGTGTCTGACTTGTTTTATCTTCCTACCTTAAGACAGAGTGTCTAGCAGCCTTGAATGCCTTGAGCATTGGGAATTTTTCATGTAGAGAAAAAATCATTAATTCTTCTTGCAAAACAGCCAGTCATCGGCTCATTTTAGGTTTTAGTCTGATAATTTCCTAATCTGCACTAACCAGAAAGTGTTATTCACATTCTCTCTCTCTTTAAAACATGTATTAACTTGTTTTTTGTATAGCATCTTGAATTGTACGGTATAGCCTTCAAAACTTTGAATTATGGTTAAACAATTTCATGTTTATACTGGATTCAGACCCAATGAATATCTCTTTGAAATTACGTGAACTTTGGGTGTATTAGAGGAAAGCTGATGGAAAGAAGTAACTTTTTTGGATTCCACAAGAAAGGTTAAATTTTATGAGAGCAGCTTCATTCCATCTGATTCAATTGAGTATTTTTGAAAAATTATTCATTTTTACTTGTTTACGTTGCTTTGGCTGCGTTGATTGTTAAATGAATATTTTTCTACAAATCAGTTACTATCTTTTAGAAAATTAATTATTGCATTATGTTTGAAATGGTTATAACAAATATTGATTTGTTGTGTTAAATACATTTATTTTAATTCATGCGGTACCTCAATATTGTACTTCTTAACATGTCCATGACCTCCTATATGACTTTCAATTGATGTATGAGATACATTTAACTGTTTTACATGCTCTCACACCCATGTTCATCATTTTCTCTTCATCAACTTCAGAAAGTTGACTAGAACATTGTTCTCCTTTCAGTGTAAAATATCTTGAACAAAATTTTTTAAATCAATTTTGACACATGCTTCCTTTTCTTTATGAAAATAAAAAAGTAAAATATGTCAAAAATGCTTATTTTTGCATTTTATGGTAGAACTGACTGTAAAGAGACAGTAGTAAACAAAATTATACAGAATTTATTTTTATTGAAACCTAAAGGTATCGTCTGCCAAATCTCAAAAGAAAAAAGTTCTAACATTAAAAAAATAATAATAGAATAAACATACCAATTTTCCGCTGTTACAAACTGAAATTACCTTCTTGCCAGCCCTATAGTTGTTTAATGCCAGCCCCATGTTTATCTTGAGTTTGCCAAACTTTTCTATTCTGGTTGATCATAGTGAGGTTTATTACATGTTGTCATTTCATAATTATTTATGTTGGAACCAGGTGTGTAATTGAATTCCACATTTCAAAACCAGGTTCACTGTGGCACTTTAATTTTATCAATCATTAAGGCTACAACATTTTTTTTTGTTGTTGAAACTTTCCCTAAGTAGCTTATCTATCATTAGATTTATTAGTTTAATGTATTTTTTAAATATGTAGCTGTTCTAATTGAATGAAAGAATTTATAAGCCATAAATAGTATTACTTTCAATTAAATGTATTATTGGAAATGCATGTTTAGATTTATTGATATTTATAATATTATTTGTATTTTTATTTCAGCATCGACAAGGTCCCAAAAGTTACTTCACCTGTTCTTGTCATTCATGGAACAGAAGATGAAGTTATAGATTTTTCTCATGGAGTTGCTATTTATGAAAGATGTCCAAGACCAGTAGATCCATTATGGGTTGAGGTAAGTGGACTATGATTTTTCCTCTTTTTTTTCTTTTATCCCCTCTTATAACTTTCAAATTTTTGTTAGATTAATGTTTTGTATTGTTTTCATATATTTTTATTTCTGTCTACTGATTATATATTTTTTTAATTAAGGAGTTCAGAAAGTAACAAAGAATAAATTAAGAGGGTTTCAATATTAATAGAATAGAATAGAAAACAATCTTCATTCTGGGACCAAGTCCCTTTAGAATAACAATCATGAACAAAACAATAAACGTAATATACATCTGGCCAGAAGGCTACATAATAGTACGAATCATGAAGTGAATAAAAGTTACAAAAACATAATAAAAATAAAAATAGAAATGAAATAACTAACAAGTACGAAACGACAAGATTTTAACTAATTGTCGAAAATAAATATATTAATACCAACAAAATAATTATTAACAAAATTAATAAGTTCCAGTATAAGCCTTGAAGTACCAAGGACAAAGAGCGCAGTTCATTATTCGCTTTCAATGCCCTCAAGCATTTTTGAAAGGCCCCCATATACCACACTACAGTAGTCAAAGTTGGGGAAGATGAGGAATGATACAAGAAGCTTAAGGGTAGGTTGTTGTAATAGGAACAGTGGTGAATAGATTTAGGAAGATCGTTGATATAACAGTTGAGGAGAGGAGATATGCTTGAGCCCTGTGCCACACCTGAGGATAGAGTGAGGAAAGAGGAAAGGGGTTGATTGGGCATGGAAACTGCTTGGGACCTGCCAGAGAGGAAAGATTGGAACCATAGAATTGAACTGTTGTAAAAGGACAATGACTTTAGTTTGGAAAAAAGGATAGAATGGTCCAAAGAAAGCTTTAGAAAAGTCAAGTAGGATTAACACAGTTAGTTGTGTGTTGTCCATGGATGTATGTATATCAGTGGTGATTTTGGTAAGGGCAGATTGTGTGGAGAAACCAAGATGAAAGCCTGATTGAAGTGGATCAAGGAGTTTGGTCTGTTCGAGAAAATTTGATGTTTGAGACGGGAGTATTCTTTCGAGAGGTTTGGAAAGTATGGAGATTGGCCGGTAGTCTTTGGTAGATACTGGGGTTGAGGTTTTGTTTATAGGATGGACTAAGGCTTTTTCCAAGAAGTCGGGAATACTGCGTTTTGTAGTGAAAAATTATATATGAAGAGTAGTACAGGTAGGACATCGATGAGGCATAATTTTAGATTAATAAAATGTCCAGAAGTAAACATTTTAATTTGGTAGGCAATAGAACATTTTTCTGATTAGTAAAAAGAAATTAACCTAGCCCGGAACAACTTTTAAAGGTCATTTTAGTCAACAATTTATTTTTTAATAGACAATGTAATTATTCATATATACCTCCTTTTATACATTATGGCTTCTTTTGAACTTAAATGATTTTATTTGGTTCAAGTTCATCTTAATATCACTGAGACAAATTATGATATATAAAAAGAAGAGCAACTAAATTGAGTTGTAGCAAATTAATTATCAAAGCTTTGACAGCAGCACACAGTTACAGAGTTGAATGTGAAAATTAGACTGGTGGCAACAAATAAAAGGAAATTTATTTGAATATATTATGATTGAAAGTTTATATATGTTTACATACCCTTCTCACTTATCCAGATTGAAAAAACACAATTCAAAAAATTTGTTCTATTATAATAAACATTATATTATGCTCAAGTTATGTTCTATCTGTAAGCCTCCATGTTTTTTCTCAAAAACAACTTTCTTGGAGGTCACCTATTGTATCTACATTTTAGGGTAGGCTGTTTTTTAGTATTATAATTTGGATATATATATATATATATATATAATACTTTTGTAATACAATTTCTAAGCAAAATTAAATGTCTTTCATTGTTATACTCATTGAAATAAAAAATTGAGGAATATTTTTCCATGTCGAAAACAAATTTTTGAAAATAAGAATAGTGACATCGATTAATAAAAAACATTTGAAAAGTAAAAATTTTTGAAAAAATATCTGATATATAAAGTCGTGGAAGGTAATGGAGATTAATGTCAAACTCATAAAATTAGCATATTAAGTGGCACGGTCTATTTTAAGAATCTATTCCCTGTGACACAGAAAAGCCTTCAGTGTTAGAATTAAGAAACTATGCTTTTTTTCTTCTTCTATTTCTCCACCACTACATAGTTCTTACAATAAGGAGAAAAAAAATTTATTTACCAACCAATAATTTTTTAACTTTTAACTACTAATTTTACTAAACTTATAACTTTTCTTACTTTGAGCAACTCCTTAACTTGTACAAAAGCTGATAAGAAGAGGTAGTTTACAACCCATAGAATTTAGACTAAGTGGGATTAAGGAGGAAAACTTAAATAATTTGCTATTATACATATCATGTCATGAAGACTTAAATAATTTGCTATTATACATATCATGTCATTCTCTTAAAGTAATGTCTCTAGTGACATATTTATGCTAATTAGTGTATAACAGCATTGATTCAATAGATCTAAATAGTTTTTGTGTTTACAGTTGTATACATTTTATTTGTCATTTTAACTGTTCTAATTTTGTTGCTACACAATATTCGCAATAACGTATTTTTGAATTTGTTTAGCTTTGTTCTTTGAGTCATTATCATGTTGAAATTTTTTGTTTTTCCATTATATTAAATTCTCACTTGATTTTAATTTATATTCTTTTTAAGTATTGTGACCTTTCACACTCATTCTTCCTTTCTTCTTATGGTGCCTTATTCAATCAATGAATGTCGGCGATTATTTCGGCAAATTTGCCTCGATCTTTTGTTATTCTGATCAATTCTTCATAGTTCAAACCTGTCCAATGTCCTATGCTTCTGATCCAAGAGAGCTTCCTTCTGTTCTAATTCCGTGTTTCCTTCAATTTAATCTTGTATGATCAGTTGCGGCAGAAAATACTTTTGATTCCTTAGTAAATGTCCTAGGTAAGATGTTTTTCAGGCCTTGATGGTATGGAGTAATTCTCTTACTTGGTTTAAATGATCGAGAACCTGTCTATCTGTTACATGGTCGGTCCAGGGAATTTTTAATATCCTTCTTTAAGTTCACATCTCGAAAGCCTCTAATTTATTCATGGCAGGGACTGTGAGTGTCCATGACTCTTCCTTAAGATGTTAAAAAACTACAAACCATCAACTTTTTCTTAACATTTTGAATTTATTAACTTTTGTCCCATCAAACTAAATTACAGATGACCAGGCAGCTTGAGAATAATTTAAATACTTAATGACAAACTTTGACATGGGTTTTTGTTTTTATTTTATTTTAGAAACTAACATTTTATTGCCTACGGGTTATTTCAGCTAAAACATCCATGTTATTAATTAGGTGAAATCTTTATTCAACTACATTTTTAAATTCACCTGATTATATCTAAATGTTATTATTTATTATTACCACATCCACTATTTGAGACTTATCCTGCTCCAATATAGACTGCCAGTTTTCCTGTTCAAGTGCTGCTGTCTTCTGATTTCGGGTGCTGAGCCATCAGTAGCTACAGAATCTTCCGATCTTGCTTTTAGACGACCAACTCTCCTAGTTCCATACACTAGCTCACTTAATACCTGTGGAATTTCTTCAGGATTCATTCTTATTACGTCTCTGGCCCATCATAATCTCGCTAGCTCAATGACCTTGACAATGTCTACATCTATTTTGTAATAAAAGTCCTTTAACTTGTTATTTGTTTTTCCTAGCCAGGCTTGAGTAATGCATAATGAGTCTAATATTCTTTGGGCAATTTTCCTCTCACAATTACCTCAGGAGTGAAAATTCAATTGTTTAATTTATTCACAACATTTTTGAGCCATAGGTAAGGACTAGGTGGATTAGCGTACCAAGCTAGTTGGTAACTAGGCTTCCGTCCTCTGTTTTGCAGGCTTTGCTATTATGGACAGAGCTGTGCTACAGAAGTATTTTTGAAGTAGAATCTATTCCCATTGAGCAATAAGCTCTCTTAAATTATTCCACCATTCCAGGCATCTTCTAACACTACCTATCCGTAAGCTCCTCATCACTTCTTTTATCTTTCCACACTTTGACTATAGCTGTTAGGCATATGGTGGCCTCTCGAATAGGCTCGAGGAGAGGTTGAGGTGGATTATGAACTGCTTCGAATTGTCTTCGATGCCCTGAGAAGGTCTCGTGTGTCCCGTCGTTACGTTGAATTAAAGTGGCTTTTTCCTTTTATCCGTAGACTCTATTTCCTTGGTTCTTACTTATATCAAACTATCTATTCACAACATCCATCTTATATCTATAGTCTCCTACAATTCAAATCTTCTATCCAATCCCAGGGCACAAGATCTCGCTTTTCCGATCTTTATATCCATTCCCATAGAACTAAAACTTTTGAGCGTTCCTTTCTCGCCCGTTCTATCTCTCTTTAGAACTCACTCCCACTCGATATCCGTCATGTGTCTTCTTTAACCTCATTTAAATCCAAACTTTTCCTACATTTCTAAGTAGCATCTGTTTGCTGAGAATATGTATCTGTTTTTTTCTAAATTGTTGGCATAACCATTAAGTTGAACAAATCTATTCAACAATAGATACTTGGATTCCTGCATTCCTTACAGTATTTTTTAAGGCCATATTAAAACAATACAATCCAGGCCTAGTGAATGCTCTAAACAAATCTCCACCAACTTTCATGAAAGTTGAGAGATGAATGAATGAGAGATATTGTTCTCCATTGCCATTCTCACTAGTTATGCAAGTTTATGAGAGATATATTCATCTCTAATACATACTATAAGTACACTTGTTATATAGAGTATAAATATTATGTAGTATTTATAGGAAGTAGTTGGAATTCTATGATGATATGCTCTGTTGAGATTTGGTATTCTACTGCCGTCTTTAGTACCATCCATAGTGTAAAGATCTGGTCAGTCGTTCACCTACTTCTTTGGAATCCAGTTAGGTTGGCAAGAGTAGTATGTCGTATTAGATGGTTAACAAGATCTTGTAAGTCCATTGAATTAGCGATATGCCTCAGTAGTTGCAACAGTATAGTGCATCATTTTTTTTATATATTGGCCGAATTATTGATTCCTTCTATTCCATGGGCAGTCTTTCTTCCTTCTATATTTCAATCAATAAATTCTGCTGTAGCTGCTTACCCAATTCACAACTGCCATGCTATGTAAGATCTGCTGAAATTTTATCAAAACTTGGGGCTTTATGGTTTTATAATTTATCTATAGCATCCTGTAGTTATTTATCTGATGACTCATTAAAATTTTTATTGCTAGTTGCTTCCTGTACGTCTCATCTCTCTGTTGGTTGCCTATTTCTATTGAGAAGGTGGCTAAAATAGTTCACTACTCCAAACATAGTTGAAACTTGAATAAACTGTCGTTGAATGCTGCGAAAACTCAGGCCATCCTAATTGGTTCCAACACCCTTCTTAAATCTATCAACTCACTTCCGCGATTAACCTTAAATTATCACTCTATTGCCTTCAGTTCCTCTGCTAGAAACCTCGGAATCATTTTCGACCAATCCCTATCATGGAAACCCCACGTTGCCCAAATTTCCCATTGAGCAATAAGCTCTCTTAAATTATTCCACCATTCCAGGCATCTTCTAACACTACCTATCCGTAAGCTCCTCATCACTTCTTTTATCTTTCCACACTTTGACTATAGCTGTTAGGCATATGGTGGCCTCTCGAATAGGCTCGAGGAGAGGTTGAGGTGGATTATGAACTGCTTCGAATTGTCTTCGATGCCCTGAGAAGGTCTCGTGTGTCCCGTCGTTACGTTGAATTAAAGTGGCTTTTTCATTTTATCCGTAGACTCTATTTCCTTGGTTCTTACTTATATCAAACTATCTATTCACAACATCCATCTTATATCTATAGTCTCCTACGATTCAAATCTTCTATCCAATCCCAGGGCACAAGATCTCGCTTTTCTGATCTTTATATCCATTCCCATAGAACTAAAACTTTTGAGCGTTCCTTTCTCGCCCGTTCTATCTCTCTTTAGAACTCACTCCCACTCGATATCCGTCATGTGTCTTCTTTAACCTCATTTAAATCCAAACTTTTCCTACATTTCTAAATTCCTAATCAGATGCTTTATAATCAATAAATAATTATATTATAAGATATATTCAACTTGATCTGTAAATATTCCTCACTCATAATGATATAATTTTTTTTAATTATTTGATGCTATCATTTATTCACCTATTTTTCCATAAGCCTATTTCTTTTTATTGTAAAATTGTCTGTTTTTTATTTTGTATTACATTTCTAATTCTCTACCAAAACATCATACCTGTTTAGTTATTTATTTTCAAGATATTTCTTTTGCTGTTTGTGAAAGAGCTTCCCTGCATGCTTCCCATGTATTATCAATATTTATTTTATATTAATTTAATTTTAATTTTAAACTTAAGACTTACAAGAGAAGTTTTGACTTACTTTAGGGTCCTTTAGTATACTAATGTCAATTCTAGTCGTTCTACACCCATGCTGCATTTTAATGTTTGAAATTCTACTTTATTTTATTGGTCTGAATCAGCATTTGCCCCTCTATTTTCTCTGACATGCAGTATAGAAGATCTGTGCCTTGCACTCATCAGGATATAATCTGTCTGGGAGGATGTTATCTGTTACTTGTCCATGGGGCCCAAACTTCTGCTATGTACCTAAGTGAATTGATATATGTGAAAAACATGTACCTCCAACGTTTAGGTTCTTCAATCTACAAGTTTTTTTCCCTTTCTGTTGGATTGTCTGAAAAATAATGCAGGATTTTATCTTTTCTTTAAAATACTCCTTCAAAGAGTAAACTGTTTATGCTTTTTGTACTTTTGACGTTTATAAATGTGAACTCTTAGTAGTCGTCTTTCAAACAAAAATATTTGTTTACCTCTGTAACATTTTATTATTATTATCACTGGCTCTACAACCCAGCACGGGTCCTGGCCGCATCAAGGCGTCGCCTCCACTCTTCTCTGTCCTGCGCCAAGGTCTTCCAGGCTCTGGATCCAATGATGCTGCCTGCATCACTCTCGACTTCATCTGACCATCTAAGTCGTGGACGCCCACGTTTTCTTTTTCCATCAACGAATCCAAACAGAAGTCTTTTTAAGACAGCGTTGTCCCCCATTCTGGCCACATGTCCAGCCCATCTCAATCTAGCTATTCTTATGTGCTTCACCACGTCAGGCTCCTGATACAAAAGATACAGCTCTGCATTTTGTCTGAGTCTAAATTGATCGCCAACTCTTACAGCTCCAAACATTCTTCTTAATATTTTTCTTTCGAAGAGCAGCAAACTGTTGGCATCTGCCCTGGACAGAGACCAGGTTTCCGATCCATAAGTCAAAACAGGCCTGATGATTGTTTTGTACAGCATGACCTTGGCTCTTCTTGATATCAGACGACTTCGTAAAATTTTCGCCATCCCAAAATAACATCTATTAGCGGTCAATATTCTTCTTTGAACTTCTGGGCTGGTTGAGCTATCTGCTTTGACCAAAGAACCGAGGTAGACAAAACTGTCGACACTTTCGAATGTGCTGTAACATTTTACTACTTAGAAATTGTTCAGTCTTTACTAAGATGGCAAAGCGTGATTTTCACAAAATTTTGTGACGAATTGGTCAGAACGGAGCCCAAACAGCCAGAAATATTTTTGGGGCAAAGGCAGTATAAGTGAGTACACTGTTCCACATTGGTTCCAGAGATTTCAAGAGGGAGACTTGAGCCTTGAAGACAAAGAAGGCAGTGGAAGACATTCTGCCAACTTACAAGCTTTTTCACCTTCTCAATCGGCTTGTAATCGACGGTTGATTTGGTGACTTAGAGTTTCCTTGCCACTTCTTGAACAGTTGTTCTGGGGATTTCTTCTACCAAAGCTCAGAGAACATCGTCATCAAGACAGCAAAACTTCTTCCATGGCCTTCTTTGTCGCCAAGAACACTTGCAATCTCTGGAAACACTGGTGAACAGAGCACTCACTTATACTGTCTTTGTCCTTGACTTGGCTGATATTTCTGGCCGTTTGGGCTCCTTTCCGGCCGAGTTTGAACTCATAAAACTAAATTATGTGAAAACTATGCTTTGTCATCTTAGTTTAAACTGAATTATTTCAAAGTATCAAAGTGTTACAGATGTAAGCAACATTTTTGTTTGAAAGAGGATTGATAAGTGTTTACATTTATAAACGTCAAAAGTACAACAAACATTAACAGTCTACTATTTGGAGAGGTATTTTAAAGAAAACATAAACTCCTGCATTATTTTCTAGACAACCCTATTATTACAGACTTCTTGCAGATTAAATTAGCCAATAATAGGTTGATATATCCTTTCCTTACCAACTTGGGCATTGACATCACCTAACACAATCCTTACATTGCAACGAGGGCATTCATTGTAACTCCTTTCTATTTGACTATGGAATTCATCTTTGAGGTTATCTTCTGTTGGAGCATGAACACATTTTATGCTTTAGTTGTATAACTTTCATTTTATCTGTTGTGTGTGCTCTAGGGTTAATTGGTTCAAATGATGTTATGAGTTGTGATATCTTCTTCAACAATGAATCCAGTGCCAAAAGTATGGAGGTGGTCATCGCAACTGTAATAGACGGTACATGTCCCTTCCATTATGTGAACATTTACCATAAAGATTAATTTTCCTCCATTAATAAATAAAGTTTTTATGGAAGAAATTCAGATTTAATTTAATATAATTTATAAATAGCGTTTGTAAAAGAAAATATTGTTAGTGAGAAGCTACCCCACGTATAGTACTTTTCAATCAGTTTTTCCAACTTAAGGAAGTGGATTAGCTCAGTGCATAGGGTTACTGATCTCTAGGTCCTGTTTTTGTGACCAACCAAGGCAAATAAATTATTTTTCTGTTAACAGCTGTGGATCTAATCTGTAGGATCTAAAGACCCTATTAAGTCTCACCCAGTCTCTATAAAATCTCTTTACAGAAGCAGTTTTAATGTGATGATGTCTACTAACTTTAATAGGCTTGGTTGATATCTGGAATCGCTGAAGATTTTTTCTACAATGTTAAGGTCCAGGATAATCATAATTATTAAGATAACTGAGTAGTTAATTAAGAAATGTTGAAACAGCTTGGTCTACAAACCATTCAGGATTGTGATAATTGGCCAAATAAACATTATCTGCTGTTGGTTACCAATGTCAAATGTTATATTTTTCATGATAGTTTTGGAATTGTAGAAAAACATTTATAGATGTCATATTCAGTCTTTTATGAAGTTAATTCAATTTTACAAATGTTTCAGGGAGCTGGTCATAATGATGTTGAATTGTATGGCCAGTATCTAGAAAGACTTAAACGGTTTGTTACTGTTGAGCTAGTCAACTGACAGTTACTCTGGGGCGATGACCTCAACCCATCAACTCTAAGCTCTGCAACCAATAGCTCAGTAACGGAAAAACTCCTTTAACGTATAATCCGGCATGGATTAACTTTTTGAAGTAATAATTTGGAATGGTTAGGAAAAAAATTTCAAGAAGCTATACTATATTTTTATAAATATTAATAATAGAAGTTAAAAATAAACTTTGCTTATTTTTAGTTTGTACAATAGTAGTTATTTAATATAGCCATTATAGGCAGGGAATTATGCTCTTGTGTATATTCAACAATTTGTGTAAATTCTGAATTTATACTTATTAAAATGTTTTTATATAAACTGATATTTGTTTTGTAATATTTGTAAGGCTGAAAAATAAAATATTGTAGGTAATAATTATTCATTGATATATTAAGTATTTATTAAAATTTATTTTTTTGTTAATTTGGCCTTCTAATGTGTTATAAAAACGTCTCTTATCGTTTGTAATTATTAGATTTTATTACTTTTTTTTACAAACATATAAATGTGTGTCTATATATATATATATATATATATATATATATATATATATATATATATATATATATATATATATATATAAAATTTATTTTTTATTTACTTCTTAAATTCTTTTGTAAAATTTTAAAAAAATACTCTCCATTTCTATCATATTAAATTAACCACATTAAAAAAAAAAAGATTTTCATACTCAGAACTTATGAAATAGCATTTATTTGTTATATGTACATACATATATAAATTTTTTTCATGTTATAATTCCCATTCGAACTGATTTATTAGAATGAGCTCTTTGAATGTTATTTCTTGTACTTGCTTGATTGTAAATTAATAATTTATTATTTTTATTATTTAAAAAAATATGAATATTTGGAAAGGGCTCAAAAATAATATAATCATCTTAACATTTACTAAAAATTTAAATAAAAAAATTGATCATAAAATGTCTTGTATTAATTGTTCTAATGAATTCCTAATCCTAATATATTTGTTATTTTTGAAGCTTTGATATTCCCTTTAACTATAATTATGATCACTTCATTCATCCTTATTTTATGGAATGAATAATGTTTTGAATATTTAAGTTAACCTTTTTTTTCTGTGTTAAACTACATTAAAAGAAAAAATCATCACTGTTTTCTAACCAAATCATATCAGTTTTCCGTGTATCTCTTGGAGTCGTATAAATCGTTGTAATATTCTCATTTTAAGTTCTAAATCACAATCCTTTCTGATTTATATTTCTTTTTCATTACTTTTTTCCATTTATTTCATCCTTATATAAAATTTGATATTATTTTCAAATACATTAATGTGTATTATATTAATTATTGTTATTTTATATGAAACATCAGCCAATATTGAATATACCAAATCTGCCATGGAATTATAAAACTATAACAAACAAAAATGGTATTTTTAAAGATAATCATAAAATATTAACATTTCTACTATGTTAATATTTTACATGTATATATATATGTATATATATATGTATATATATATATATATATATATATATATATATATATATATATATATATATATATATATAAGAAAGAAAATATAAAATAAATTATTTTTTGATCAATAACTGCAAAATTACTGCATATAGTAAAAGACAGTGCCAGTGCAAGAACCATTACTTAGGGTTAGTAATTTTAATCCAGAGAATAAATATAATTGTATTATTAAATTTGACTTTATTTATTTCACTCTTTATTTCTCTTCTAGGAAATGTTAATTATGATTTTCCTTCTCAGATTCTGTTTTGTTTGAAATTTATAATTGTGAATCATAAATCCAACCAATTAATTAAAGTAAACATTACATAGATTACACAAAAATAACTTTGAAAAGCTACCGGTAGTTGGCACTCTTGTCTATAACATTTAGGATGGATAGAAATTATTTAATGACCTACTTATATCCAACTTTTAATTTTTATTTTTATTATTTGTTCTTATTGAGGCGATAAGTAATAATTGGTGATTAGTTCCTGTCAGTTTACTTATTAGCTTGTAAAAACGAAGATAATTAATATTTGGCAAACACTTTTTTAATTTGTTGAAATACTGACTTATTTATACATTTTTATTTTATATTATATAGGGAGAAATATAAATTAATTTTGTGCAATGTTGAAAATGGTTAGTTGGATGTTGATAGTTGAAAATTTTCTAATCGATATATCTTTATGTCTATAATAATACTCGTTCCTTACTCTAAGAATAGCTGCACTAAAACTGTAATAGAATGCAATGATTGTTAACATATGTAGACCATATATGTTAACACCTGTTAACATAGCAGAGCAAAAACTAACCATAGACAATAATTTTTCTTTTAAATGTCTTAGTATTACAGTTTAGCTCAATTAATTGAGCTTTACTGGTGGTTAGAGAATAAATAACTTTTTACTTACATGTTATTTATTTTAATTTTATTTCATCAAAGAATTTAAGTAAATCATTTTAATGTATTGTATTTGACTTTTGAATTATTGAGATTATCGAGTTGATACACAAGTTATTTTCTAAGGTTTACTAGTTTGGAAAGGCAATGATTAAAATTTATTCCAAATACATGTTTCATAAATAAATAGTATTTTATTAATATTTTAAGTGACTACACTAAAGTTCCGGTTCGGAAAATTTACAACACAATTTATTCAATTAAACTAGTGTACAGCACCTAAACACACCTAAAATTGGACTGTATTACTATTCTTATTCAGCATTTATACATCAATCTTAAAATTAAGGTTTTGAAACGGTTAATAAATATAGTATTAAATTCCCAAGAAAAATCATTTTTCAGAGTGTCTAGCAGCCTTGAGTTCCTTGAAGATATTTGGCTCTGATTTCGTGTGTTGGGAAAAAAATTAAATTATCCTTGAAAAACCAGCCGGTCATTGACAATTTTTAGTTTTTAATCAATAATTCCATTTTCCTTTAGTAATTAGTAATAATTGTGTAAATAATTGAGTAGTATGTTGATGTTGTAGTTACTTTTACCATCTTTAATTTGATTAAAGTTGAAAAATTTCTGTTCTGATTAATTTTTTTTTTTGTCTTTCCCTCAAACATGTACTTTATCTACAATCTGTTTCACCTTGCAGCGTCGCTTTCTCTTTTGTAAAGTAAACTAGTATTGTTATGGAATAAGTTTGCAGAAAAATAAAGTGTCAACTCCAAACAGCATAAGTTTCTACTTTAATCGATTTATACTTGTTCCTTTTAAATTTTTAAGGAATTTCTTCAGGCTATGAAGTAAGGGGTTGCCAGAATTTCTTTTATTTTAATAATTATGCTTATTATGTAACTTTATGAATGAAATTGTGGTAAAATGTATTTATGAATTTCATTTATTTTTACTAGACTTTGGTTTTCCTACTGTATTTTCTTTTTGTTTTCTATTTTTGGTGATATATTAAGCCCCAAGTATTAATTTTTAATTTTACATTATGAAAAACGAATCATTCCAATTTATTCTCAAGTCCTTATTGTCAATTTTATCATTAGTTGATCAATACAACAGTTAATCACTAAAATTTTATTTTTAGTTCAATCCAATAAACTGAAGAAAAGTGCCTTGAAATTTACAGCTCACAGCCTTAAAGTCTGCATTTTTTCTTACTATATCGCTCTGGATGCCCTATTTTTGCTCAAAAATCTTTAATACACTTTCTCTTTTTATTTTTTTTATCACTGAACCTGAGTAGAATTGTTTTAACTGAAAGACCTTGGTTTGTCTTGTTCTATTATAATCTGCTTCAAGTTTCTTTTCCATGGAGAGAATTTAAGGAAGAGTATCTGGACTGATTATCAGGATTTGGGTAATCAGTACTTTATCCACAATTTGAATATTTAATCACGATTTCTTCAGCAGGCTAATTCCAAATTCTATTAGTGATCAAAACCTAATGCGCATTTCATTAATTAGTTATGAGAAATTCATCAAAAAATGTATAATTTAAAATGTTGACAGAATTAATACATCAAAATAGTTTACCTATAAATATTTATAAATCGAATTAGTATAAATATAAATTCTTTGTGGGAATATATATATTTTTTTGTCCTGGAAGCACCAAAAACAATGTTTTGATATTTAGATTCGATTAGATTCAATTTATTATTTTTTGATGCAGTATTGATAAGTGAAAAATACCAATTTGATCTACTTATTCTGTTTTGATTCCAATACCAAACTTATAGCTGCAATACTAAATAACAGGTTTATTTTTGCCTACTGATGCTTTAGTATGTCCATTTTTCACGAGATCGGTGCTTGAATTCAAAATCCAAATTAAATTTTCTCAATGTTATGACTGAACTATTTAATGAGGGATATAAACTGTGCTAATTTTGAAATACCAACAATTAATTGTTTTATACTAAACTAATAAAAACTAACAATTATGTTGAAAACAAGCCACCCTTGCATTTTGTATTTATATTATTCTGATTAACTCTATTATTTACTTTCAAAATGATTAATAATTTTATTAGGATCAACTTTTAGTCTTGAATTTTCACTTAAACTTCTTTATTAGGTAATTTTGAATCCTTAAAAAAATAAAACTAGAAATTAGTCCCTATTAGTCATATTTTTTAAAAGATTTTTGAAGAGTGGATTTTTTTTTTATCTTGTGGTTAGTTTAATATAGAAATTATGCTAATAAATTAGATCAGTGGTTCTCAACCTATTTTTATTCATTTGGAAGATTTTTGTAGTTCACTTATTATATTTTAGTTAAATAAACTAAAATATACTAAGACTTTAACTATGTGTTAACTTGCATAAGTTGTGCAAATTACATCACCTCCTCTCTTCAAACAGATCATTGAGAACCATGGACATAGGTCTATGTTTTAAGGTGTAAGTCAATGTTAGTATATAAACTTGAATATTAAATTCAATTATTTATAAAATATTAGCTAGCAATGCTATACAATGAATGTAGAATAAATATTTTTATGTTGTAACCAATACTAGTTATATAACATTGCACATTTCTGTAATTATTTTAATTTAAATATTTTGGATGGATTAGGTTTTATTTAACAGTTTGTCTGAACATATAGCCATTTAAGATTTTTAAAGCAAGCGATATTTATCTGAGGTTTTATATTATGCTTAGGATATGATGTAACATATCATAGTCAGGTATTAATATTCATTAAAATTATATTTAATGGTGCTATTGCTATTACAAGTAGGTTGTGACTTAACAAATCAGGAAATTGAAATAAATATTTAAGTGATAAATTTTTATTAAGATGTATTATAACTATTTTACTTAAATAACATATTATGATATTTCATTTACATAAATATTCGTAATGAAATATATGCATTTCGTTATATGTGCATATAATGTTGCATATAATAATAATAAATATATGCAATATACCTGATTACATTACTTAGTAAAATTTAGTCAATTATAAATGGCTATATGTTGAAACGTTTATTTATCAACACATATTATTGCGCAAGACAGATTAAGTTTTTATAAATTAAAACATGATTTTTATTTAATGATAGCGACACTACTTAAATTGTGTTTTATATATTCAACGAAGTTTGAATGGTATACTATATTTTTCGAATGTATCGTTTTTTAAATGATTCCAGTAAGCTATTAATATTTATCTTTCTTATGGTTAAAGGTTTTTATTTTTCAATTTTTTAGAAGTTTTTTTATATGGTCAATAAAAAGAAATGTTTTTAAAGATACTAATATCTCTATTTTATAATTTGAGCTGTTTCTGTAATAGTTGCATTTTAGTTTATTTTTCAATTGTGAGTTATTTATTTTTTAACTTGCTGCTACTGGGAAATATTGTTACTGTGATTGTATTTATTATGCCAAATATTTTTTTGTTTCGTGATTATTTTTTTCTCTAAATAATTTGGATTCAAAGAACCAAGCAATATATGCAAGTGATTCCACTTGGTTTGCCTGTGATTTGAATAGATACGCTTTAGCAAATTACATAGTTAAATACTAATGTATGTAATGAAAATGTGCATAGGTCATATATCAAAATTTGACTTATTTTCTTTTTTAGCAATTATATTGTATAACATAATGCAGGTTACACGATCTACCAGTTTGTTTAGTTCTAAAAAATCGTGCACATTTTATGATTTCTAAATCTTTTAATTGGACTTCCCTTCTGTATACTGATAAAGGAAATTATAATCCTATATCTTGGACTTTTTAAATATTTGAATATTATTATTAATTTAGGTTTGTATAGCACTGTTTATTTCATTTCTAAACTGTTAAAATAGTTTATTTTAAAAAAAAATTACTTGTTAATAAATGCATACTACTGTGTTTTGTGCCAATTCATTTCTAATATTAAAAATAAAGTCGATTTCATTAAGTTTGATATATGTATTTTCCTGGAGCGAACACAAGCAATACTTTTTATCTCAATTTTTAAAATTTATTTTTTACTTTTCTTTAATTATACTTTTGCCAAATAAACTATTTTAAATTTAATTATTTATGATACATTTTTAATTATTATTATTAATTAAGTAATCAAAATAATAAGCAATTATAAAATTTTAGTTGACATATTCATCATTGATTTATTGTAATTGTGCTGTTATTTATACCAAGTGAATTATACCAAGTTGTTGCAATATATACTCTTCCCAGTATACTCTACTTTTTGTATTTATTTATTTTTATTTTATCATAATAGAATTTAAATGTTCATTCAACTCATAATGACCATTGTCACTGAGCAATTCAGTGTTTCTTTTGGATTTAATAAATTATTCTTGAATCTAGTTACATATTGTATTTTTAAATTTAAATTTATATAAGCATTTCTTTGTGACTACATTGGATCTCTTTCAAGAAACTTTTAACAAAAAATTCTAAAATATGTGTGGTTGGTGTTTTTAATGTTAAATAATTTCATCGCAATAGTATGTTTATCTTTCATTATTGGAAACTATAAAAACGATCTATCGATAAATCGATTGCCTCAATTAATAACATCATAGAAAACAAACTTTTGATAGATTCATTAATAAAATCATTACAAAAGTGATAGGAAATATATTCTAAATTACTTATGGGGAAAAATATAATGAATGCTTTGAATTTTATATTTGGAATAAACATTACTTTAAAAAAACAACAAAAAAAAACTGATACGTACTTTTCTATTTACAATATCATTAACTTCACACTCTACTGTGTTTGAAGTTCATGTGTTGAGTGCCTCACAAGACATAGAATTTCTTATTTCAGTAACTAAAATATTAATTGTTAGTTCTAGCATAAAATATAAATAAATCAGTTATAAATTATCTTGTTCTATTCCTAGTTTGTATATAATGTATTTTATTTTATTATATCATTTATTGGTGTATAATATCTTTTGATGCTTTAATTACTGTAATTTTTATAATAATGTATATATAAGAATTAACATATGTATGCATTGAAATGTACATGCAGAGAATATATGCACTTGTGTGTGTATATTTGGTTGTATAAATAAAGTTTTTACCGAAGAAAAAACTGTTTATCAATTTCTTATTAATTATTTATACTACTACATATTCTATTCATATGAATATTTTACTATCCCATAAAAAAAACTAACAAACTTTTGACATAGATAGACTCTTTAATACTTACACAAAGTACATCAACAAGATAAGAAAATGTAAGTGTGTAATCGTTATGTTAAACATATCGATTAATATCCAAGTGCTGCCTTTTTGGGAGCACAAAGTCTAAACATTGATATATTTGATACTGCAGTTAGCTAAGGTGAAGTGTAACGAGTTATAAAGATAATTCAAGGTGTTGAAGTTCAATCAGGATCTACTGCTGTATCAGTATTTATCCAACAATAAGCCTTATTATTATTATTATTAATTTTTAAATGTTTGCAGCCAGTGGAACCTTCAAAAACTTATTATTCCCTGTAAAAAATCCAAGGGCCGCCTGCCGGTCTGCGAACCCACGATCTTGGGCATAGTAGGTTGTTATGCTAACCACTACACCAAAGTGCTGATAGTTGTGGGATAAATGTGTTTCGTTAAAACTTGCCTCTACTTTTGACATGGTAACTTCAGACTACTGATTCAAACTAAAACTTTTCTAATGTATTAATTCAATTATGTTCTACTTTCATGGCTGTCATTGAAAGATTAAAAGGTAAAAGTGTCTCAGACCAGTTCCTGAAAAGTATTATTTAGCACTTGCCCTACAACTACTGCCCCATGGACAATGAGTCTATATACTGTTTTAGGTACTACTAAATTCAATTTTCAATCTCTTCAGTATGAACAGAAATATAGCTTCACGGTAATATTTTTTTTTAAAAATTATTTATTGATATTTACAACTGTATTACAATAATACAACAAGTAAATAGGATAAGTGATACATAATGACTAGAAGAGAAACTACCCACTGGTAGAACTCAAATCAAAGTTCAACTAAAAAGGTCACATGGCCATCTTCTTTTCAGACGCCTCGGGGGATTATCGGGAATTGAAGAGGAGCTAGGTTTGAAACAAGAGAGTTTGAGTGGTAATGAAGTTTGTTATGAAAGGATAGATACCGGGATTTGGCCAAATCAGCAACAAAAGGGACATTAAGGTCGTTATGGATGACTTTATTCTTTAAGAATTAAGGAGCATTGAGGATTTTACGAAGATTTTGTAGTGTAAGGATTGGATACGAGAGGAATTCTATGGCTTAGTGGAGCCCCAAAGCTCTACTCCATAAGTCCAAATAGGTCGTATAATGGTCATGTAGATGAATCTTTTGTAGTTAATTGGGAGCTTAGAGCGTTCGTCTAGTAAGTGTTGAAGTAACCTGAAACGTCGAGCGGTTTCTTGTCTTTTCAGTCTTGTATGAGGATTCCAGGTTAATCGTTTGTCAAGGTGCAACTCTAAGTATCGGATCTGTTCTACAGGCACCAGTGGAATATTATTAAAGAATACTGAAGGGCAGGAAGTCATTGGTTTACGACCTAAGGTAAAAGTGTTTTTATGCGATTTTTGAGAATTTATTTTAATCCTCCAGTTTTGACACCATTCTTCAAAATCAGTGATATGGAATTGGAAGCTTTGGGATGCAATAACTGGATTGGTGTTGACTGATAATACACATGCATCACCAGCATACGTGGTAAGGATAGTATTAGGATGAGTTGGGATGTCAGCTGTATAAACTGTATAAAGGATTGGACCAAGGATACAACCTTGAGGAGACGGTAATATTGAAGCAAAAAGGTTTAAGAACAGTAAAAAAAAAAGTAGGAAAATCTAGATGACTATCTATCCCCTGTCCAACTCTTGGAGTATAAAAGAACACCCCAGTGCTAGGATTTGTAAAACCTCTAATGACGGATGCTGTGAATGCCTTTATGCATGAAGAAGTTAAAACATGAATAAGTTGTATTGTCTGTTAGAGTATGTAAAGGAATGCATTGTTTTATGTAGTATTTTTAGACTACCATTTATTAAAATTTTAAGCAATCTCCTTGACCTTTCATTTAGACTGTAAACTATAAAATTAAAATTAATTGAAATCCCATTGTGATTTGTAGCAGTCAAGATTCATATTGATGTCAAAATGTTTGTTTACTCATATACACTAAATCAAAATTAAGTTTTGAATATTAGAGCTTAAAAGTGCATGGCTGCTAGATTATAAATACTCATTGTATACATACATTGAACAAACATCATTGTATTTATTTAGGGAGGAGGGACTATGTCCCTGAATATAGATACTTTTGTCATTTCATTTAAAATATCTCCCCATTCTCAGGAACCAATTTAAAATATATATGGTATATATTTTTCTATTAATTCTACCTTTGGCCATTAATATTCAAGGAGTCTCATTCATTCCTATTGTGATTTTACTTTTTGGTATACCTAGCAGTGATGTATTTTTGCCAAATCTAACATGTCAACATAATTTACCACTACTCCATTAAATCATAATGATGCCAAAATGACCTTCTTATTGATTACAATATCCACTAAGAGCCTCCTCCCACAAAAATGAAGTTAAATTTTCAATTATAGATGGATTGCTGCAAGTGGTATTCTGAATTGGCAAGGCTGTAGCTATTCTAAAAAGTATTCTAGCTTTGCTGTTATTTTAGCAATATTGAGGTTTTAGCTCTTATTCCTGAATTCCACTTGGAAGTTTTGCTGTTAAAGGAGAAAAGTGAATTTTTAATCCCTGAGCATAGGGTTTGGTGTGCAAACAATTTTTTTTTATGTGATTAGAAACTGCTTTTGTATCATATACATTGTATCCCCTGTAACCTTCCTGAAAGCTACTGAGATTATTTTAGTTAAGGCAGTTCCACCTGATTCAGTAACTCTTTCCAGACTTGGTCAGGATTCGGCACCTTTCGATTTCAATATTCATATTTTTTTTAAAAATTGTTTTGGAGAAATTATTACTTTTTAGATATTTTTATTTTAAAGAGAAAAGATATGCCCCCGGCCGGGATTCGAACCTGGAGCCTCTGTCTCTCCGTGACAACCTCTTTCATTTTGTTAATGTTAATTTTAATGTTATGTCATTTTAGCGTGGAAATGATGGGAGAATCACTGTATTCTTTCTTTCTATAAGCATTGAATCTCACAGTTCACTTAGCTTAATTAGTTTATTCATTATTAATAGCATTTTATTGAAATAGATTCATGCTATTTCAAAATATAATTAACTCAAGCTATGTAATATTATTTATCTATTTAAGCAATTTATTTCATTTTAAATAAAGAAATAAAGAATTGATGGACAGTCAGTATTTAGGTGAATATATTATGCAATTATTAAAGAATATTATTTATCTTATCCATTGTTCACAGAATAAATACCTAATCTACCTAATCTCAGGAGAGGGGTGGTATTGAAAAAAAAATTGTTTTAGTCCATTTCAAAGATATTTTTCAGTTATTATTTTATAATCCTAGGAATTGTAGGTTGAAAACATAAACAAAAACTTATTTATTACACTGCACATTTATTCAAACTAAACCTACATTAGATTTTATTGCTGGATGCCAGAATTCTTCTAATATACACTTCACAAGGCAAATGGAATAAAATCATTTCTAATTAATGCTAATTAATGTAAACTGTACAATATGCAATGAATTATCTTAACTTGTGATAGAAATGGTTGCTAAAGTCATAATCTAATCACAAAATTAAAAACTTAAACTGATCTACATCTGAAACATCACAAGACATTATCAATAGTTATTATACACATATAAAAAATAATTGCAATGTCTAATACATTAATTTAGAAATTGATCCACAACAAAAAAAGAAATAATAAAAACCTGATTCATTTTTATCAACTAAGTGATCATTTTTAGGTCTGTATAATAAAGAGACATTTTTCATTTTAATGATACTATTTTCATCTCAAAAATAACAAAACATTCTATTGGACAGACAATAATTTTTCTAGTGAATAATAAAATACCAATAACGTAACATTTTGAATGTTAATTAGTGAATTTTAATATGTTCTTGATGGTATAGTATTTAGTCAGCTAAAATATCTTTGAATGCCTGGAATGTTTTGTTTAGATAAAAAAGATGTTGAATGTCTTATTTTCAATTATTTATTTGTGATATACCTTTTGTAGGTATTATTTTAGTTACATGTCATTTTCTCAAACAGTTAGCCACTTAAAATAAATATAAAGAACGAAAATATGCTTCATACTTTTATATTAATATAGTGGGCATGTATACAAACAGATACACTTAAAAATAGATACATTATTAAAGAAAAGACAATCAATGTACAACAGAAAATCATAAAACCATAACATAAAGAACATAGAAAAATTAAGAATAATACAATGACAATTTTAGCAAAATAATGGAAAGAAATAAGTTATATAGAGTGGGTTAAACAGATATTATGATGGAGTGCCTTGTATCTAACATAATTTTTTTTAATTTGGCTGTGTATGAGAATTGAATAAACCTCCTCTTATATATATATATATATATATATATATATATATATATATATATATATATATATATATATATATATATATATATATGTATTAGATAAAAAATGTACTAATTTACAAGTACCATTAAGAACCTGCCATCTGACAGATCTTCTAATACTGTGAAAATTCGAATACAAACTAGAGCTTACTTCTATGTTTATTATACCCAAACTTTTCCATCTCATATCTTCAATACAACTTTTTTTTAATATTTTGTTTTATTTTTAAATATTTTTTTTTAAGTATTGACTTTCAAAACAAGCTTAACTTCCGCACAATATTATAATAACAAAACAACATTTTAAACAATGATCACCTGACATTACACAATCATTCTTTTTTGCACTTTACTTAGCAGTTTTCCAATTTATTCACAGCCTTTTCTTTAACATACCAAATAAAAGGAAAAAAAGATTGAGTGTATTTATTGTTCAATTCAAGTGACCATATCAATACCATTTGTAGTAATTTTATATAAAGGCATATTTAGTTATACATATATAAACAATTAAAATAAGTATTTATTCAAATAATAACTTATAAAACATTTTTTTCTACTATCATAAATTTTAATTGTATATCGACCCAAAGAATATTACAAAAATTTTGGTGAAAAGTTTATTAAAAAGTTGTTAAATTTTGATTTATCAAAATTAAACTTTTTCTTTATTAAACACATATTAAAAAGCTTCAAAAAATTGTAGAAAAAAATCAATGGTTTGTAACTATTTGAATTACAAAATGAGCATCACGATTCACCATTTCCACTGTCATCAGCATCCTCATATTCATCAGCAGATATATCTTCATCATCGTCATCTTCTTCAATATCATAATCGTCAACATAAAAATCCGTCATATCCATATTAGCTTCGGGAGCTCTAACTCTGGTTTTGATACAATAATCTTCCAGAGTCATAGGTATTTCAACACCATCTTTTTCAGCTTCAGCTCTTCCTCCAGATACTTGTTTCCTATAAATCAATGTAAAATGATACTTTTGTAACAACTAAGAAACATTATATAATATTATAATAAATAAGATAGAACTACTTAGAAGCTCTAAGTCAGCATAAAATATAAAAGCACCAATAATTTGATAAAATTACGTGGGTGAATCAAATATAAACGAGACTTATTTTTTAATTTTTACTTTGAACACAAAGAAAAGTACACCTCATTTTTCTACATAGTCTCCTGATTTGGAAATACATTTTTCCCAGCGCATAGGTAATTTTCCAATCCCGTCCTCATAGAATGAAGTAGGTTGTGTCTTCAGCCAATTGAGCACGTAGGCTTCAACCTCATCGTCACTGACGAATCTCTGACCTCCCAAAGCTTCCTTGAGTGGGCCAAACAGGTGAAAGTCACATGGTGATAAGTCTGGACAGTAGGGAGGGTGTTCTAGCGTCTCCCAGCCCAGTTGCTCCAATTTTTCTCTCGTCAGAGCCGCAGTTTGCGGGCGAGCATTGTCCTGAAGAAGAATCACTTCTCTCATCGGTAGATCCCTTCTTTTGCGACGATATGCAAATCTGACTTCATTCAAAATGTCGCAGTAGTATGCGGCATTGATAGTCCTGCGTTCATGCAAAAAATCAAGATGCAGCAAGCCACACGCTGGTCAAAAAACACGGTAGCCAAAACCTTCCCAGCTGACAGCCGTGACTTGGCTTTCACTGGTCCAGGTTCCCCTTTCAGTCTCCACTCCATACTCGCTTGTTTTGATTCAGGGGTGTAATGGTGCACCCAAGTTTCATCACAGGTGATAATGTGAGTGAGAAATGAGGCTCCCTCAGCCTGAAATCTTGCAAGAAGACCTTCACAGACCTGCAAACGGTTCAGCTTCTGCTCAGCTGTGAGAAGTCGAGGAACCCACCTGGCACACACCTTACGAAACCCTAGCTCCTCTGTGAGTATGGAAAAAGTGCTTCCATAGCTTATCCCAACCTCACTTGCAATGGCACTGGTGGTTAGACGTCTGTCACCTTCAATAAGCTGTCGAACACGGCTGATGTTGTCTGCTGTGATGCTGGAGCGGGGTCTGCGGTCATGGCTTTCATTCTGAACACGATCACGACCCTCCACAAACTGTTTATGCCATGCAAACACTCTGGCACGAGAAAGTGTCTCTTCCCCAAACTGTACAGTCAACCTTCTCAAGATTTCAGCCGGTTTTACACCTTCAGCAGCAAGAAATTTGATGATAATACGTTGCGCAATCGAGGGGGATAATTCCTGCTCAGACATCGTCACGACGGTAACTGGTGAGTTCGAGCGCTTCCGCCCGCCTGCTTCCCCCACTCCTGGCATCCCTACCCAACACCCCTAAACGCGGGAACGTTCCCGCACCTTCGCTGGGCTTCCAGGACAAAAAGTCTCGTTTATATTTGATTCACCCACGTAACACTTTTAGTTTTTCATTAAGTATAATCATCATTTTATCAATTTAACTGTAGCAATGAATATAGAATACATAATATCAATATAATCGCAGCATACAGTAATGCTGGTAAAAATAAATAAATTATAATTTGAGATACTAATGCAAGAAAAAGAGCCTTATCCTGCTAGAGAAGGCCCTGCCTCAACTAAACAAGGAGCATTCAGAATGGGAAGAGAATAAAAACAACTCCAGGTCTAAGGTGGTACAACATAGGATTTGGATGCAATTGGGTGAATTAATGAACTTTTGTGGGCTCTCAAAGCCACCTCAAAATTCAAATTGCCTTCTTATAGCATGTAGGACTTTTGTCATAGGTTACTTCATAATTCCTTGCTAATGGCGTGTCTCTGTCATAGGTTATTTTATAATTTCTTTCTAATGGTGTGTTTGACCCAAAATGATTATGCATTAAGGTCATTCGACTAAAGATAACCTATTGATCAGTTACCTTGCTTATAATAATCAGAGCCAAATTAACAATATGCAACTACATATTGACCCTGAGCCTTGTACAGGCCACAAAAGAACGAAAAAATAAAAGAAAATGTTAATTTGATGGCCTCCAAGTTAAAACTTTTTTTAGGATAAGAAAGCACAGTAACAGTCATGTGGAGTCTGCACTTACCTTGATCCACCCTGAATGTGGTTGGATATTGCGTAATAAGAACATATTCCAAATTAACTCCACAAAAACCTTCATAATTTCAAAACACAATATAGACATATCATTACTTTTGCATTAAAAAAGTGGATTCCCTTCCTCATTCAATATGCTGAATGATAGAAAATATATCAGGAATGCTCAATCACAAAACATGCAATATAAAATTAAAAATTCATATTTGACATTTACAATTATTTTTCACATTAGAAACTATATGTTTCCAACTGGCAAACATCACTAAATCATTCCATACCTGATTTGGCTGGAAATCAATGAAAAGATTCATTTGGACCATGTATGATTTTTTTTCAATCAGGCAAAAATAATTTATCATTATAAAATTATTGATGTTTGTTAGTCGAAAGTGGAATAAATGGCAAAGGTGCTGTAAATGTAATATGCTGTCAAATGTCAAATTTCATTTGAACTGCTTATCAAAACTTTCTTCTCTTAAGGAAGAATTATTTGAGATAGTTTTGAACACAAATTGAAAGAATGCTCTGTTTGCTCTAAGCTGAATTTAAGTCTCAGTGCAGTAGCTGAGGGAATATTAGGTTCTAATATTAGTACTTTCAGGAATAGTATCTGAAATATTAGATACAAAATACTTATCTTTTAAATACTTTTTAAAGATAAAATACTTTTGTAAGAAAACAACATTTTATTGAATTTAGTTTATGTTTTTAACATGAATTATTAATGAATAGATTGCGTTGATCGAGCAAATGTGACAAAACAAAATATAATATTTTTAAAGTTATAATTGAGACTTACGTCATCTTCTTCAAACATTTTTCTTCAATGAGGCCTTATAATCATACTCATAATCAGCTCCACCGGGGGAGAACTTGGCCAACAGGTGTTATATTTAAAAAATATTATTTTTATTGTAGGACAAGCATTTAAGCTCTTAAAGCTGGTATCTTTAATATTTATGTATTATGCAGTGTTTCTAAGCCAGCGGTGTTGCCAGTAGACCCTGTGTTTTTGCCACTTGCAATATAGGAATCAGAACCCTCTAAAAACATGTAATAAGATTCATCTTTTGACTTTTTTTTATATCACCTTCAATATTGTCTAAAGCCTCTGATTTTTGTTTTTCAGATTGATTCATTTTTTGTGTTTCAGTCTCGATGAGTTCTTTTACATATTATTTCCGCTCTTTTGGTACCCGTTTCAATTTAAAAGAACGGATGTGACACTGCGGCTAATATTGCATCATTTGCTGCAGGCTCTAACTGCAAAAACTTTTTAAAACGCCTATTTAGAATTTCTTCAATGGCATCTAGCAAAGAGCTTTAGTATTTTAGACTTTTCATCCCATGAGATTTGATGATATGTTGAACTCTGATTAGATCAGGTAACAGACAACCATAGTAAGTGTCTTTTTCCCCTTGCAAGCTTCGAATAGCTTCTGCTATAGTCTTTGAACAGTTCACATTTTCACTTAAAAAGTGAATTAATTTTCCTTCAACGAAGGTAATTTTAATATTTTCATGGTATCACTAAGACGGTTCTCCACGGCTAATTACATAAAATTTGTAAGGCTTTATGTAAATAAAAAATACAGAAAAGTTTCACTATCATTTCCAGGCTCAATATGGTTACTAGGTTAGGCCTTGGATATTGAGGACAAATCCCAGTGAGTATTAAAGTAGAATTTTGAAGCAGTGGCTAAAGAATTTGAAACCACCTAATCTAAGGAAAGCAGATTTCTAATATGTGATATTTAAGGAGTGATGATGATTATCTGAGAAAGCTTGAATAAAATGAAAAGTAAACAGGAACTATGTTTACTATTGGACTATGACTTATATCAATATTCTGTTTTATTGATTACTTCCTTTTATTGTTTTACTTGCCAATCCTAGCATTATATCATTATACCATATTTTTGCATTTCAGGGTTAAACGTTAATAATTGATGAGATTTTATAACTGACATTTCCAACAATTGCTAGTAAAAAGAAATGGATGGTCTGATGATGAGTGTAAGACCTAGAAGCATAGAAATGTGATATGCTAGGAATGAATAACATATCTATAAAAGAAAGTCCTAAAATAATTTTATAGCCTTGTGACCAGACGTATATTACGTTTCTGAAGACTTCTCTCTGAATTAAAAATTGAAGATATAGTTTTAATTACAAAAGTGGGAAAGCTTTGTTGGTGGACTCAGACTGAACATTCATGTGAGCAACATACACGTGAATGGGATGAGCGTGAGTTTTCGAAAAAAGCTATGACAAAGGAGCTTAATCAAACAAGGACAAAGGGATGACTCCAGGACAAGGGAAGCTGGAGGAGGCAGTAGCAGATGCCAGAACCTTGCAAGAGACTCAAAACTAGACAAATTCAACGCAAGAGCCATTTAATGCAAGCTGTTAATGGAAATCCAGACTCACTATGTGGGTTGTTATTCCAATAATCCACCCCTAGTATTGAATTTTAATTAAAAGAACTGGGTTCAACTTGAAATATTAAATATCTATAAATAATTTACATTAATGTATTTAATTAAATATAATGCAAAAATGAAGTATGTCTCACCTAATAATATTTTCATATTCTTTGTCTTTTCCTTTAGAATCTCTCCAACGACGATACATAACAGAAGCATCTACATTTGCAGGACTGAATGTATTTGGTTCATTCAACAACGAGATGACGGATAGCAAAATAGTTCTGAAACACATTGTTAGCATAAAAAATTATTTCAAAATTAAACAATGATATGTATACATTTTTTAATAATAATAATACATTTATTGTATTTTGACTATATATATATATATATATATATATATATGTGTGTGTGTGTTTATTCTTTTTTGGGTAATTTTTTGCACCAGAATGGACATTCTTCAAAAATATTGATGATTTTTGTTTGTAATGTTGGCAACTTTCAACGTTAAGGCAATTCCTTTGATATCAGATGTATATGTATATATATATATATATATATGTAAGGAAGAAATAGTTGGGGGTGCAGTCAATCAAATTTGATTGACTGCACCCCCAACTATTTCTTCCTTACATTAGAAGATACAGTCAACCAATTCTTCTCTAATATATATATATATATATATAAATATATATAATTTCTTTTTTATAATAAATTAATAAAATAAATTTTTAACAAATTAACTGTAATGTACAACTTGGTAGGATTACATTAGTATCTGTTATTTCCTACTGTCTACTATTGTGTATATAAATTTGATGCAATATATTTTAAATATATCAGCACTGCTTGTTAATTTTTTCTGTTTCAATTATTTTTTAAACTACTTTCAGTGAACAATAAAAGTATCCATCTATGTATAAACATCATTTTCATTACATATTTATAATTATATCTCCAAATTTTGTAGAAAATATTTTACCTGACATTTTGGGTTGGATTCCACCTTTCACAAGGGAGTTCTCCAGATTGTGGATCATCCACTGGTGGGTGAAGTATAGAAATACAGAGATCTCCATTCTGAAAACATTACAAGAAATTGATAAGAATTAGTAAACAGAAACACTATGCATTATTGGTTTATAGAGATTTACTAGTAACGAATAAACAGAATTGATCATTCAGTACTGCTAAAATGTAAAGTACGATATCGAAGTTTAATTTTAATCTAAAAATATGTTTTGAAATACTAAATTAATTTCAAATAAAACTTTAGAATGTCATATTTTCTCATCAATTTAGATTTTCTTTGAAAATCCAACGTCAAAGTGGACCTTCGAATCTTGTCACTAAGCATTCAGAAAAGGGCTAATCATTAATCAGAAAATTTCTTATTGTTCATGCAGTTGGTGTCCAGTTATGTTTTATTTAACTTATTTTTGTTTGTGTGGTGAATTGTGGTTTATTGATAATAATGATTAATTTTCATATTACCAAAATGATATATTTAATATGCAATTAGAAAATTATAACCAAACAATTATCTTGAAACCCATAGCTCAGGGGTTTTGTGGGTTGCTAAATCCAGATCTGGTTTGGGAAATGAAAATAGCTGGAGGATTGGTTAAGAAACGGTAACGTAACCAGCCAAAAATAAATTTTTTAATGGAAGTGGTTATCAGTGAAAGCAACACAAATTTTGAACAACTTGAACTATTTGACTAAGTTTTAGAAAGTGGCATCAGGTATAGATTCACCGACTTAAAGAATCATTTAGTCTTGAGTATTTTTTGGAGACAAAATTCCTAATACTTGTCAACAACACTGGCCATATTCAAGAATGCCATGGTATCAGCTGTTATTCAATAATGTTTGTCCAAGTTTCTGAAAAAAGAAAACTGGATTTTAAAAAGTTAAAGTTTCAGTTCCTTCAGTCCCAATAGTGAAATTCGATCGGTACATTATCATTTCTTCGAAATCTTGAACGTTCTCTCGTCTCTCTAACCTCCACATATGTCACCTCTCATTTCCACTTATCAATAGTATTATATCCTATTTCCTCTAATTTTAAATATTTATTCGGAACAAGTCTTTAAAAATGCTAAATACCAATTAACTTTAATAAAGAAGACAGAAAATAAAATCATATTCTGAGACTGAGTTAGCATATTCAGTAATTTCCTTCCCTATTGAAATCAGTCAGTTAACTGACATATTATTCACATCTGTGCCAATGCCAACAAGGGGGGACCTAGGGGTGCACTAACCCTAGACAATAGGATTTATTGAGACATTTTATTTTTAGGTAAAATAAATAAAAAATATTTGTTTCTGATTTTTAAATTTTAATCGAAAAATTTATCTTTCTTCTCCCTGCAAAAATTCTAATGTTAAGCATACTCATTCCAGTTAAATATCTTCAAATTACCTCATATACATTTGGGTGCCAGACTTTTGTAAGGAATCTAATGCTTGGTGGTGAATAAGGGTAGTCTGGAGGAAACTTCATGTGTGCCTGGAAAAAATAAATAAATTACTATTCTAACATAATAGATACATCATAATTTACAAGCTTATTTCATAAAACAATTATTTCATGTTACTCTATGTTATACAACATTTATTTATTTCAATTAAGACAAATGTCCTTCAAAGTTAAAATTATTTATTTTAAACCATTGAAAAGTTCTGAAAATTTCTGGTCTCTAGCCAATACTCTAAAGATTTATAAATATCTTATTTTGAAGAGAAACTATATGCCCAGGGCCGGGATTCGAACCCGGGTCTCCCACGTTTCCGTCGAGGTACTCTGCCACTTGAGCAATCCTGGCTCGCATCTCGGTAAGACAAATCCATTCTCTTCACTGATCCCATATCCCTGTGTTCTCGCAAATTGCGATGTATACAAGGGGAAGAAAATACAATTAAATTTTAAGGCAATACAATTGAAAATGAAGACAATTCGGTAGAAAGTGAAACCAGAGCTTGTAGTTGCATAACGGGCAGAATTCGGCGGCTGATCAGACACAGTGAAGCCTTAATAAAAATCAGTTCTTTTCCTCAAAAATCGCTCATAATTTGGGGGAAATTCCTTCCCCGTTAGCTTCCCTATGCTTCGCGAAGAACAATACGAGATGAATCGAAGGAACATTTTTTTCGAATAAGAAAGTAAGATGAATGACCTTATGATTCTCTCTCTACTTACTACCTTGTAAATTAATTAATTACTGTTAATTTGAAAAAATGTAGATTTAATAAAAATTTTTATTTGTTTATTCACAAGTAAGATATGAGTAAGAATGGAGTATAGGTATATAGTAACATAAAAACTAAATCATTATACAAGAATTACTTCAAATATTTACAGTTAACATATATCATCTCTTATAATATTAAAAATTTCAACAATTAAAACAGGTCCAAGCTTTCTAATCGAAAGCAGTATTATTACAGCTGGTAAAGGAGAGTTAGGGGACCTAAGCCGAATTTCTATCGACCATTAGAGAAATAAACTAACCGGCCGCAATGGCTTCTTCAGCAACTTCATATCGTGGCTATCTCAGCTGGATTATTGTTGTAATTAGATTTTATTAGGAAACAAGAAGTTATGACTATTACGATTAATAATTATAATCTAAAATATTCTTTATTTACCTATAAATGTGTAATTGTTTGAATGTTAGTCAAACGTTTTGATAAGTTAGAGCAATAGATTTATGTGAGGATGCTAGCGCAACTATACGCAGTGGTATCCTTAAAACGATATAGTACAAACTGTTGAGTGTATCTCTAATTCATTCATTGTAGACTGTGATAACATTGTTTTTTCCTTCATAAATTCCACTGCCTTTCTATTCGATATTTCATAATTTTGTTTCCTCAACCTTAAAGTGTTAATAAGGGCATATTTGTGTCCGGCGAAAATAATCGGTGGTCATTGTGAGCGCGTATATGGTATTATGGTTAAAATATAACGCATAATTTTGTGTGAGACAGATATATACGGATAATTTAAGCTAAGGCATTAAAGAAAACAGATTATGAAACAATAAGGTTTATAGAACAAATTAAAAGTAAGTCGAAATTGGCTATAATATCCTGATATTTTTAATACATTTTATGGTAGGTATTGTTGATATTGCACCGTTAGTACGATTTCAATTCTTTCCTCAAGTCTTTGGATTTCCAACTCTATTCCTAGCCTGATTCGGCGAAACGTTGATTAGTCGGTAGTTTAACGATAATATGTAACTTTAGCTTCTGGGAACTTTCAATTATAAATCGAATATTTTTTGTATTATTTTTAAAATTTTCTATTGATAAACCATTATTATCAGGGCTTGCGATGTTTTCCCCTCCTGAAACGTTTGAAATGAAACATGCAGATCCATGAGAACGTGCCCCTAGTAGCACAAACTGAGTATTAAACGATAAAGGGATTGGATGATGAATAGAGGGTGGTGATTAATAAGTTTGTCCAGAGGAAAGGGATCCTTCTTTGCCAAGGATACTGTTAAATAAGTCCGTTGGAAGGAGGGCAATGGGATCCTCCTCTAGCTAAGCCCTTCTTCAACTATTCAATGAGCCCTAACCCGAAAGTTCTAAATGGAAAAGCTCATTTATGCCATCCTCTGGCTCAATCATGTCCTCAATACCCCCGAGGTCACCTTTCTGGAAACCCACTGGCCGGCTGGATTTAAAACAATAAATATATACAAATATGAAACGGAATTTTGTGGATATATCCTATATTTTGTTATTTGAGAGTATAGTCCTTACTTGTCAAAAGCTGGGTGAGCCCTAGTAGGGAGGTTAATCGAACCAGAAGTCGATCCAAGGCTGTTAGAACAGAAAATGATCTTTACCTTTTTGATGCCAGGAAAACACTTGATTTACAAATGGGATATGTAAAAATTAAAGTACCTAAAGTATTATTATTATTTTTTTGTAATACGTTAGTCCAGGAAAAAATGATATAAATTTAACGGATAGTTTTAAGTTTAAAAACTTAATTATTTTTATCGTCCTGCCGTATTCTCGAAACCTCAAGATCATTATGCAACTATAAAATAACATTATAAAAAATAATAATGTAATGCTTAAAATAAGTGCTCTTGGGTTCCTTAACATCTTAACCATCACAAGTTTCAGAAATATTGTGTCGATATAAAACTAAAATCTGTACAAGCATAGGATAGGTTTCGACTACAATTTTTTAATTTATTTGGCAATCTTGTCTCAAAATTTTAATACTTTTTAATATATTCATTCAATATAGCTGTTCTTATGCCGGCTTGTACCTGCATATGTAATCGTTACAAAGAAGTAACAGCTACAAAATAACAGGTTGTTGAGAAAACTGAGCTCAACATTGATTCGATTGAAAAGCATTATTTTTCTACACAGACAGAACAGCTTCGAAACCTAATTTAAACTATCCTTGAGCGCGCCACTGCCTAACCCTCTGGTCTTTACTTCAAGTTAAGGGACGATTAGCTTAGCAGTTTTTTGTTCCTCATCGAGTCCGAGTTCATTTTCCACAACCACTATTTTGGGGGTTACTGTACTTGCCTTGAACACTGATCCGGATTGTCGGTAACCCTTGATTTCTGCCCTTGGCGGTTGGGATAAAGACCACCAGGGCAGGAGAAGTAGGAGAGGGGAAGATTAATGGTTGAGAAATACCAAGGTAATATGAGTGTGAGTACGTATTTTTACTTATTTATTTTTTGTTTTTTTTTCATTAATAATAGTAATAGGTTAACACTTGCCCTGTCCCTTACAAGGAGGAACGGATACAGGGATGTTTCTAAAGAGGCAACTAAGAGGGCAGAAACCTATCTAGGATTTATGCTATTTTTTTTTTTTTTTATTCAATGAAATTTACAACTGTATTATACTAATAGAACAAGTAAATAGAAAGAATGGTACATATTGGCATGGATAAAGACAGAGGAACTACCCAGAGGTAGTCCTCAAATAAAAAGTCCAACTTAGAAGGTCACGAGGCCATCTTCTTTTCAGACGCCTCGGAGGATTATCAGGAATTAAAGAGGTTGATAGGTTTGAAACTAGTGGGTTTGAGTGGAAATGAAGTTTGTCATGAAAATATTGATATCGGATTAGGGTCAAATCAGCAACAAATGGGGAATGCTAAATAGTGGTATTTTTAAGACTAATTATTATAAAACAAAAATTATTAAAATCAATTAAAAGAATAAACGTTTTTTTTTTTAGATCCAAATGGACTTATGCCACTTTGAAAAATAACAGAAAAATAACTGCCTTATCCTGAATCATTAAGGATTGACAGGACATCTGAGTCATTAATAACTCAATGACAAATGGCGGAGTTTGAACCGATGCAAAATTATTTTTACCTTGATTAGGATTTCATGTGGATTGTATGAGCCCACCGACTATTTATATGTTTATAAGACTCCAAATCTTAAATATCTTTTTAAAGTTAAATAATCGGAGCGAAACTTGAGGAATAAACCATAAATATCACTGTCACTTGCAGGGGCGGATCCAGGGGGGCACGTGTCCCCTTAGGCAGTTATTTCTTTACTGTGGACAATCCATTATAATACATAATTATAGGCAAATCACATGATCATAGTTGTTAAAATAAGAGAAAGAACATGATTGAAACTATTGTTTTGATATTTTAATAAACCTTTGAAATCATTCTATAGATACTACAAGTTAAGTTTTAAGTTGTTGATGATTTTTTTTCCCATCTGCCCGTTGTGACCCCCCACCCTCCCAGAAAAAAATTCTGTAACCGCATTTGGTCACTTGTAATGATATTTAATAGTTCTAATTAAATATTTAACTATTTTGTGAAATAGAAAGTAATGAATGAAAAATTTATCTTAAAAGTTCGTACATGATTTAATATTTTTTAATTGCTTATCCAATGTTATTTTAATATTCTAAAATAACCTATGGTTATGCTCATAATAGAAAGAAATGTAAATTAAAATATATACATAAAGAAATGCACAAATAAAAAAAACAACAACCCGTAAAACGAGTAGGGAAATCCGTTTCGTAAAATTGACAATAAACAGTGCTGAAACCAATTATTTTTCTGTCGTATGTGTCAGGAGGAAAACTTTCCTTATAAGGAAGAGTTTTTCAATAATGATAACAGCACAGCTTGATAACAGTTTGAATAACTGGCACACGATAAATAGGTGTTGATGAAAAAACTCATTGTTACAAAACAAAGTCGACGATCAATTGAACAGTTTAGTCTAATTAAAAACCGCAATACAGTTACTGCATCCTAATTATAATACACCTATATTTATAAGTATATGTGTATTGACTTTTTTCAATATTAACGTCTATATTATATTAGCAGGCACCATTCAAATTTATATTCCTACCTATAAAAAATTAGATAACTAAGGAAATTTACTTTTCTAAGCTCGTTGATATTTTCACAGGAAAAAAATCTAAGAAAAAGGCCAGAAGTCTAAGGAATGGGCTATCTTGATATCGCTAGTTAATACTAATATAGTTGAAAAACCTATCTATATATATATATATATATATATATATATATAATACTTATAAATTTATGGAATTTAAAAAAATAAATTATATTTCTATATAAAATGTATGATCTGATTAGATTCGAGATGGCCATATTGTCCCAGAATAAACATTAATTTCTATTCCTTCCTCTTTCTTTTCCATTATAAAAAATGAGTTATATAGTAACTGCGTCAAATATTTCCAATATAAGTTCTTGATGTATGTATATGTTTTTAAAATGTTCAAAAAAATAGATTTAATGATTTAGCTGATCAAACTGGTTATTTCAATCATAAGCTTTAGTCCGCGAGGTGTTAAGACTTTTACCTATCAATTGCATTTAAGTTTGTTTATTTAAAAGTATCAACCATCTATTATTGTTAATAGCTACGTTGAAATTGAAAAAACTATTCAATCATTTGTAGTAGAAAATAATTTCCCTGGTTAAAATCGAATCTACAGAAAATAATATTCGTGTTGAAAAGCTAAAAAAAAAACACTAACTTATGAGGTAATACAGAGAGTAGAAAAAAAACACATACACTTAATTGATTACATTTAGTGATAAATAATTTATATTGTTAATGAAAAAAAAATCATGGAAACTAAACAGAACATTTTAAAATTCATCTAAAAGTAGGGGACATAGTAGAATCGAAAGTGAATATTGTGCGATATGCGTGCTGGATGAAATTATTGGAAAACGATATTATCATCAAGTCTCGGCAACTGGAAAAGCCCAAGTGAAACGAAATAGATAATTAAGATTGATATTTTATATTCGATTCAAGAAAATTAAATAAATTTAACGGATTTTCAAAAATTACGCAGGCAATCGTAGGTTGCTCGACATTACACAGTTGGCTATGAAAAGGTCGGGTCCTTCGTCAAATTGCCCCAAGGAGTAAATTTAGAAGCGTGTTCATGAATAAGGTGCTGTTTCCGCGGCTAATCCCCGTCTCTTAGAATTGGATTTTATGCGAAGCGGGTCATGGAAAAATCCATTTATTCCTCTAGTTACTTTGTAGAAATTGTTAACAGGAATGCTGGTAGAGTACGATTGGCACTACTTCAATACAATGCAGCAAGGTAAGGGGCGAAGGCAGCACGAAATCTCGAAAGAAGAACAGACTGTCGCACATTTTATGTATTTGAAGAAAGGATGCCACAAACATTGGAGTTCAAATTCTTCTTACGCGGTCGGTTGTTATTCATAACAATACAACGATGGTTAGCGTTTACGGCTACAAGTTCAATGGCGTTAACGAATAAACAAATTTATAAATAAAACGATAATCGCTAGAAGCCAATTCAAAAGCAGAACATGAAGATTAAATTTACCATAAAAGTTTTTTTTCTCGAGGTATTTTAGCCTAAAGAATACCTAAAATCATAAAAAGGATATTAAAATCCATAAAAAGAATACCTAAAATTCATAAAAAGGATATTAAAATCCATAAAAAGAATACCTAAAATACATAAAAAGAATACCTAAAATTCATAAAAAGGATATTAAAATCCATAAAAAGAATACCTAAAATTCATAAAAGGGACATTAAAATCCATAAAAAGAATGCTTAAAATTATTTTTAAAAATACCTGAAACTCATAAAAAGGATACCTATAATCCATAAAAAGAATATCTAAAATCCTTAAAAAGAATACCTAAAATATTTTTAAGATATCTGCGCCTTTGAGAAGAAGATTGACTACAGTTGTTCTTAATCAGGATTTCAAATACCTATGGTTATGCTTTAAGTTATTAATTATCAATTATCAATTCGTACTAGTAACTTAGAAAAATCAAGTAGGTATCTTGTATTCCCAATTAATTTTTCATACTAATGTTATCATGGTTGTACAATGGATAGGATAGTTCATGCAAGTGAAATTAAAACTAACGCTCAACAAACACAGGGAATGACATTCTAAACATTTCTTTTACAGAAGACTCGAATTATTATATACATAATACGTAAATTATAATAGATAAAAATTCCTAACCTAATAAATTTTAAATAATATTTTAATTTAATTTAAGAAATATTTTAATTTAAATAATTTTACGACGAATTTTTATTTTGCTTTTATATATTTTACTTCCTACTCAAAGTATGCTTCTAAGAAACGAACATTAATAAAATTAGTGTTGAAGTGTTTCCGATTTTCATTTGCAAATAAATGCTTCCAATGAATCCCTCCTTCGGATCTGACCGCACGTTCCTTCCCACAATGGATCTCCAGAACGTGATCCACATTTTTAATGTATTCCCTTCAAACTGCTTTTTAAATAACAAATAAATTGTATATCGAACCGCAAAGAAGTAAGCAAGTACACAATACAACACTTAATACAATTGGCATTTTTGTCTAATAATGTAAATTGATACTGAAATTTGAGCACTGGGAACCACAATTTTTCCACTGAAGAATAACATAAAAATAAATAGTAAAATTTAAAAAAAAGTACGCAAGGTCTATGGATTTCAGACATTATTAATATAAATATATATATATATATATATATATATATATATATATATATATATATTTTTTTTTTTTTCTTCCATTTGAATACCTTTAATTTGAGCAAGATTAAAATTTAAATACTTTTTGCCGTTTTAAGCTTACAGTAGATAAACTAGAGGAAAGCTATAAGCTCCCAATTAATTAGAAAAGGCTCATATAGATGGCTATTATAAGAGCTATTTGGAATTAAAGGAGTAGAACATTGGGGCGTCACAAAGCCATCGCATTCCTCTCGTATCCAATCCAAAATCATTGGTAAAATCCTAAATGGTCCTTACTTTGTACTCAAGTCATACATAATGAGCTCCACCTCCTTGAAATCCCGGTCCTCCTCCGAGCCTTCTCAAGAGATGATCTAATGGTCTAAGTTGAATTTGTTATTTGAGTAATGGTAGTTTCTATATTTGACTTTATCCATGCCATTATGTATCATTCTTTCCATTATATTTACTTATTTTATTGTTATAAAAAATGTTTATTTATGTATTGAAGTTTTTAACTTTAATAAAAAAAAATCAATTTTTAACTTACTGGCATCCGTTAAATTTATATCCTTTTTTCTAGGACTAACGTATTACAAAAAAAAAATAAAAATAATAATACCCTCGGTACATTAATTTTTACATATCCGATTTTTAAATCATTTGTGTTCCTGACATCAAGGTATCAAGGTTACACCACCTTCTGAAATAGAAGAGAAAACTAAACATTATCTAATTTATTCCATTTTTAAATTAATAAAAGAACTACATAGCTAACAAAAGAATTTTTACATATATTATACCGTTATCATTAAAACAATTTGTGAAATATAAATTAACACGTGGGTGAATTACATATTTCGGTCCAGCCTCATGTGAGGATCCAGGATAATTCCTACTATCGGGATGAAATCATAAACGTAATAACTATAAAGCATTACCTCATCCTCATTTCTTATGAATAACATATTTTTATAAAAATAAAATTCCAATTATACATATCAAATTCACTTGGCGTGCAGTGTTGCACGTTGAGGAGGACACAGGAGAGGGCATTGACTACGACGGGAAACGGAATGAGTAAGAATAGCTAGCGCTGCGTGGCTATTGTCAACAACCCACCGAGGAAATAATAAAGTTCCCCTCAGCTTGCTAATGAACCCGAAACCTTTCCTCCTTGGGAAGCATCACTGCTAGGACTAATCCGTTATGCAGGGTACCCGATAGCTCTAGGGGAATAGGGGCGGCATCCTGTTGTAGCACAAGATGAATATACTATGCTCATCGATCATAATCCGTAAACAATAACTTCTTTGAACATTACTTTTAATTTTAGGATCTTATTGACTTACGTCATATTACTATTTATAATTATTGGTCAATTGTTTCGATTTTTAAATATTTTTATTTTAAAGAGAAAAGATAGGCCCTCGGCCGGGATTCGAACCCGGATCCTCTGTCTCTCCGTGACATCGCTCTAACCATTTGAGCCACCGAGGCTTAAGTGGCTTCAATGGCGCTTGCCGGCGGGCGGCTTTGGGGGCTTGAATCGTTAGAGCGCTGTCACGGGGAGACAGAGGATCCGGGTTCGAATCCCGGCCGACGGCCTATCTTTTCTCTTTAAAATAAATATATTTAAAAATCGAAACATTTGACCAATAATTATAAAAAATTACAAATAAAATAAATATAGGAAATCTAACTTTCTTCTGAAGTAGCATGTTAGTCATTGCAAATTACCGAGCCGATGAAAACCAGCTTTTTGCCAAAGCTTTCAATTGCTCCTACTTTCGATGGAAAAGCAATGGAAGAACTTCACCCTTAAAAACCGAATCCTCTGTAGCCTTGCTACGACCAATTATTAAGGTAGCGAAGTAATCGGAATATTTTGCCACCGAGGGCTCCACAAACTGGGGAAGATAAAACCCAAATTAATCCTTCAAAGGCTTCGTGAGGATTCCGGAACAACGCTGAAACAGCAAACCAAAATTTAATGGCTTTCAGTTGAACGATATTACCGGCAGTGATAATTTGTCCCAGATTTAACTCTTTATCTAAACGCTGCGATAAAACTGTCGAGTTTACGGCTGAAGTTAAACAAGAATTTATGCTTTTTCTGATCGTGTGATTTTAAACTGAGAAAAGTTTCAACTCCGCAGGTTGTCTCTTCGAGTTTAACATAACAAGTTTCGATTTTTTATTACTTTTCTTTTTAATAATATTCTCTAAAATAAAAATAATTTTATTACTGACTGTATGTAGATTACTTTTATTTAGTTTGACAGCAACCGGAGATGGATCGTATAGGATCTAGGACCCTCCTGGGGCTCACCCAGCCTCTAAAAGTGGTAACAAAAATAAGGGGGGAAATCGAACGTGATTTAGGACAAATCATCTCCCTGCACAACTATAGTCCATGAAACAGGACTGTCTCTACCATGTACTGAACCCCAGTCCCTTGAGGGGTTGTAGTGGTACAGGCTTAACTGCGTGTATATAGATTAAAGATAAAGAACCGACTTACATATACTGTTTAGGTAATATCATCGACTATATTTCGAAATGTTTCTTGAAACGTTAATTTCTTAATGAAATGATTACAGAAATATACACATTTACCATAATTACTTTTTTTTTGTACTGAAAATCATGATTTTTTTTTTCGAGAACATTAAAAAGAAAATGAATGAAAAGTTAAAACTTATTGTGACTGCAATGCAAACGACAACCTGCGGAACTGATGCCGAAATATAAGAAAGAGTAGAAATATGAAATATATTCATACAAAAAAGAAATAAAACAATTAGTTTTTGTTATTACTGCTCTAATTACATAAATTTACAGATAAAATGTAAAAATGTATTGATTAATTATTGAATGCATTTTTTTAAACTATTAAGGTTTTGATACTCCTTGATTTGTTCTGTGAAAAATGGCAAAGAGTAGAAAATTAAATTGTATTTTTAATTGAAATCAGTATCAAACCTGCTAGTGGAGAGGTGAATAACGAAATATATATTTAATATATTACTAACAAATATTTAATTGCTACTAATAAAGCCATTTCGAGCCATTTATTTTTTTTCAATTATACGCTAAATCCTCTTTTTCATTTCTTTCAAAGAAATATCGATATTTTAAGTTGATATGTCGAACTAATGTATCGAGATACATGAAGCTTTCAATAAAATGTATATCAATATTTCTCTACAATATTTTCACTACTAAACAGAAATAGCTTTGACTTGAATACCGCCACGCGAAAACAAAACACCACATTTTTTTAAATTATCCTTTCATATATTATTACGGATACAATATAGTTTACCCATAATGACGTGTTAACATCGATATGATATAGCGGATAAAAACAGATTAATAACGTACAAGTCGATCCTCACTCATATTGATTTCGCTTTTGCTACCTCAAAATATAGAACGAAATCGAGAGATTTAATCATCGAGACGAATATCACTGAACAGAATCAGAATAAACATGAATATTGAAAATTATTCAACGATAAGGCAGGCTACAGTTTTTGTTTCAGTAAGACGATGCAGTTGACCCTTGGGCCTATGTGAATAGTTATCACCCGCATAGAGGGACCTGGCACCTGGCATCAACCCTATGAGGCTATTTAGTGTAACTACAGTAGAGGATCGGGTAGAGAATAATGCTATGAGCAATATTTCCTTGTTTTGATCTTTACATTTCAACGGATTCAGATGAAAATGAAGGGATTCGTAGCCATTACGGGTCTTTGTATGCTATGGAATATTTTGATCATGTAAGTGATGTCTAATGATCATTCTGTCCTAAGCATACAGGAACATGATTCCAAAAAAATAGTTAACGTTTGCAAGTAATAACTTAATTAATAACCTTCTATTTACAACCAGTGTTCGTTTTTTTTTTCATGTTGAAATACACATTCTTGTTTCATTCCAAATGTGACAATAGAAACTATCGATTTTTGGGTGATTTCATTCAAGATTTCAAACTTGACTATTCCCCTCCAAATGTTATTCATTACCTTGCATCGAGATTTGGGCGAAAGGTATTTTAACGAAAGAAACATACGACTTTGGTTTTCAAAACTTTGAGATGGAACCTTGCAAAATCAAACATCAAAATGGAACCCTAAGGAGGGTTTCCGACATCAATTAATGACGAAGATCTTATAGAAGTTATTAAAGCTAACTGTCATAAAACAGTTGAAGGACTTGCGCTACATAACAGCATGAGGTGGAACGACATGTCTGGGCTTGTCCGTTTCTAGACATTTACAATTAATAAAATTTATCGGATAGGCTAAACAGCTCGATTCCTAATTCTCCAGATAAACGAAGGTTTGCAGTTGAAACGTCAAGAAATTTGGAATTAAAGTAGTAGGCCTCCTAAAGGAGGATGAAGTCCTACCACATCCACCATGTTTTCCTAATCTGTTAAATGCCGAAAGAAGATCGACAACATTCCTAGTGAACAATAGAACTTTAGCTGGAGTTTCTGAAGTTCATATTCATCCCAAGGTCCGTGTAGAGATAAAAACGGGGCAAGAACGGATTGTAATAACCATAGCGGAATCTCACACCTAACGACACGGTATAAAATATTCTCGTCAATCCTAAATAGAAGAATTATGGAATATGCCGAGGAAATAATCGGAGATTACGAATGAGAATATAGACGAAGCCGTTGGACTATTCTCATGGCGGAGAATAAAGAATAATTCAACGGAGTAGTTATAGAAATCTGCGTGACTGAAACTTTCAATAATGTTAGAATCGCTAATTTATTTTCCGATAAGTTCAAGGTTTGCTCCGGCTTAAAAGGTGATTCACTTTCTACTATTTTAATTTAGCACAAGACTATGCTATTGGAAAGGTGACACGCACCTGAATAGGTCATATCTGTGCTATGATACTGCAGCGAATGATTTGGTACTGGTGTGAAGCTGCCAAAACAATGAAACTAAGTATTATACAATCATTTTTTTGAAAACTGGCAAATTAAAGTTAATTAAAAAATTATGGATAGTTTTCGAATTCACAGCAACTGCTGTTGGATTTACAAAGACAAAAAAAAACTGTGATTTGGACACGAAAAGAGGAAATAAGGACACTGTTAAAGATGGAAAAAAACCTGTTATATTAATGTTACTGGCATTAATTGGCACCTTTTGCCTCGAAACCTTGAAAATTTGAATTAATAAAACAATTATCCATCCTACTTTTCTGTGATAGAATGAAACGGTAGCTATTAACTTCTTAAAGTCTTCGAAGATAAGCTCCTACATAGAATATTAGGTCCGAAGAAAGGATGGGTCTATTTGAGAAAACAATGCATAATAACAGAGCATACACGGTTAATAGAATTGAAATGATAACATGTAAAGGAGATAGTTGGGGGGTGCAGTCAGAAAGAACACTGAATAAGTACTAGACTTATAATAATGTGCCGACGTTTCGACCTACAGTGTAGGTCATCTTCAGGGCTATGAGAAAGAAACAAACAGAACAATGATTATAAAAATGTACAGTAACAATAATATGGTGACAAGTAATGTAGAAATTTAAAATAGTGGCAGATATGAAGATGGAAGATAACGAATATTAAAAAGTGACACAAGTGATAAAATTAAGATATAGACAGATTTAAAAAAACTAATGATAATGAGGAGAAATTAAAATAGTGACAGATATAATAAAATTAAGATAAAGACAGATATAACAAAATTAATGATAATGGCAAGAAAATGAAAATAATGACAGATGTAATAAAGTAAGACAGAATTTAATAAAATTAAAGAGAATGAGCAGAAATGACAAATTATAAATAACGTATATAAAATAAAATACAGAAAATGAATGTACTGAAAGGGTAGTAAAGTAAGAATAATATAAAGGAAAATCAGAAAGGAGGAGGTAAACAAAAGAAACAAAATGAGAATATTTACATATATGTATAAAAAACGGTTGGAACATGAAGAATACAGAAAAACTAGTAAAATAAAGATATAAAATGAAAGATAACGGACTAATAGATGTTACATGTTACAGAAAAGTATGGAACTGTATGTACAATAACTAATGTGAATAATAGAAATACTATTGTACAGTAACATTAGTGTACAATGACTGTTTGAAAAATAGTAGATAGGATTAATGAATTTTGAAAAATTAAAATTAGTGAAAAACTATTGTACAGTAACAATAGTGTACAATGGCTGTTTGAAAAAAGGTAGATAGGATTAAAGAATTTGAAAAATTAAAACTAGTGCTTAAAAATATGAACTCTTGATTACCAACATATGATGGATGCCAAAATGATAAGGGGGAAATAATAGTGTGAAGAATGGAGAAAGGATAAAGAGAAAAGGATATAATAAATAAAATATAAAGAAAGGACGTACCTATTTGGAGTGAGAAGCCGGCTGATTGATATAACGGCTCTGACTAATACTGAAAAGACCGTTAAGGGAGGAAGGAGGAAGGGTTAAAAGCGATCTCTAGCGGCCAAAAAGTTAACTATAGAAGGTATCTATACTGGAGTATAGGAAAAAAAGAGGGAAAGTGAATAAATGGATAAAATTAATATAAATAAAATAAATAAAATTAAAACTAAAAATTATACGGATTAACAGATTCGTATATTAATATAAATAAAATAAAATAAATAAAATTAAAACAAAAAAAAATTTATAAATGTCAATAGTGTGATAACAAAAGAAACATCAGTGACGAAGTAACAGAATTTAAGGTTTTTTGAGTAAGTTAAAAATTTGGGAGTAGGTAGAGGAAAGGTGATGTGAGTCAGTCTTAAGATTGATAGTGGAGGAATCTAAATTTATGTGGATAGTTTCGGAGAGGAAGCGTTTTTCATGGTTAGGAACCGTAGCTAGGATAGACGTATTATCAAAATCAAAAGTGTGGTTTAAAGAAAGGGCATGTTCGGAAAGTTTAGAGGAGGTATGGTTACGGGAGGAAAGGAAGAGTTACAATTAGTAGTAGAGCAGGGGATACGATAAACGACATGGGAACGTAGTTTGAGGGGAATAGGATCTTTGATACGGGTATAAATATGGAAAAGTTTGTTATGGGATTTAAAGACAATACGTAAATTGGGGATAAAGGAACGTAAGTATTTTTGAATGTTATTAGAAAGGGAGGGTATATATGGCAAGGATCTGTATATAGGGATAGATGGTGGATGTGGCGATTGGGTGGGGGTGGGGGGGTTATAGTAGTCATGGATGAGTTTATTAACAATATAGGGAGGGAAATTGTTCTTAAAAAGGATTTCTTTGATACGGTGGGTGTTGGTTGTATGGAAGCAGGCGTCAGAGAGGGATAGGCCACGGTGAATGATATTTTTAGCGACGTTAATTTTAAGGTGATGTGGATGTTGGGAGTAATAATTAAGAAGTCTGCCAGAGTAAGTGGGTTTAGTATCTCTATCTCTATCTCCTTTACATTAGATCATCCAGTCAACTATTTTCATCTCATGAAATGATAACAGTAGAGATAGGCTTGTACTTTATAAATATGTAGTTGTAGGGCTTGGTGAAGAACGATTCCCTAAAACGTTAATAACATCGTGCGATAGTCCGAGGAGTAAGTGGGAGGATTGCGTTGATGGTGATCCTGCAGATTTGTGCTTGGAAGTCTTATAAAACAGCGATTGGTGGCATCAAACGTTCACTTTTTCTAAGCCTTTTATTATTATTATTGAAAGCGACATTAGATATATTTATATTGCTTGGAATATAAATATATTTCAGTAAATTACATTCAAACATTCTGGAAACTTGGTTAGGAGGAAATTTATTTTCTTATAATAGAGGCTTCGGAAGGACAGAAGGGCAATAAAAGGAGAAAAAGGGAAAAGAGTCTATGGAATGGCTCCGAGGGCTCAGGCTATTGCCATTTCCGTATTCGGCGTCTCCTTGGAGCGAGAACAGGTGAAGCTATTCCAATCTCTTACCAAACTTGATCAACTTCCAATATAAGGCTTAGTGTAAGTTAAGTTACGAAGGCTTAATTAAAAGTTTTTACTAATTTAAAGTTTACCGTAAAATGAAATATTGAGGAGTTCGAGAAGGAATGGACTAAATGACTTTGAGGCAGGAATAGCCCTTGGTAATTAAACTGAAATTAAACTTTTAGAGAAAAAAAATTTAAAAGTTCTTTTTGTGAACAGTTAATTATTGTTTCCAAGGTTAATGAAAACCTTAAAAATACATCGACAAAAATAAAATAATAAATAAACAATAGGAAAGAAGAATTAATATTTTGAGTTAATTTCAAGCTTTTTTGGTGACTTTAAATTAATTTCATTTACTGTCATTTAACGTTAGAAAGTGAAAAAAGAGTGGAAAAATTACTTTTAAAACATGCATTGATATTTTTAATTAAAAAAAAAAAATGGCGATAAGATATATAATATAACGTTGAATGTGTTTTTTTAAATAGACTATTTCACTATTTCTTTTAACATACTATTGGATATAGATACTATTAGTTAAATATCATCGTTCGAGCCATTTTCGAAAATATTCTTTAACATCTGTAAAATAAACTGGCTCTTCCGGTTAATCGAGTTTGATAAAAATGTTGCTGTAACATCCGTGACATGTCATCTTAGATATATCATTTCAGTTCCATACAGCTTAACGTTTGAGAGGTAAACTTGTCATATACAGACACAAACCAACTATTTTGCGGGACAGTATTTGGACTCAGGGTACCTTAAAGTGTATTTTTCTGGATCTTGATGCAAATTTGTTCGGGATGGTAAAAATGCCCGTAAGTGCATATTAATTGAATAAGTAAGTCTAAGTAAAATAAAGCACTACCACATTTTTTTTTCAAAGTTGGGACAGAAATAATATGTATCATTAGTCTTTTTTTTTTTTTTTAACACAATACGAAGCCATACGTTACAACTGATTTCTTCGAAGGCGTTGGCATAATTTCTAGATGTTTATTGTATTATAAATGCTCGACCTTCAATCAATAACTTACCCTTGGAACATGTAATACGGGTTAAAGAAGAAATATATATCTATATCTATATATTGCAGATAGATTTCAAATAGTGAAAGTTTTCTCATTAATCTTCTAAGTGACCTCAAGGTCTAAAACTAAAAGCCAGTCAGGGAAGTTAAATTTCTACTTGTTCTAGCTCAAGTGGATACTAAACTTCCCCTTCCTAAATCCACTGGGGAGTTCATACTTTGCCAAAAACTTTATAGATTGACAACTTGGACAAACATTGGACTGCTTCGTAGAAAATACGATACCGAGCAAATGAAATCAATTGTTTAAGCGTTCAAAGAGAACCATATCGGAGAATAATATGTGAAAAGAAAAGTGAAGGATGAAGTGGAAGCCTCTTCATTATCGAAAAATCCTTGATAATAATAACCCAGGGTAGTAGTTAACAATTTTAATATAAAAACCACAACGTTATTTGGACATGGGTTCTTGAATATTGACTCTTTTTCGTTGATGTTTTTATAAGGAATAAAACAGTTCTTTATTAAAATAAAACGTTTCCTAACGGACACCTATCCTAAAGGTGTAAAAATAAAAATATGTCGCAGCCTGAAGGTATAATAGTTTAAACCCCTTTGCAACGGTAGCCCGTACATCGGGCGTGTACAACTACATTTTCATCACCAAGAGATGAATAAATGTGTAAAACTGAAAAAGTCACATTTAATGTTTTTATATATCGATATAAGTAAAGGCGTGCATTGAAATTAGTGATATGCAGAAATTATACCTTTTTTTTTATTAATAAACTAGCTTTTGCCCGCGACTTCGTCCGCGTTGATCTTGAATAAGCACTTAAGTTGAGTTTAAACGGAAAGTGAATTAACTAACTACTTACTCCATCTTAAATTAAAGTTATACTCCATATTATTCACAATGACAAAGCATTTGTGAATTCAGCCAGCCCACAAATTCATATAATAAAATGTCCTATTAAATATTAAATCGCGCAATTATAGAACTTTCGATGTGTTTTCGTTTGAAATCCATTATGTACTATCCAAAACTGTAATATCTTGATTGAAATATATATTCGGATGGTATTAGAGGTATACGTGGGATAAAAACAGTTTCTCCTCGGCCACATCCCACCGTTACAGTAGCTTCTATATTTGCGTGCAAAAACTTTACCTACAGTCTAGTCCCATTGCACAACTTTGGAGGTTTTGAATTTCCAAGTAGGTGCCTCAGCTTTGTGAAAAACAATTATGTGCTGGCAGAACAGACAGATTTAAAGTATTAAAACAATCTGAAGCGTTGACTTGATTTCTATCAGCTCGTCTTCGAATGCCCCTTCGATGAGTATATCATTGATTTTAGATGGGCTCTCATTTTTCGACGTCACTAAAGCCTCTTAGGGGATGAATTTTATGTTGGCCTTATAAAATATACCTACTGTCCAAATTTCAAGTCGGTAGCTTATGCCGTTTTGGCTCTGCGATGGTCTGTTAGTCAGGACAAACTCTTTCATATTTTTATATATGTATATATATGTATATATGTATATATATATATATATATATATATATATAGATACAGGGTGTCCCGAATTTAAATAGAAAAACTTCAGGAACTTATAGGGGACCGAAAAACTAAGACAAAAAGTTCTTTAGAGATTTGCTCGTTTTTGCTTAGTTTTAGAGAAAATCTCAAAAAAAGAAACAAAACAAGTTTTCATTTTTATACTTATTTATTTACATTTATATTTATGTTATGTTCTTTTTAATGTAAATATTGCTCAAAATGTTGTCCTCTTGCACCAATGCAAGCATTACGTCTAGCACTCACTTGATAAATTGCAGCTAAACATTGTTCTGATGATATTTGGTGCACTGCATCTATGATTCGGTCTCTTAATTGCTCTCTTGAGTTGATTGACACCGAATAAACTTTCTGCTTCAAGGTTTCCCATACGAAGAAATCCATGGGTGTCATATCAGGTGATCTGGGTGGCCAAGGTACTACTCCTCCACGTCCAATCCATCGTTGTGGATAATTTATATCCAGCCAAGCTCGAGCAACTCTGCTATAATGAGCTGGACATCCATCGAGTTGGAACCACATTTCAATCCGCTGTTGTAAGGGAATGTCATCTAAATAATTAGAAAAGTCGTTCTCCAAAAAATGTGTAAATGTGATACCATTCAATCTTCCAGGTAAAAAATATGGTCCCACCAGTAATCCGTTCCAAATTCCAAGCCAAACGTTAATAGCAAATTCATGCTGAAACCTATTCTCTCTAATAGCTCTGGGATTTTCAAGAGCCCATACATGATAATTTCTTTGATTAACAATTCCTCCTCTTGTAAAGGTAGCTTCATCGGTCCATATAATTTTTAATGGAAATAAATTATCATCGCGAAATTTTTCAAGAAACCAGTTACTAAAATTCAATCTCTTGACATAATCTTGAGGTAATAAATTCTGAACTTTTTGAAGATGGTATGGGTAGCGATATTGCTAATGCAGCAGATGCTCTTCGGATGTTAGTCTCAGGATTGTTATCGAAGTGGCGTTGGACACAATTTCTTCTCCGATAATCTGCTCTTACTGCTGCCTGGAATTGGTCGCCTTCATTACATATTAAGAATTACCCAGTCTCTAGTAGTCTATTAAAAGTTGACGAAAAGACTCGTCGATTAGGCACTCTTCTATTTGGAAATCGGCGCGCAGACTCCCGCACCGCTTCTAAAGCATTACCGTTACAGAAACCTTACACAAAAATCATGTCAGCGTATTCAACATTAGAATATGTATGCGGCATTGTGGTTGATGCAATTCACACAAAAATATCTGAGTAACTGACTGAAGACTGATTTAGGAATTATAATCCTAGAAGGAAGCCAAAATGTAAGCAAATAAAAGAATGTAAAGGATAACATTAAGTGTTTACATATCTCACTGCCTAGCCTGACGAACTTTGAAAGGTGATAATCGCTACCTGTAACATTTTTGTTTTGTTTCTTTTTTTGCAATTTTCTCTAAAACTAAGCAAAACGAGCAAATCTCTAAAGGACTTTTTGTCTTAGTTTTTCGGTCCCCTATAAGTTCCTGAAGTTTTGCCATTTAAATTCGGGACACCCTGTATACAAACTGTGGTCCTAAAAAATGGAAGTAATAGAATTACTTACAAAAATAAGGTGGCCCGTGCCGGGAAGAGTCATTTCGTGGATATTTTAAATATGTTTGTATGCAAAAAGGCATTTCATAGGATTTTTATACATTTCATATAATCTGTTCTCCAAGTTTATTTTCTCATTATTAAATATATTGATACGTACACATCAAGTTCTTGAAATATTATACTGAGTGATTTTTTCTGACGGTTCTAGGTTTAACTATTTTCTTTTCTGCTGTAATGGAACCAAACTTTTAAATTTATACCGGTCTACCTTAACTTGTGCAGTGACATGCTATACCTATTTACGGATAAATTGAGTCACTTGTACAAATATACTCTACCATACTTTAAAAGTAAATAATCTAAAAGAGAGCCGGTAGTTTTCATAGAGATAGGAGGCGAGCTGGTTGCCTCAACTGAGAACCGTTTGAGCTCGAGGCAGCTGATGAGTTATGATGAGTCCGCTCTGGCACTAGCAACTTCCACGGCCAACATAATTTCCAGAGGCGACCAACAACTGTCAGATATGAAATATATCTACTTTTATAAAAACAGAGTATATATTTAGTCTCTTGCCTTGACAGATGCCCATTAAATTCTACTACAGTCCCTGCCACTCGCCTTCATCACATTCGTCTAGTACTCAAAGCATTTTATTGTTTATAAAATGTTGCATTGTTTATAGCATTAGATGGATGGAATAAAGAGGAACAAATTGCGTTTATGTTACTATGTTACAAAATAAAAAAAATATAAGTTTTCTATTCTGAAAAAAACAAAAATGTATTCATATTAAATTATATTAGGAGTAAGTTTAATGGGTCTTTGATTAAGATGAGGCAGATGTTGATGGTTCCGGCCGATCCAGCAACTATTTTTTTATTGACTTTATGCTACTTACATATATTTGAACTTACATGCCTGCTACTGTTATACTCATAAAATTATATTGATAACGCCAAATATGAGCAAATACGATATTTAATCTTGTATAATTGTTAAATTTTTGTTCTATTTATAAGATTTTACATTTCGACGTTAAAATCTAAATTTTGATTAAAAAAAATAATAAATAATAAAAAAATGATATAATTACAAAAATGGTTTTATGAGCTGACGATAGGATTCGTATACATTGAGATTATTAAAATTATTAATGCTTTAATTATATTATAGGCGTCGTACTCTATTTTTTATACCAGCTCAAGAGAAATAAAAACTCCGCACCTTTTCTATTGATTTGGGAGCCCGGCGTAATATAATTTCAAAATTATTTATATTAAAGAGAGAACAGAGTTCATTGGGAAGATAGGATAAAGATATGGAATGAAGAAGAAGAAGATGGCGATGTGTTCTCTACCTGCCCCCGCCTCAACTACAGCCTGCCTTTTGAACCTGGATAGCCAAATTACAATTTCAAAACTCCCACCAGCCTTCCTTTTGATAGAACGCCTCCTTGATACACCATCTTTTATCTCTCCATAAATTCTAAGCATAACTGAGGACAGGATAACTTATGTAAGCATGCGAGGTTAAAAAATTTACTAAATAGAACAATTCTACGTTGCATAATCTGAATTCTCAACATAGAATATTGGACGTAACTCTCATACCTAGCCCATAATATTCAAACTAACCCCGGATAGTGGAAATGACTATGATAAAAAAAACAACAAAAAAAAAGCTTTGCCGAATAGGTAAGAACAGTGGATGCATTGTCATGTTAGAATCAAGCTCAAGGAATGGCCTTAAGTGAATCCCAAATCCAGGTTGCTCAGAACTGATGATGCCGATGCTATTCCTGGATTCGAGCCTTCACTGAGACTTTTGCAGCTTAGAGAAGACAGCCAGAAAATTAGGACTTGTAATAAATGAGACCATAACTAAATAAATGCGGAACAGTATCTGTAGATGAAATGAAACTACTTTACAAGATTCACCCAGTTCCCCGGAGCAGAAAAGTAGTTTACAGATCTACGAAAGCAGACGAGAATCGACTCCATATACTTTAAATAAGAATATTAAGACGGATTTACGGCCCTATAAATGAGAGGAGGCTTGGTTAAGCCAGACCAATGAGGTATTCTATAGTACCAATGCGTGGAAGTAGTGGAGATTTTTTTCATCAGTTTGGCGGACACCATTGGCGGTCATGTAGCAATGATGAATAACACTGAACTTCCTAGAAACTTATCAAAGAGGTTATACAGTGAACCCGCAGAACAAGAAGGCCAAAAGGAAGATGGCTGGGTGGAGTGGGAACAGATGTTAGATTGCTATAATATCTACTAGTAATACGTAACAGGACAGCCGCTGGCTGCATGTGGCAGAGCTCGTCAGCTCACGGCCGCTGGACGAGGCACGACTCCAGCCACAAGTAGTAATGGCAGAAGTAGGTTGCTAATCCAATATACAGATTGATTAGAAGAAGAGAAAAAAAATTAACAATAATTATATAAGAGAAACAATTTATCGAATTTATGCCAAGAAAAAAAGAAAAAACAAAAAAATTAAACAATACTATCAGAGATTTACATTTAATCCCTTCATGTCTCTTTTTCCTTTTCCTTTTTTTCTTTTTTTAATAGAAAAAACTGACTAGATGATATTAATAATACATATGTACGTGGTTTAAATTCCACACACTCATATATATAAATACATAATCACACACATTTACATAAAAAAATTTACATAAAAAAACATCATTCATTCATCTAATGAAGAGAGCTTTAAGTCAAAACTGGTCCCCTAATATTTTCGATTTTTTGGGAATTGTACGGATAATAGGTGATGGAATATACGGGATTTGAAGGTGGGAATATTATTGGAACGACGAATGGAAGAAGGTATAGAGTTCCAAAGGGAGGAGGATCGGATAAGGAAAGCTCTGTCAAAAGCTGCAGTTCGGCGGGATGCTGTATATAGCTCTGAGAGCCGAGGGCGGGTGTTGCGGGAGAGGACTGTGGTTTTGAATTGAAGGAGATGGAAAATGTAAGATGGTCGACGGGATTGGATAAGTTGGTAAAGGAAAGAAGCTAGGACGTAGTTACTGCGGTAGGAAGGGAAGAGCCACTTCAATTCTTCGTAATATCGGGTCACCGGGGCATCTCTCGCCAGCCCAAAGATGAATCGAACGAAGCATTAAACAACCGTTTCGATTTCGGTTCGAGATCCTTAGAGATACAGTGTACCTTGATTACCCATTTACTGTTGATTTTGACCTCAAAATCAAATCTATATTCTTTTCTTAGCCTGTAGGCGATATACATATAACCTCATAGGAAAAAGTATTCATGCAGTTTGCATTCAATAGTTTTCATTTAAAAATCATTTTAATTTTTGTTATAAGGACTTATTCCTGTAAGTAGTTGAAACAATAAAAAAACATAATTTATTAATTCTTGCTTATGAGGAGCTCTCGGTACAAATCTCCAACTAGACTTTCCGGCATTAGCACATAGAGTTGAGCCCCTCGTACAAGATAGAATTTCTAAATATAGTAGAAAGTTACTTTAAGGAACTGGTGAATCGATTAAGTTAATTAATTAATTATGTTATTCCTAACTCCCTCCTAATCATAAGTACCAAAATTCATAACTATTTAAGAGCACAAAAGAGTAAACAAAAATGGCGTATGGTTCGCATACGATACTGAGTTAGCGGTACAAGTGATATGACAGGGAAATTCCCTTTTGTATGTCTTTAAAGCGAATCTTTGAAATATTGTGAGGTAGGAGAGAATTTTGCCTTCTCATTTAATATGTAATATATATTTCAAAACTATAAATAACACTAGAGCCTCTGATGTTTGGTGTCAAGAAGGTAGCAAAAATATGATAAATTACAATTACATTTAGGTCCTTAACAAGTAGGAAGGAAATCTATTTCACAAGCATATTTTCAATTTTATTCTTTTTTATTACAGAGCACATTCCATTACTATTTTCGAGAATCTGTTTGTATAACAATACATGGCTAGGTAAATGATTATCCATTTTAGATAAGATTGTTTCTGTAAAAAAAAAATAGTAAAACATTAATGAAAAAGTTAATGGTATAAATAAATAACAAGTGAGCAACAAGCACATTTCTTGCTATAAAAAAGAAAAATGGGGTCATTTGTAACGAGAGGAAATCGAATAACAAATAAGATTGGAGATGGAGTTTACCTTGGTCTCCGCCCATTTGTAAGGATTTTTCACACTCAACGAAACTATTATTATCGTATTTCGTTTATCGTAACAAGACTACGGGTTGTCCATTTCAGATCTATATATCTTGAAATTTTCTTAAATATTGAATGTTCACCTCCTGACACTTTGTATAGTAACCGGAATAACAATAATAAATATGGTGTAGTAATTGCTAGTTAAGATATTTTAGTTACTAGAAATATCCAATCAAATCATTATCTAACTTAGCTTCGTCTTCGTTTGTCAACATTTTTCAAAACTGAATTAAAAGAAACAAATTTCGTCATCCATGTATTTGAACGAGTTACACTTAAACGTATTGACAAATATGGTTATAAGATGGTGTTTATATTTAACAATAACCATACTATATTACTATATTTAACAATTTAAAACCTTGGTGACTCGCTAAAAGATGGTGTTTAAAATAAATAAATGGTTTAAATATAATAAAATCCAATCACAAGTTGTTTAAAATAAAAATTACTATTTATGGGGAACTATTTGGAAAAAAAAATGTAACCTTTTTACTATTGGCAGATGCTTGAACCAATGAAGCAAACAGAACAATCGAGTATGATACGTGATGAATTGTTACATAACATGTAAAACGTTTAGACGCGCCTGAGCACGCCGGTTGTTGAGATAGGCCTTAGCCTCTTAGGGGTGGTTGGGGTGGTTAGGGTGGTTAGGACCTACCCCTAACTCTGCTACTACATAGTCTTCTCCCTTTGTCTGACAAGTAAATAAAAGCGAAAGAACAGTATCAATATCTAATTGTTAATACTAATAAATATTTTCTTGTGCAGGTGGTAAAAATTCAAAAAATAGTTTGTTTTGTATTTTTCCCATATATGGTATTCTAATGATTAGGAATACGAATTCAAGCATATGAGAATTTTAGCTATTGGACCATAGTTCAGCATATCACTATGAATGAAAAATAATTAAAATATACAGTAAATAAACAAGGCTGAAATATTTTATTAAAATTACAATTTATAAAGAGTTGCAATGTTTCAACTACATCGAGTTTTAGTAATATAATTATTATTATTTATTTATTCGTTTATTATCATAATTTTCACCTTAACAAATAAAACATGTATGCTTTAAAATTAATTTTGGCTAGTCTAATAACAGCTAATTAAATGCAATGTTCATTAAGCACTGAAATGCAGATGAATATTTAAACAGAATAATTGACAGGAAAGTGTATTTCAAAGTATGTAATATCAATTAACCGTATCATAAATTGTGCATATTTAACTTCTTAAGTTAATGAATTTTGACTAACTGATTAAGCTACTTTATATTATTCACAGAGATCAATACTCATTAAACAATGCTAATATATGCTGATAATGGCTAATGGATTATTTAATAAGCTAATGGCTTAGTTCATTATTAATTACAAGTACTTTCTATCCAGGCTAAGAGTGAAAGAGTAAATGAATTATTTATATACTATAAATGCTAGAATGACAAAATTGTGATTGATGTTGAGGTTAGAAATCAGTGTGTATCACATAGGTGTAGGTATATATCTCGCCGTGTTGTAGGTAAAGTTGTTATTATTTTATTTATATTATTTGACTATGTTATTTTAATTGATTTCGGAATTCATTAATTTTATTACAGCTGTAATATAAGACACTATCGTCTTAGCTACTCATTCCGGCCCTGTAAGACCTGATTTGGCAATTTGGACACGGTCGGGCGAAATTGCTAAAAAGCGCTCTATAATTGTCTATAATTTTTTTTCTATTTAAAAGCGGATAAATTTAATTTCTCTAGCCCAGATCTTGTCCAATGATAGTAATAGGAGGAAGAAAATGACTAATCAAATATTCAAACCGAAAATCGGTTTTGATCAGCGATGAAAAACTAAGGAATTCAAGGTTTTCAAATAATTTTTTTTCAAAACACTATACGAAAAATTGGCCTCTTATGTACTCTTTGAAATAAATATTAATTAGTCAGGAAGGGTTTGAATAAAGATCCTGAAAGGGAATTAGCTGCGTAAACCTGCCAACTTTGGATCCTGAGCCCAAACAAATCGAAAAATGTCGCTAATTCCATGCCCGGGCAAACAAACAAACGAGAGGCGGGAGATCGTAATCGTTTTATTCTTCACTCCATTCTGATATTTTGTCAGTTGTCGTTTATGTGTTTGATTACGCTTACCATGTCATCGATAGAAGTGAAAATCCGTGTCCTTGTGGAAGAATTATTGAAGTCAAAGGAGCAAAATGCGCACACTTTATTTAAATATTTAGTGGATAAATTTCACCTGTTCAACATTTAATTGAAGATATGTTGAGATTGAGTATTATTAAGAAATTTAAAACAGAATGTTCCCGCACAACCTCCTCATCTCTTCAGACCCTTTAGTTTCGTCATTACGGACTCGATGGCTAACAATCGCACTGGATCTTGGGGTGGTGCTAAACCGTTAATATCTCCTGTTTGGGGGTCATCAGGTGAAATTAATGAAACTGCAATGGATTTAGTTTAGTTTTAATGTAACATTTTTTTTTCCTTATAAATAAAATAAATTTTCTTTCATATAAATTCTTACATTTATAAATACCGATAAAAATTGCATTTGTATTTATAATATGAATTTATGTATTGGAATGATACATCACACAACTTTGACATCACTATACATACAATTTTCGAAAAATATTTTTCTATTTCTTGACAATTTTCTTGTATACTGAACCTTTCATTATCTTCGACTTCGTTTCATAGTATATACTATTCAACTACTAGGTAACACAAACAAGTCTTCCAAATTTCTAGGCTATACTTTAATCTCCTGAGGACTTAATGATTTTTAAGCGTTTTCGCCCCCACTATGCGGCGTGGCAAAAATGTATTCAAAAACAATAAACAAAAATGTATTTGTATCATGCCTACAATAGCCAGATGCTTTGACCCTTGCTAGTGTACACGGTAGGCAACAATAGCGTAATCATATTTTTTTTTCGAGGAGTTTAAAAATCATCTCAAGTGTCTCAACAAACAAAAGCATTTTATTATAATTTATTTTATTGTTATATGATAGAATTTTTTAAATATATTATTTGAAAAGAAAAGATATGACGAGGACCGGGACTCGAACCCGGGAACTTGACCTCTCCGTGGTGATGCCTCAACCACCTCAGCCATCCTGGTTCGCTTCTCGGTCAGTCATATCTCTTCTTTTTACTGATCCTATATCTCCGTGTTCTCGTAATTTGCGATGTATACACGGGGAGAATGTTAATTGAACATTACTTTATTTTTTGGATCTTGTTTATTTGGATCTTTTCTTTTCAAATAAAATATTTAAAAGCATTTTATATTTTTGTAATTTGTTATTTTTACATATTTATTACTGAAAATACAAGGCTTATTGTATAAAATTTTATTTGTTTATAAATTTCGGGGTGATATATCAACCTGAACCCCCGCCCTACCAAAGCTAATGGGAGTGTGATTCGTAAATATGTATTAATAATGAGTAAGTTCTCTCCGTCAAGTTCAAATTCGTGTAATATATTTACGATAGGAATTAAATTATGAAATAATTGACTAATAATAGGGTATATTAAATAGGTAATAAGAGCCTGGCAAATGATGAGAACTGGGAGGACTGGCGGGAGCGAATCGAAGAGGCCAAAGACCATCGATGGGTTGTAGAGTCACGAAAGCAGAAGAAAAAGAAAAAGAAGAATTGACTAAATTGTTATTTATTTTAACTAAAAGTTTTGACACTTAATCACGTTTCCCCAGGTTTCACGATTCTCCTCATTAGGTAATTAATAACTGGAAGCGGTCATCTACTGCCCTGACAGGTCCGAACACCATTCCATCACCGATCCATCGAAATTCCGTCAAGTCGTATCGAAATAAGCTTCCAATAAAGTAATGACCGTCAGCATTACACATCAGAAACCGGGAATGATTCGCGATAATTGAAAGAGGCAGGAAGAAATCTACAACACCTCCAAGATTAAACTAATATATATTTATATAAACATAATATTGGATTATTATGTGAAAACAATTGAAATTTCAATGGTATATAATATAAAAAATAATTTGAAGTCTGCCATTGGGACGTTCATTGAGATGCAATGAATAAAATACTGAATGAATATTACAGATATAATAAGAATTCAAATGATAATAAAACTGACTAAATTACTTACACATTAGTTTTGATCAAGTTCCACAACTCACCTGAAACAAAAGCAGTAATTATGAAATAAAATATTTCACTACGGAGGCAATGATAATAAAATTCAATATAAATTATTTTTTATAGATTTAGTCAATAAAAATCTGCATGAATCTGTAGCTATTAAATTTATTAATTATCATGTATTATTTTTCGAAGTATATAATTATTATTACATCAAATATAATATTATTGTTTACATATTATGAATGAGTTATATTACTAATAACATTCTAACTATGATTATTGTTACCAAAATTTACTTAGTGTTTACATTATGTGATTGTATGATTAGTGTTTACCTTTCTACTTGATAATAATTTTTTCAAGATTGCAACTGTGCTGGATTTTTTACTCTAATAACCCCAAGTTGATTTATAATTAAACACATAATAAATATATATATATATATATATATATATATATATATATATATATATATATATATATATAAAATATATACTAAATATAAGTCTAGTACTTATTTGGTGTTTTTTCGACTGCACCCCCCAACTATCTCCGTTCTCCATTTTATCATCCAGTCCACTATTTTCCTCACACACATATATATATGTTAGTGACTCGACTCGGCACAACTCGAGATTAGTGATTAGACAATATCAGTTGCCTGTGCCTGCTAGTACATCTCAGGAGTACTGGCTTGGATACAGCCATTGTGCACATTGTACGAAACATCACCAGTATTTTATCCTTCTTTCTAAATAGAACCAGCTATTTTAGTTAATTTATTTGGAAGGCGTTTTTTATTACTTTTATAAAATGGAAGTTTGAATAATGAAATTCCTCAATCACCAATCCTTTGGGTAATCCTCATGTCAATTAATTAATCCATACGTTCTAATAAACTTATAACTAACTCCCTGCCTATCATAGGAGTTATTAATAGGCATGGTGGATTGCTTTCTGATGAAGAGTAATGGTCATTTGCTAGAATGTCATCTGCTTTCGGATGGATTAGTCATAGCCTATCAATTATGAGACCATATCGTGATTATAACTGACAACTGCAATCAGTAAGGGGTTATGCCGATAGCGTCGTAAAGCACACGTTTATGACTGGGTCAAACCTCTGAAATGAAAAGACGAAATATTTACAACAACTTCTTATACTCTGCAAGCGGGTGGTGATAGATACTGTGGGATCTAGTACCCTCCTGGGGCTCACCCAGCCTCTACATAGTGGGTACCCAAAATAAGGGGGGAAATCTTGCGGTTGAGCGTGATCTAGGACAAATCGCCTCCCTGCACAACCATTGTTCGATAAACAGTCAAGTCTACTTTGTACTGAACCCCATACCCTTCACGGGTCATAGTGGTACAGGTTTTTTAAAATTATAATCGACGATATTATTTTTAATAACGATGGGAACAGAGATTGATGAACGACTCGAGGTACAGGTGGCTCCTCGGCAAAGGATACTAATTAGTTTTTATTTACCGAAGCGAAACTTGGCCAAACATGAAACTCGTAAACCAGGGTTGATTAAATCGGCCGACGAATGGAGCGAAGGGTCTACCAACAAACTTTTACGCTGTTTGCACAAGGCCCCTTACACCCTGTTGCCTTTACATGAGAGGTGCGGGTAGCAGATAGCAGTGGGGTCATTGGCGGTTTTGGAGGGACAAAAATCAATATAACCGGATTGTTTTTGATCTCAACATTATTTTATTTATACAAATAAATCGAACGTAATAATAACAACGTCAAACGTTAATAATTTAACATATCCTTTTAGTTTACTTGATAATTCTATCTGCAATTTTTATATATAAAAATGATGTTATATGAAAATAAAAATTATTATATACAACGATCACTTGAAATATTTGTATAATCGAATAACATCAAGCGTAAATAACTGAAAAAAAAGATTTTGAACTTTTCTTTTTCGTTTACATGGGAATTACATTTGGTTCACACAGAAAAAATTTGCTTATAAAAAAATAGTGTTATACGAAAGTATAAATTATATACAACAATCACTTATAATATTTATATAATAGAGATTGTTTTCATTACTCTCCCGTGTATTCTACCCCTGTTTCTCTAAGTTACTATCTTAGAAAAAAATATGAGCTCTTATGTTTGAAAGTTGTATGAGTTCATTTTTCATTCGCGAGAGTTTCCATTTGAATTAGTTTAAACATATCGGCAAAGGGCAAATATTTTTCTCACTTGGCACTCGCGCTATGAGCCATGTTTTTAACCCTATGTTTTACACCCTTTAAATTTTATTTTATTACTATAATATTGATTAAAATCATTTAAAAGAATATTTTTCAGATTCAAATGGACATATAGCGCTTTCAAAAATAACAGCTCACATTATCTTACTCAGGATAAATCTAAAGAACTTGTGTTATTTCCATGTAAAATATTTCTCATTTTTTGTCATTTACAGCTTTCAAATAAATATTAAATTCTTTCATTGTTTAATTTAAGCTTTTCCTATTAATACTAACAATGAGAGACGGTTTATTAGTTAAAATGAGCAAAAATAAAGGTTATTTGAAGGAATTCATAATGAAAAATTTAAAGCTAAACCACGTCAGATTGGGAATAAAATAACAGTAGGGCTTGGGTTTCGATTAACGCTATTTAATTGCACTTTGATACGGCAGGTTTAATCCAAATCGTTTTCAAGAAAATGGTAAACAAGTTTAATACCGAGTATTTTTTGAAGATAACTTCTTAAATCTCTTGCAATTACAAAAGATTTATTAGCCATTGCTAACCTATGAGTATGAAGGAAGAACGTCATGGCTATATGATATCTGAATAACTATTTAACGTTTTATACAATTCGTCAGTATTTAAACTACAATATTCAAAAACAAGATGATTTGTTTAAAAATTTTGGCAATTAATAGCTTGAATAGTATTCTGCCGAATGATAATGATAAATAATTAACCGTATTCGGTTTATCATCAAAGCTTTTAATTAATTCTTGTTAGCTGTAACGGCTGGTGTTCTATTAAAAAGTGAACAGCGTGGTTTGCAGAGAATAAACCACCTGTCGACATGTTGACATGACCTACATGAATTACGTATTGACTGTTTTTATTGTTTATTTATTGCACCTCAAACCTTATCCTCATCATCGAATTAAGATTAATAATTTATTTATTTATTTTTTTTTTTAATTTCGATCCGCTAGATAACAATACGATGCAGCGGCCCAAGTCACAGTTATTATTTTTTTAAACAATAAACAAATATATTCCTGGGAAAATAAAGGGATTAAAAAAAAGAAAAGTTTATATTCTCCAAATAGTGAACATGTTTCCGAGGAAAGTTAAGAAAAGATATAAAAACTGTTTATGAGCTAGGGTTGGGACCCTCCTGGGGGAGGCACTAAGAATTTAAGGCCCTTCTTGGTTTTATCCTGAGAAAATCTCGAGGCGAGGGAAACGAACAAATAAAAATATTCCAGCCATCCAGCATATGTTATTTTATATAAAAAATATATACGCTTCAAAACATAAAGAAGGTGAATGACTCAGCGAAATATCAGATATTGGACTGTACGAGTAAATAACAGCACGGGTCAGTGAATCACAAAAACAATTCACAAATGTCAGTTATTTGTCATTTCGTGCAGATCAAAAATATATATTGTTGTGACGCCCCATAATTTCTCATATGTCTTTGCTTTATGCCGACTCTGTAGTATCTTTCCTATGGTTAGTAAATGAGCATTATTCGATTTTATTTCGTCAAGAGCACCTCGCCATTTTATTTTCCTATCCTTGTAATATTATTTTATTAGTTTGTTTGTCTGGCCCGTCTCAAATTAGTCAGAGCCACAACATAAATGAAAATACTTAATTTATGGATAATTTAAAACTGATTTATCGCTATATTAAACTAATAAAATAAAAAAATAATGAAAAAATCCATTAAAATAAAAACTATTTTATGATTTACTTTATTAACAGCAAACTAAGTACATAAGTGAAAATTTTGGTACACCGCCTAATTACCAGATATAATTTTTAAAAAATATAGTATATTTATAGAAAATTAGTATTTTCAAAATGAAATAATAAACAATTAACAAGCCAAAAAATAAATAATTTCCGAATTATGACATTAATGATTAATTTATTCCCATTTATTGCAGTTCTATTCAGAAAAGGTTATTGACCTTTCCTTACACATACTGTGCTTACACATACTGTACTTACTCATACATATACTGTACTTACAGATATGGCAGATACTGATGAAGAAAAGAACACCAACAACAGATGCAGGCGTTGAATGAATAAATAATGTTCATAATATAAATATATAATAATAATATGAATATAAATAAGTGCTAGTTATAAGTGCCAATAATTGCACTTATAATATAAATAAGTGACATTTCAACAATCGCCTGAAAAATTACGAACAAATTCTTTAATTTAAATTTTTTAATAGTTATAAATCATTAATTACAATAGTTAGGAAAGTTATAATAAATATTAAAAAAAAAACGAAGAATTTATAATTGTTTTTGATAATAAAGTTATCAGCATATGTTTTCTATACTCAGAGCTTTTTTCAGTATATCCACTTACAAGTCAAATATTTAAACTCTTATTAAGAAATAAAAAAAATCATCAAAAACATAATACATACACCTTTCATAATGCTTATGTAGTCACTGGATATTAATCATTTTAGATGTGAAAACAGAAGAAGATATTTATAAATGTAAAATGAACTCGTATAACAAATTAAAATAAGACAATATCCTTAGAAATTCTCAAAAGTATTGCGACAGAAGAGGCCCCAACCTGCCAGGAGATATTAGGACGGATGAGAAAATGGATCCCAGTTTTCCTTAAAGGAAAATGGATGGCTAAACCTTCACCTGTCATGAAAACGGGAGGAAAGTAGAATCTTCAAAACTTTTCCACAACACTCAAATTTTGCTCATAATGATTATGAAACATAAATGCTTCAATGGTCCCCTACAGCCTACTTCATACATAAGCTTCAATGCATCTGCTTAATTAGTTTTACTGAATCATTAAAACGCATAGTAATTTATATTTATAATCAAATATCAATTCCCATAACTATATTAAATATATAAATATATAAATATATATATATATATATATATATATATTTTTTTTTTTACAATAATTTTTGGTTAACTGTTTTGACCAAAGTCTCGTCCCTGCCGGCAGGCGACTCCGGTGGCTCAAATGGTTAGAGCGCTGTCACGGAGAGAAAGAGGATCCGGGTTCGAATCCCGGCCGGGGGCATATCTTTTTTCTTTAAAATAAAAATATATTAAACATACTTTAATACAAACAAGTTAGGTATAATTTATAATATGGGTTCTACTGGACTATAATTGATAATAGTTAATTATGAAGCAAAAAAAAAACCATTCTCCAGTCAAGTTTTTATTTTTTATTTACTATAAATACGTTTATAGTAATATTTAATATTAAATATTTATAATAAATACGTTTCGACCCCTTCGGTCATTTTCAATTTCTTAAATGTTTATCAGGATTCACATAATATGTCTCTTATGGACGTCTATAATTTAAAAATTACTAGGAGATACATTCTTCTCCATGGTCATTATTGTTCTGGTATAGTTAGCTATAGTTAGGTATAATTTTATACAAGGTATAATTTATAAAATTTTACATTTCCCCAAAATTGACTTACCAAAAATTCCAATATTTTTTAAAATTTTTATAATGTTCTCTAAAACGATTTCGATCTCTCTATCTATGCAAAATCCCCTTTAATTCCCTTTTCCTTTAATATCTGTTAGGTCTTATACTCATTGAAATCGCCTCACGAGCCTAAATGCCGATTTTTCAAAATTCAAATCTCTGAAGTGTCCATGATTTTGTATATTTGAAGAACGTTTTCATGTTATGGAATTTACTTTACCAAGAAAGTATAAAATTACACAACATTTTATCTAAATGAAAACAAATTTTCGGAAATCGCAGTGGTAACATAAATGTATAATTTATTGAATTTAGAAAAACATAACTACTTCCGTGAAATTAAACAAAAGACATAAACTGAATTCTTCGTTGTTTATCATAATTTATGTTGGTGTATTTTTTAAGGACGTATAAATCTTTCCTTAAAAATAAAATGGAATTTCTATGGGAACTAAGCTTACAATTTATTTCAAGAGCGCACCAGATATTATTTTTAATATTGCATTAAAGTCTTTATTACAGTAGATAAGTAATAAATAATCTGCACACAAATTCTCATAACATTTAAACTATTCCTCGCAAAGAAATAATAATTTAATAAAGGTAAATTAGGGAACGGATTGACTAAGTGGTGGAGCGCTGAGTTGCTTTACTGAAGGTCTCGGGTTCAAACCCGGCTTCTGGCAGATTTTATTTAATCTGTTAGAAGCCGTGGATGGATACTTCGGGATCCAGGACCTTCCTGGGGCTCACCCAGCATCTGTAAATTGGGCGGTTGAGCGTGATCTAAGACAAATCACTACTCTGTAAAACCGTTTTCCAAGAAACAGTACAGTCTCTACCACCTACTGTACCCAAGAGCCTTCATGGGTTGTGGTGGTACAGATCATTAGGTAGGCCGACAAGGAAAGCTCTTCCATTTCAATCAGTCTGAAAATAGTGGAGATGTTGCTTCAAATTTAAATACAAGATTTCATCAATATCTCCCGAAAATCACCATAATGGCGCAGGCTAATGAAACACAGATATTTAATGAGTGGCGCACTAAAAAAAAAACTCTTTCCATACGGTAGCACGATATTTTTTTCTGCAATGCACCAAACCCTCCCAGATAAGAGTATATATTGATCCAACGGCAATATATATTGCTGAAGAATTTCCCGGGTATTTGCGACAGTGGGGGGAGGGGTAGCTGAAGGTCGGCTGGTGCCCCCGCCAAGAAGGTCTGATCACCTTGCCTTGTCTTCGCTCCACCGAGGTCTCCTCCTAAAGGAAATAATCCAACTCAGATGTGGGGCAATAACACAAACATTAGAACCACAAAAGGAACCAAAACCCATACTAACACAAGCGATATGTATGAAATTCGTAATTTATATTAAAAAAAAAATATAGAAATTACAAACTAGAATGCTTCCTATACGATTTTTAAGACAAGATTGTAAAAACGACTCATTCCAATAAAAGTTAGCGGGAATATCTTTTTTATCAGAGGTATGTCTAATAATCAATCATTGGAGGGTCATTAGAGAATTAGGTAAGACGTGAGTATAAAAAGGAGAAGCTGCATTAATATTTAGCTTGTAAAGACTGGCTACGTAGAGATGTAGAGACGTAGAGACGTAGAGATGTAGAGACGTAGAGATGTAGAGACGTAGAGATGTAGAGATAACGAACGCTATGCGGGTTTCGTCCTCCGCCCCAGAGCATTATTTTATCCTTCCAGCATTTTACCTTCAAACTGACGTCGTGAGGGATCCCATCGTAGTTTTCGCTTGAAACCTTTTGTCCGATCCTCAATTAGCTTTTCACCACGGAGGGTAACTGTCCGTTTCCGGTCACTACTACTTCAGTTGATTAAAACTTGTAATGATACGTTTTAAATATAGGTTCAATATGGAACGTGAAGGGGAGCATTCCTTTTTCCTTTTTCCTTCGGACATCCTCCTCCTCACTTCACCAATCACAACTGAGATATCTTTCATTCCACTATTTATAGAATATTTCATATTGATTGAAAAAAGTAATTTGCTATTGTGTACTGAAAGAAGGTACTAGAGAGAGCCCATGAGTAGAGAGACACTAACGACTCCAAGGAGTACCTCAGATAAATATGAAATATTGCCTACGTGCTTGTGATTACTTTAACTCATAGCAAACTGCGCACAACTTTTAACAGCAAAAACTACGTGTACCATTCTTTTTAGCGTGTTTGGTCTTGGGATAAATTATGGTAGAGCTTCCAATAGTAAAAGATCCGTCGTGATGCGGATATATTTTAGTCTATTTGTTGAAAGTGAAGGCCACTTGTGTTGATATCATGAGCTCAATTTGGCGCCAGGTGTTCCAACATAATTAACGCCGAAAAATAGAAAGGTGACCTTTAATTTTTTTACTTGAAGAAGGCAGGGCATAATGTAATGTAGGGAATAAAAAATAAATGTCTTGTATACCAAGCCTCTAGCATATGTTTCAATAATGTAATATAAATTTAATACTCAATTCAATAACTAGTGTCCTGATAAATATGTTTGGACCTTTTCTTTTCTTACTAGACCCCTTTGTCAAATATTTTTATTATCCGCTTTAATATATAATCATACAAATAATAATTGACTTGATCCCAGAGAAAGCAATGCGATTGGTGAAAAAATAAACTACAAGGAGTGAATCCACTGAGAACGGTGCTGATTCTTTTTCTGAGGATGAAATGCATTCCCATAATCCAATCTGTAGGTCCTTCTTTAATTGATTCAAAACTAATACTTCTAATAAGGCAAAAATTAAAACGATAAGTACGCCCTACAGTTCGTGAAAGGTTTTAGAAGGATCTCATAGCGCACCTTTCGGCGACTGGGCCCGCCCTAGCCTGATCTCCTAATCTACTTTCGATGGAGCAGAGTACAAAATCGCTGGCCCTGACAAAGCAAAACCTGGACCCACGAGTTCTAAACAACTTCACTAATAACTAATTTTTTTATTCTGAATTGACAAAACAATATACACAATGCTGCATAATGCCATAGTTACTAAGTTGATAATTATTAATTTAGTTTATAATTGCTCAATAAATAATTTATTATTTCCTTGAGCAGGCGCGAGGAAAATATCTAATTTGAGGTTAAGTATTCCCACGCTAGTAACATCACCAAACATGGGTTACCTCAAAACCAGTGACCTCAAAGTTTGTTTTGAACTTGATACATAAGGAAGCTCTGTTCCGAGTTTACTTAGAGAAAGTTATGATAGGGTATTATGGTACCCATAGAAAGAAGAGGAATGCTAAACTAAATTTTAGGACGTTACCATCGTTTCATAAAAATGTTTCAATTGAATAAAGTAAAAATATTGATTCCGACAAGAACAAAAGAAATTTAATAAAGTTCAGAGGTCGTTTTCTAAGCTTGATAATATTGACAGTAGTTGAATATCTATAGCAATGAAACAGCTTGCTCATGAGTCCAGAACTTTTATCATACAGAATGAAAACAAAACTAGGACTGACTAGACAAAGCTGAAGAAAACCGCCAAGAAGACAATTTTAAATCTGTATCATAAGAATAAGAATATATTTGAGGGCGCCAATCTGGAAAAAATAGTTCATTTTTTTTTTTGTTGTTTTTCTACTCTCACAATCTTGACTGTTTTACTAATTTTCCTAAAATTAGCCTACAAAGTTTAACCATAGCTCACAAAGCATATATACAAGTGTCCATGAGAAGTGCGTCCTTAACAAATATGACTAAAAATTGAAATAGGTCTGTAATAAATATATATATATATATATATATATATATATATATATATATATATATAGCGGGGTAGCTCAGCTTGTAGAGCGCTGAGTTGCTGTGCTCAGAGTCCCGGATTCAAATCTAGATATTGCAGAAAAATAATTTACTCTGTTGTTAGCCAAGGAAGAACCCTATGAGCTCCGCAGACACTCCTGGGGTTCACTCAGCCTCTATAAAGTGTGTACGCTTAATTGGGAAAACACGCTGAAAAGGGTGATCTCGGACAATCTCCACCCCGCCCTAGCATAACCGCTTTCTGCGTACTGCCTCTATCATGCGCTGTACCTTAAGACCGTCCATGGCGTGAAATTGTACATTTAAACAAATATATATGTTCATCTACTTATTTTCTTTTACATTTTGGCGCTTCCAAGAGGACCCCATTAGATTAGATGAACTGAAATTCGATATTAATGTCAGCTTTTTAGGCAAAAGAATAACATAAAATTATTATTTCGTCATATATTATAGAAATATTGAGTAAAATTCACTGATCTTCTCTTTTTTTTTTTAAATTCAATCAATAGTACAGCTTACACGAATTTCATGAGCTGACCAACCCTCAGCTTAAGTAAAAAAAACAGCTAAGGTATGGTAGACTTTCAGAAGGATTTTAGACTAGACAAGAAATAAATGCAGGTTTTCTCTGTAAATATTACTCATTTTAGGAGAAATGATGGTGAAATGATGAGTCGAGACCTTAAAGCTTTACTGTAGCAGAGCATTGTCACAGAAAACAGAGATTCCCGTTCATTTTGTTATTCTTCGGAGGGAGTTGGGTTGGATTGATCTGAGACTGGGAGAAAAGCAAAACAAGGAAATGCCCCAATGGCCATATTCCATTGGGCCCACATTCTAAAAGTTTGTGGAGTCTCTTTTTTTTTTGTTAAAACATTGAGTTATATTTTGCAAGTTTTTAAGTTTTCTTTTTACAAAAGCAAAAAAAAATCGAAATCCAGAAAATGTTAGGATTGTATAACCGGATCATGTAATATCTCATCCTGAACACGTGATGTTACGAATCGTAACGATAAAACAAATAGTAATGTATGGAAAATAGAATAGTTAATTTGTTTAATGTGAGTGGCAGGATTTTATTTTTTGTGGCATATTTTGGCACTTTTACGTTTTTATTGCGTTTAAAATATCTTTTACTGCATTAAATTCCGGGCCTTGCCGGTTAAATTAAGTAATATCGGAACTAGTATTCAACATCATCGATCACTCGTTTAATTATAAATTATCAACAAGGTTAACAATTAATCCATACTCTTACTGAGAATTCAATTAATAAATAAAGTGGAATAATTCATTAATATTCGTAATTAAGATGTATTGGAATTCTAATTAAATAAAATGTATATATCAAAGATGTATTTTTCAATGCGATAAATGAACCGTGTCAATCAACGTCTATTCAGAGATGGAATGGATTTGAGCTAAAAAAGTCGCTTTTGAAAAAATATTTTAAAACTTATTACAGTACCTATTTTTAACAGAAGTTCGTAGTATGTTCTAACATAAAAAAATAAGCAACTTTTTTTCTCTTTTATTGTAATTAAAACTTACTCCTCTAAAGAATATTATTACCTGCGAAAGGAAGATATTTGTCGGGCAGGGACCAGGACCAGATAGGCATTGTAATCGGCTACACAGCCATAAGGTCACAAACCAACCGCTTCAGTGCCTCAAACTTTATTTTAAGGCGTATTCAAGAAACATCTGAAACCTACAAAAAGTTTTAGTCCCAAACTAATATTTAAGGAACATCCGGAGAAACTTATGAAGAATGCAATCATTTATAAAAATAAATACTATGCCCAAAAATACATAATCCAATCGGGAAATTAAAATATTAGAAGAGAAAAATTTCAGTTTTCATTACACTATTTTTTTTTAACCCCTATATTTTGAATAAAAAGAAGAAGAAATAAAAATGTTTTCAAAGGTAAATTCACTTTCATTTAAAATATTTTTCTCAATACAAAGTATGATTATTTTCTTTGTGCCCAAACTAGTTAAAGGGAAATCTAGTCTTACCTATGTTTTCCATAAAAAAGAAAAAGAAAATTCTCTTTTAATAGAAAATATGAGGACTTCTGATTATATTGATTCAAGTATTATAAAAAAAAATATTACTGGAAATAAAACATTATGTGTTAAATCGCCAGACAAAGATGACAACTTTTTAATAGAATTCGTACTTGTCCCACATAGCAGGGATTTCCTTTGTGCGTATTTAATCTATTGATAGCTTATGAAACATAATAAGTATGTATATATATATATATATATATATATATATATATATATATATATATATATATATTTATATATGTAGATAAGTATACATAGAGGCCTGGCCGGATGGAGAACTCCTGCGGGACTTTGCTATGATGAATAATTCATTGGGACCTAGCGAGGAATACTGTTGCATTGTCATACCGCAACGGTAATTTAAAATCCTAATGTTTGTCGTCTCTGCAAATCACTAATATTATATGTAGCTCACAAATATTATACTTTATAAATCCGTGCATAAGAAATTGCACATACCTATTAAAATATTGAATAATAAAAAATATACAACAAAAGTATTTTTTAACTCTTCAGATCCACCGCAGGATTCTGAGTTCTAAGAAAAATTGGTATAACACAATTTATTTCTTTAACTGGTTTATTTTAAGTGTACATGGCACAATAGTCTGACTTAATGACAGAATTATCGCAAATCATGAAATAAGAGGATGTTAAAATAGACGGTAGAATGGATAAGGAGGCTGCTCTCTGTGCAATTTGACACCGAAACAAAACTCCCGTGAACCACAAAACTGGTAAAGAGGTGACTTGGCCACCTACTCCAGGCATTCCCTTCCTCCTCGGTCTGTAGCCTCTGATTTTTTAGAATCCCTTGTAGGTAGTATACATTACAGTCGACGAACAAACATCAACAGCCAAAATATACGATTACGGGAAGCTAAGTTAAAAATTGAATATTCTGCTGTTTTTTATGAATGCTAAATTGAACAAGTTTATATTCTAATTTGGCTTAAATAATAAAAAAGATAAAAATCAATACAAACCAAGGATCACTGAAATATAATTTTTTTTATTTAAAAACCAGTCTAATTTTATCAATTCGATTTGGTTATATTATGTGCATGTCAAATTTTTTAAAATCATTTAAGAGTTTTATGCATTATAAAGAAAGGGTTATAGTTTATGTTTGTTTGAAACATGTGATTGGGCTTTGGCCTGTTGGTCAATTTTTTTTTAATTAAATAGAAAATAAATAAATAATAAATACGGCAACAAATATTGAAAAATCTATTTATTGAAATTTACAACTGTAATATATGTATAATAATAATACATCAAATAAATAGAATGAAAGACACATAAAGGCTCATAAAAAATATGAGTTTTGCTTCTTTATAAGACATTAAATTTTTTTATATATTTTGAGTTTTCTACAGCAGAGTTTCCAAATTGCACTCAAGGAATTGTTGATTACATATTTATAACAAACATTATGTAACAAACATTTTGGCACTGATCCAATTACATGCTCCAATTGCCAAAATCGGTGGATTCTGGTAGAAACAGGGCGCCACTAAGGGACGCAGATTCTTACCTAATTGCCCTCAGTTTGCCTAAGAGCTTACTAACTACTTAGTTAATTGCTCATTAGTACTTGGCGAAGTGGGGGGGGGCTGAGGAGGCCCCTGGATTATCAACATGTATATACCTCACCCCGGCATCATCCAATTTCCTTTAACGTACATAACACACCCACGGAAGCCCTAGTTCTAAAAGAGCCTGTATTTTATCATATATACTGTACTGTAAAATCTGTACCAATACAACCAATGAACGGTCGTAGTTCAGTTACTGATACTGTCTGCTTCTAAGTAATGGAGAACTGGTTTTATGCCATCGGTTGTAAAGGGAGGTATTTGATCGAGATCACACTCAACCCCCTGGTTTTACCCTTCAATTAAGGGTACTAACTTTACAGAGGATTGGTGAGTTTCATAATCTGCAGATCCAAGAAGATCCATCCATTTAATTAAATAATTTATATATAAAATATGCTTATTATAAAATATGCCGATTCATACAATTTAAAAAATGAAAAAATTAATCTGCCATAATCGTAAATTAATCTGAACCTATAGCAAAGTTACAGGGAACCCAATCCATGTATCACATAAGAAGCCCGCGTTTGTTCGTTGCATTTTTATCGATGGTCATTTATGAATAAAAATTAAAATTAGTATACTCTTCAATTGTATGAAGATTCTAAATATTATTTTGGGAAATAAAATACTTTTGTTATTATATCGATTTATAATAAGTGTTACGGCCGCTCAGTTGTAATTATAAAAAAACGTATGTTCATAGTTGATATTTTGTAGTTTTTTCAATTAGTCTGTATTTTGTATTATTTTAATTTTCATTAGAAAATAAATGTTTGTAAATTGTGCAATGTATGGCTGCGAAAGGCTGTGAAACATTGTTTTTCCTTTTATGGCCAAGTGTTCTTTTCCTATTGCTTGTGATGCCCATAACTATCTTCTCAGAAACATGGTTGGGAAATGCGGCCATAGAGCACTGCCATCGTGTACAAGTCGATGGGAAACTTTAGTATACACTAATTATTACAGCGTATCCAAAATCACAATATTTAAAACCAAAAACTTCAAATGAAAACCTGTTAAACAATACGCAAATTACTATAATTCGTGTCTTGTCGCAGTAAGGTAGTAGTAACATCCGCATTAAACCGCAAATATTATTGCAAATGAAAAAATTGTTTTTTCTCTAAAAATAAGAAAAAAACAGCCTTTTCTATAATTTTCAGTTGCATGTGTGGATTTAAAATTGGCAATCAATAAGAGTTAATATTCGAAACACTATAATGTTTAAGGAGTCCTAAAAAAACAAGGAGGCGATTAAAGAGTATATCGCAATCATCAGAAAATAACTCTTTCGTATTTTAAACTTTTGTGCATGTCAACACTTCACAAAAATATATATATGTGTACTATTATACGAATTTCTTAACTCAAAAGGCATTGGGAAGTGGCTGCAAGCAATCCAAAGGCTGTCTCTGCAGAGAAAACCAAATCAATTAGCGAATGATTAAAAGGAGTTTTCTGGGGAGGAAAATTAGTTAGGAAGATCCTACTAATGGTAATTAGTTTCCCCTACAACTTGCTACTTCTAAAGAAACGAACTCTTTAAATACGGTATGTAAGGTAAATCGCTAAGTACCTAACGTAAATATTAGGGGTCGAAAAAAATTCAACCAATGTGCACTTCAACTTGGTAATTATAACACTTAATCAGTGTTAATATACACAGTTTCATTGTGTCAGGAATCATACAGCAAATAATCAATAAATATTGATGCCCAAAATATTTTTCTTCATCTAACATGAACAATGAAATAATGTTGTAGATATGCAAAACTAGTTAATCATTACTTTGTCTTATCTTAGTATTTTGAATCAAACGATGGTACGACTTAAGTCGAAAAATGAATGTGCATTCAGCGAAAATTCTAAACTACGGGTGATTCAGCACGTAGCTAAACGCTGGCACTTGAACAATAGGAAGCCGTCGATCAAAATATAAAAGTCTAGAGGAACGGTGTTGTGACGCACAGAACATTGAATAGACTAGAAGCGGCAGAGGCACCAGCTCTGAGGCCTGCCCCCCCTCTCCTTTGACCCCCTTGGGCCATTGCTGCCTATTCATTCGGAGTTCGGACGTTTGTTCTAGCCACGATCAGGCCGTCTTGTTGTTAGTATGCTTGTTTGTTTCTATATTTGATTCACGTTCTATATTTTTTACTTCCTTAGCAATTTATTTTAGAGTTACTATTGTTGTATAAGTTTAATTACAATATGCCTCGTAGTGTCGCCTTTGGATGCTGTACAAAAAAGCCCGATAAACAAGCAGTACCTCCAATAACATTTCACACGTTATTATTCCTTTTATTATTTAAAACAATTTTTTCACAAATAATATTCTTTTAGAATTTAAAGAACATTAAAAGGTCTCATTAACAATTACTTATTAGTTATTATGCTAAAGCAAGAACAATACGTGTTGAATTTAAATAAAAGACCCACATCTTTGTTGTGGTTTAATATAATTGTAAAGTAAACACTTAATTATAAATACCTAAAAAAAAGTTTGCGGAATATTTCTTAGGAAAAACATGTTTTTATACATTTTTTTTCTTTTTAATTTGACCTCGGTATTTTATTGTTTCGGGTTAGCTTACCGTCAGAAGAAATGGAACGAAAAAAGTGGGTTCAAGCAATAAGAAGAGAGAAGTGGAAGCTCACAAAACGCAGCCGGTTGTGCTCCAAGCACTTCAAAGAAGAGGATTTTGACAGATCGTCTCCATTTTACGTAAAACTTAAGAATGGTGTTGTCCCGTCAGTTTTTGGTAGTTTTCCCGAATATCTGAAAACCTAAAGTTACTCAGGTAGTAAATATAGTTTTCAGTTACTTTGAGCACGATAGGCTTATGTATTATTATTTTTTTTATTTTTTTAGAAGAGACGAGCAAATAAATGGCACACCTCTCCGATTCCACGTGTGAAAAACGCTCGATCATCCGACAAAAAGAAATTTTAAAAAATGCTAAAATTTCCGGACGACAAGTTGAGTGAATTGACAAATAAAGTCAATCAAACATCTTCATAACATAACCAGCATTAGTGAAATTTGTGAAAAAAACTTCCAGGCACAAGAAAGAAAAAACAAATGTCTCTATTAACAGAAAATCATTATCTTTCGAACTTAATAAAAGAATGCGTTGGAAAAAAGTTAGTTCCACAATCACAATTTTTAGATGAAGAAATTCATCACAATTCAGCTTTATTTTAGGACGAGGATGTACCATTATGTTAAAAAAAATAACGACAGCGTTCAAAAAATTAGATTTTTTCAAATAAGCCAGTTTTATTTAAGGGCCAATAATTAATTGTATCAAACGAAAATGAAGTTCAATGAAAATTGTGATATAATATTTGTAAGAAAAAATACCTAATAAATAGTTATAAACTATGCTATCTAAATATTTAAAGTCCCAATTTAAAACTTTCGTATGAACTTATATGACGAACTACACCCAACATAAAACCTTAAAGGTATTATACTCTCCTCAAAAAAATTAAAGGATCAAGTTGTTATATTATTTATTTTTGCCAATAATGTATTTTCATATTTTTTTTTTGTTCTCTTGTTCTCCTAAATGGGAAAGCACAGAAAGATCCCAACGGAAATTAAAAGAGAACTAGAAAACAACCAAAACATAATGTAACAACTTGACTCTTTAATTTTGTTGAAGAGTGTATTGTTTAGTAAACGTTGAATTATTACACTTATGCAATAGAAAAATGTTAGTTTTTATTGTAGCTAAATAAATTTAATATGTCATAGATATTGTTTGTTACTGGATAAAAAGATTAATAACATAAAGGGGAAGGGATGAGGCGGGATGAGGGGGTGAAAGGAGTGGGGGGAGTGTAGGTGAGCTGGTGCCATTCCCACTCATAGGGCGAGCCCCGGCTAGCGCTTCTAGTCTAGTCTATCTTCTGTGGTTGTGACGCAGGTTCAATAAACATCGAGTAGCAACACCAAATTGGTTCTACAGAAAATTTATAACCTCATCCTGTTATGTTTCATTAAAAATAATTACGGCTACTAAATCGGCCACTAAACAAGATATGAAATAGTATTACTCCATAAATGGTTACAAATAACTCAGTGAGTAAAAATATCGAGCAAGGTTCTAATTTGCATATTTTTTTCCCCTCGAGCTACTATGTCAACATGCAACATGAGTAATATTTCTTTAAAAAAGTCTGCAAAGCTATATAGGATCGCTATAAAAGGACTTTAAGGAAGGAAGCATAGGTGGATTTACATTATCCTCTTAGGGTATACTCGCTATGGAAATGAAACAGGAAGTGGAGGGGTCAGCTTGGGTGCTTCATAGTTTATGGCCCAAGCTGGGAAAGACAGCATAATTACGAGTGATGTGAGGGTCACGTTGCTCCTTCTCGATCCAAGGGCAGAGGAAGACCAAAAAAGGAGTTAGTCACTAGTCCTAACGGCTCAGCAACGAAGAAACCTTGACATTTTCCTCCATATGACAAACAATGCAAACGTAAATTGGCAACAATTAGGGCCATCGGCGGGACATGGGAAAAGAGTATCGAGTTCTGAACAGATCGATAGATGTGACGTCCTTTCTGGGCGATTGAGTTACACCGGAAAGGGTGAATAAATGGCGGGATGTTGAGGGTGAGAGGGACCTTGGGTCGTGCGCCGAGGCAGGGAAAGGAATCCGATTTGAGAGTTGAGCCACAGGCCGCAGAAATGAAAAAGAGCCTTCCACTCAATGAGGACCCACATCATCCCCGTTACATAATATTTATGTGATATTTGAACTTGTTTCAAATACATTTTTTATTTTTTTAAGTAGGATATCTATTTAAAAATAATTGATAAAGAAATATTTGGTGCACTTCCAGAGGCACGCAGGGTTTTACTTTAGTGAGGCTAACAATTTGATAATTCTAAAAACCTTTCCTCGTAGTCAACTATCCATTTATATTGGATGTACACAAATTGATAATCTGAAGTAATTCATTTAAAATTCAATTATTTCGATAAGGTCTGAGAGTCCTATTTCATCAACTTGCCATATCGTAAAAATTGATTTTTTTGACGAATTAGCCTGTTCATTCAAGATGACATCTGCGTTGAAGTTAGTTTTAAAAGGCTGGGGGATCATCATCAAATTTGTCTACAATAATTTTGTTTTCACTTTGTCTTAAAATCCTTTTATTCCCTCGCTTTTTGTAACCATTTTCATTCTACAATTCATTTATCGAAAAATAAGTTAGTTGCCCATATTTTCCTGTGCAGTATTCCTCAAATCCTTAAAGGTAAAGTATGTAATGATAGCACGGGCACTGAAACAAAATTTTTCATGGTAGTAAAGGGGGGGGGGCAAACAACCGCAAGGTCTTGTGAATGATGGTGATACAAATATATTTTATTTTGGAGAACGGAGATAGTTGGGGAGCGCAGTCAAAAAAACACCAAATAAGTACCAGGCTTATATTTAATGTGTGCCGACGTTTCGACCTACCATGTAGGCCATCTTCAGGGCTATGAGAGAGAGACAAACAGAACAAATTTATTTATTATTTTATTTTACAGTAATTATAAAGTCAATAAATTTTACTTCATTTCCATTAACTAATTGTTGTATTTCTATAATGGACTAAATCGTGGATCATTTATGACAAGTCAGAAATATTTTTTTATTATGCTCAAGAATTAGGGTGGGGGCAATAATCAATCCCTACCCCTTTCATATCCCCAGAATAATGGCTGCAGTGTTACCAGGCCTGTTTATGTTAAATAAGAAATGGTAAACAGTCATTATATTTTATCAAATTTTGGATCGATAATTTCATAGTCGATCTGGATTTCAGATGAATATTACGACTTTTCGTCATAATGGAAATTAATGCCACTTCATGGGTGCTAATGACGAAACAGTTGCGTGGACGTCGAGCGATTGGTAGGCCAAGACGGAGATGGATGGATTGCGCAGCTGGTGAAGGAAAGAGGTCGAGAGTTAACAGCTGGATAACATAGGCCAGCGATAGAAGAGCATGGCGATTGGTGTTGGAGGAGGCCAGGATTCGCTTGCGGGTTGTAGCGCCAACATAATAACTAAATATTATGACTTTAACCTAAACTAATGCTACATTTTTTTATTGCATCAAGTTCATAAATATCTTATCTGTATAGTTTCAAAGCATATTTATCAAGTAAGTTTTGCTCCAGGTATTTTTCATATTTCTAATTACGCTCCGAAACCATTAAGACTAACCGAATATACTATTAAAAGCTGAAAAAAATATATTTATATATACATATATTTCGGATTTGGGATTGGGTAGTGAAGTGGTGGAGTGAAGTTAGTAAGGAGTATAGGCATCGAGCCTTCCGCTATTGTTATTTATAATTTATATTTATAAATAACACATTTAGACCAACACCACACAGTTCTTTCTGAGCAGTATCTATCAAGTAATTTGTCATTCATGCATTCACAATCATTTATATGCACATATTTGTTTATAAGTGGCTTTTAATTAGTAGCCTCTTTGAATATGACATGTATACGTATGTCATCAACTAAGAGTGCATCTAACTAAAACAGAGAAGACTCGCCTCATTCGAATTGGTGTTAACATCATTTTCGTTTTCCCAACATAATATTTAGCTTTAATTTATCTTACGTAATTACAATGAGCGACTTTACTCTACAAAAACACACTTCTAATTAGATCAACAATATTCAAATACTATTCCGTGTAAGGAGTAGTACGCTTGGTTTTTTTCTGTATATTTTGGAGGTGGATATGTAACACTCCGTTTAAGAATTTCCTCTTAAAATACTTTTATTGTTGCTATTATAACTAAAAGAAATTTCGAACAAAAATATACAAATAACCAAATTGTAACTAAATATCTAATGTTGTTCTGTCGTCGGCAATTCTTAATCCTCTAAGTATCATTTGGTCGTTAAAGAACTCTCACTCAATTATAATTTGTTAAAATATATTAAAAGGCCAGAGGACATTTTAAAATGTTTCTATCGGAATGTACTTTCTCGGATATGAATGAACTTTTTCGTCTTTAAACACTGCTATTAGAAGTATTTTTTAATAGTTTATAATAAATTTACAAATATATTTTATTGCAACAACAATGATTGCAAAGCCTTTGTGAGATGAGAGGAAGAGTGGCATGAGAGGCATATTCACTATTAGCAAGGTTTCTGAGATGATCGAATGTTAAGCAAAAGAAAGCTTATTTTCACCAGATAGCTGACAGTCTAAGAAAAATATATACAATTAATAAACTATTTTTAAATATTTATTTGATCAAGACAAAATAAATCAACCTTGAGGTGATTAAAAGTACCCAAAAAAGTGGAAGAACCAATTTTTTTACTTCATATTAATTAATCCTAGAACGCAAGTGGCCTTCTTGTGTGAAGCCAGTAGCAAGTGTCCCATGGGCCTCGCTCCGGGGGAGGAGAGCTCTCATGGCTCCCGAATCCACGCTATACGATCTACATTGAGATAGTCCTAAAGTGGAGCCTGGGTAGGCGTTGAGGAAAATTTGACCGTGGCCCGGACCTGTCTCTATACACTTTGTTGAATTTTTTAAGTGAATTGATGAAGTGAAGTAGACATCCACTACAGAAGGTAAGGTAGAAAGTGGAGAAAATACTTTGGGGAGCCAAGGAGAGATAGAGTTCCATTAGCTCTGCGCCACTTGGGGTGGTTAAATAAGAAGTAACAACTGTTGAGGGATGACGCCTTGTGGGGGTGAAAGCGCCGCTCCTTACTTCCTCATGCACGCGGATGTTTCGCTCTGGTTAACAGAATCAACCTAGATCTGGTGACAGGTGTTGAGTATTCTAGAGAAACTCTTCTTACGACAGACTAAATAACACCGACTCAATAACTTCTTGGCCTTTCTCCAAGCCCACCCAGTAGCGAAAATGCAGATTTAAAACTGATTTCGAATTGCTATTTCCAGGTATTTCAGATAATTTGTGCCAGTTAATAAATGTTTTAAAATAAGTGCAGTTATTTAGTAGAAAATCGAAATAGTTTAAGTTTATGTATAATATTGAAGAATGGAGTCAAAACTGGTGGATAAAAACAAATTCTCGCAAATCATATTTAATAATATTCCACTGACTGCTGTAGAACAAATCCGATACTTAGGACTGACTACATCTTGACAAACGTTCAAATTGTAATCCTCATACTAGACTGAAAAGACAAGAAGCTGCTGGCCGTTTTAGGCTACTTCAACGTAACGCTGTAAGCTCCCAATTAATTACAAATGATTCTTATACATGACTATCATGCTACTTATTTGGACTTGAGCAGTAGAGCTTTGGGGCTCCACTAAATCGGATCCTTAGAATTCAAAATCCTCAATGCTCCTTACATTGTTACGAATAAAGCGATATATAACGACCTCAATGCCCGATTAGTTGTTGATTTCTGCCCAACTCGATACGAGTACTTTCATGACCAACATTATTCCCACTAGTTTCAATTCTATCTACTTCTTCAAATCCTGATAATCTTCCAAGGCGCCCAAATTTGTTACTTGGGTTGTCTCTCTACATCCCTTTAACCATGCCCTTATGTTTCATTCATGGCATTATATATTTAATTTTTATATTGTTATAGTGCAGGTGTAAATTGCAATAAATACATTATTAAAAAATCGTATGTATATAACTTATTAATTATTATTTTTAAATAATAAACAATCTTTCAGAAACTAAATTATTAATAATCGGTTTCTACAATAACTTTCTTCAAATGTTAAAAAATTTATTTTATAAGTAAAATATGAAACTAAAAATTAATCGAGTACTAGAAATATATTAGTATTTAATTAAATTATTCTAACTGTGTATAAATACGTATTGAGGTTCTTTTGTCAGATTAAGATAGGTTGGGATGGGGGTCAGGCAAGGCTTCCTATTAGGCGCGAAGCCTCAAATCTACTCCTCAGTGACGTCATCATCAGCTGATAATGATGGGCTGATAATCGATGTTTAATGACCCTCAGCTACCATATAAAGGAAAGAATTCTTCAAGAAAATTTCCTCTTCCTAGTAAGGACTTGGATTTGGTAAATCAGTGGAATAGTCCGTCATTAATATCCAAACAAAGTAGCTAGTTATAGAAAAATGATCAAAATGAGCTCAACACAGTGTAATGAAAGTAATTAATAGCAAAATCTGTATATTATAGAAGCAATAAATTCTTCGTCACATTTTTTTTTAATCATTTTAACTAGTATTTTTTATGGATGGAGACAGATCGATTTTTATAAATGAGTATTTGCCATATGCTATAACATTATTAATTTTAAAACCTCAAAATCACGTAATTAAATTTATCCAAAACCATTCACACAATTTAGGCACTCGTAAGGTAGACCATGCTCTATGATTGTACCAGTTTTCAAGCCTTACAGCTAAGCACTCCGCTTCTCCGCGAATCATTTTACTAAGTCTCACATTCTGATTCTCATTCCTTTCCCTAAGTTTGAATTTCTTCTAGTATTACCCATTTAGGTTCATTATTGTTCCAGGCCTGGCTGTTCCCAGGTGAGGTATTCGCACTAGCATTGTTGTTTTGATCAACAGTCAACAAGCTTCGAGGAGTATTGCGGAAACGGTTGGCTTAGATACAGAACAGGCTCTACCTCGCACTCAATCCAAGACCCTTTAACAGTTGTAGTGTTACAATTTTTTTTTATTAGTTTAAAAGTATTTTATTCGAAAAATAACAGTTAAACAATTTTTATACACACTGTGTCACTCAAAATATTCTGTTCCTTAATAATATTGTTTAATTGATAAAATAAAAACGAAAACAAAGGATGAAATTTGATTTATGAGTTAGTGAATGATTTCGGTGAAAAAAAAAGAACAATATAAATTAACATTTTATTTATTGAAATTAAAACATTCGAAATGTTAGGTTTGGGGGAGTAGATTAATGCCTATATTTCTGCATGTCATCCAGCAAATATTTCCTCTAATTGAAATAACCTGTTAATAATATTTGGCTAAATAAATTCCAACAATAAAACATGGCGTTTATTTGCCTAGATAATATTACCATAAAAATAGTTCTTTTATCAACAATTTAATGACCATCAAAATTAAATACATGAATGAAAAAATAATAATAAAAAGAATCTGCCGTTAATTTCAAAACATCTTGGATATATGCTGAACGCTCTATAAATAATATACTGAGAAATGAAAAAAAAGATTTTTTTTTTACAGAAAATAAAAAATCTTATATTAATAGTACTGCTTCAACTGCACGGTATACTAAGGCCCCAATCCTAACCTTAAATGTATTTTATGTATGAGATGAAAATGGTTGACTGGATGATCTTATGTAAAGGAGATGGTTGGGGGGTGCAGTCAATAAGAACACCGAATAAGTGAAGTACTTATATTATGTGCCGACGTTTCGACCTACAGTGTAGGTCATCTTCAGGGCTAACAGAGAAACAAACAGAACATTGTTACTGTACTAGCGTTTTCACCTATTTTAACTTTTCATATTCTATTCCTATCTACTATATTTTCAAAACAGTCACTGTACACTGGTGTTATTGTACAATAGTTTTTCTATTATTCACATTTGTTATTGTACATATAGTTCCATACGTTTCTGTAATTTGATAACATCATTAAGTCCGTTATCATACATTTTACACCTTTATTTTACTAGTTTTTCTGTATTCTTCATATTCCAACCTTTCTTTATATGTAAATATCCTCATTTTTGTTTCTTTTGTTTAACTCCTTCTTTTGATTTTACTTTATATTATTATATTGTACTGTACTATCCATTCTGTACATTTATTTTCTATTTTTTATTTTATATGCATTATTTATTATTTATCATTTCTGCTCATTTTCTTTAATTTTATTAAATCTGTCTTACTTTATTATATCTGCCATTATTTTCATTTTCTTTCCATTATCTATATCTTTGTTATATCTGTCTTTATCTTAATTTTATTATATTCTATCACATTTTCAATAATTATATCTGTCACTATTTCAATAATTTTGTTATATTTGTCTTTATCTGATTTTTATTATATCTACCACTAGTTTAATGCCTTTTCATTATCAGTAATTTTTAAATCTGTCTATATCTTTATTTTATTATAATCTGACTCCTTTTTAATATTCTTTATCTTCTATTTTCATATCTGCCACTTTGTATTTTTCTACATTATTTGTCACTAGTACTGTTACTGTACAACTTTGATGTTTTTACATTTTTGTTCTGTTTGTTTCTCTGTTAGCCCTGAAGATGACCTACACTATAGGTCGAAACGTCGGCACATAATATAAGTACTTCACTTATTCGGTGTTCTTATTGACTGCACCCCCCAACCATCTCCTTTACACTTAAATGTATTTGTTCGATAATCTATTGAACATTTTTAAAACTTCAGTTTAGCAAACAGTATATTTATCGAAATAAGAGAATAAAACAGTTTTATCGATTGAGTCATTGCTGTGCCCTGGGAGGATTTCATAACTTATCTATTATGTACAGGATAAAGTGGTTTGATATTCACCTGGCCTCGGCGCCTGGCTCCAAGCTAATTGTGGCTGTCATCGTTATATTCATACCTTACATAATTGTACAGTAAACCTTATATATACCGTATTCTCCAATATTAATTAATATTCTCGAATGAATACTTTCAAGTACTTAAGTAATAAATCTCCAGTAAATATTTCATATTTACTGTTTGTACTTACGGGTTAATTCTTTTCTGGATAAATGAACAATCTAAATTTGTTATAATATAAATTTTGATAAAGGTTTTGAAGATAACCATTTTAACGTTTATCAACCATTTGATTATTATATAAATTAGAGGAAAACTCCAAAAAGAGGCAAGAACTATAATTATTTTGGAAGGTTCCAATTAAAAGCCATAGGCATCTCCAATTAAAAGGAACACAATTTTAAGGGTAGCCTCAGGAATCATCAGCAACGAAACTATTAGTTAATAGCCTAATTGGGCTGATAAAACTATTAGTCATATATTTTTATTTTGAAGAGAAAAGATTTGTGGAGGCCTAGCGCGGTGCTCTAACCAACTCAGCTAACCTGGCTCGTAGCACGGCCGGGCAAATCCATTCTCTTCGCCGATCCTATATCCTCGTGTTCTTGTAATTTGCGATGTATACAAGATGAATTTTCTGGCCGTGTTACGTGTTAATACTAGAAAATCGAGTTTATTACAATAAAATGTTGTTCCTGATCCTGGAAATTTATCGCATTTCCCAGAACTGCCTCATACATCTACCAACCATCATCACCCTACTACCTCAACGATCGCCGATTTACAGGAAGACATAAAGCCGCCCTCTCAAGCCTACACCAAGACACTACAGCAGCCGCGACGTCAGATGCCTCAGAAAATTCAATCTAAACCCCAAACCTCTCAATCCAAGCCACAGATCCCCAAGGCACAGTCCCAACCTCCACGAAATACCATTCCTAGTCACCACTTACCTCTCCGTGTTAAACTTCCGCCAGAACACCCACTTCCAGTTCCATCACAGCCTTCTCTCATGGTAAACCCCTCATTACATCGACCAACGAAAGTTGATCTACCTCCTCGTCCCCAGTGTCGGGCTCAGCATCCAGCCAACACCCCTACTGACTTTCCATCTCAAACTCCTTATCCATATCCGCTCCAAGAACATAATCCCTCCGACATATATTCCATCCTATCTTCCTTCCTGATAGACCTACAACAAACTATCAAACCGCTGATAACCCTCCTCACTAGATTCCTCACAGAAATTCCATTCAACTTCCCGCGATGAATGTGAAGCCCCTAGCTGTCCTATTATGGAATGCGAACGGACTAAACAACCGCCGAGACGAACTTGACATATTTCTACATGACAATCAGATTGACATTGCCCTACTTACTGAAACTCACTTCACTAAACGTTCATATTTTTACATACGCGACTATATCACTTATAGATCTGACCACCCAGACAACACTTCCCACGCCGGCTCTTGCATCCTTATCCATAAATCCATTCCACATTCCCTTATTCCCTCTACTCCAAATGAGGTTATCCAAGCAACCTCTATCATAATATCAACTCGTCCCTTCCATCTTACATTATCAGCTGTATACTGTCCTCCTGGCAATTCTCTATCCTATAACCAACTAGAATCCTTGTTCCAATCCCTCGGATCACGCTTTATTGCTGGAGGAGACTACAACGCTAAACACCAACGATGGAGTTGCCGAACATCCAACCCTCGTGGCAACATCCTGTCTCATGTCTCCACTTCTCGTAGTTATTCAATTCTCTCTCCCTCGAATCCTACCTATTGGCCAACTTCCCTGAAAAAACGCCCTGATATCCTGGATATATTTGTCACATCCCAGATTTCTCCTTCCCATGTATTAATCAAATCCCTGGATGACCTCTCCTCAGACCACAGTCCAGTTCTGCTCTCATTACACTCAACCTTCATTCCTAAGCCCTCCTCTCCTTCATTGATTACAGGACGAATTAACTGGGAGCAATTTAATAACGATTTGGAAAGCAAACTAGACTTACGGATTCCACTCAAAACTAAACAAGACATTGACAGCGCAATAGAAATACTTACAGCAACAATAACACAAAGTATAAGAGATAACACTACCATAAACAGAAATAATATCACACAACAGACTAACCTGCCACAGCACCTTCGCATCTTGCTAAGCGAAAAACGCAGAGCAAGATCTAAGTGGCATAGGACTCGTTACCCATCAGATAAAACGTATTACACCCAACTGACTAACAAACTGAAAACGGAGATTAGAAACTTCAAAATCCAAAATTTACTTAGTGTGACTGAAAATCTTACGACTACTAACAAATCACTATGGACGACCGCCAAAAAGATCCTTAAATTCAAAGATTTTAATCATCCTCTCCTTACTGAAAATCAAACTTGGTCCAGATCTGATGAAGAAAAATCTCACATATACGCCCAACACCTCTTCAAAACCTTTAATCCACACCCTGATATTCTCAACCCTATTCACATTGAGCGTATTGAAGCAGAACTGGATATCCCACTCCAAATGTCTCTCCCACCTAAGGCTTTTCATTCGTCAGAAATATCCAATATTATTCATAGTTTACCTTCCCGTAAAGCTCCTGGACATGACCTTATTACAGCTCACATCCTAAAATCCCTTCCTCGAAAAGCTATCCTATTCCTCACATACATATATAATTCTGTAATCCGTACTACCTATTTTCCTGATACATGGAAACTATCTATAGTAAAAATGATCCCAAAATCCAAAAAGCCTCCAGAACTCCCATCCTCTTATCGTCCTATCTCCCTTTTACCCATAATGGGCAAGATCCTCGAAAAACTCATTCTAAAACGTATTTATCCCATCCTAGATAGTAACCGCATAATCCCAGACCACCAGTTTGGTTTCCGAACATCCCACTCCACTATCCAGCAATGTCATCGTGTGGTGGATGTTGTCTCCTCTGCATTGGAGCGTAGATTGTACTGTACGGGAGCCTTTCTCGATGTAGAACAGGCTTTTGATCGAGTCTGGCACCCAGGTCTCCTTTACAAACTCCGACAATTCCTTCCTCCTACATACTTTTTAATCATTCGCTCCTTTCTAACTGGCAGAACATTTAAAGTAAGTCATAAAGGTTCCTACTCATCCCTCTATTCCCAGTCTGCTGGCGTTCCTCAAGGTAGCATCCTCGGTCCTATCCTTTACACAGTATATACAGCTGACATTCCAACCCATCCTAACACCTTCATCTCCACGTATGCTGATGACACATGTGTGTTATCTGTTAATAACGACCCATATATTGCATCCCAATCTCTTCAATTACACCTATCAAGCCTCGAAGAATGGTGTCGGAATTGGAGAATTAAAATCAATCCCAGCAAGTCCCATCAAATTACCTTTACCCTTCGTCGAAAACCCTTGACTTCCTGTCCTACTGTATTCTTTAATAGTACTCCACTTATCCCTGTTGAACAGATTCGCTACCTGGGACTCAACTTAGACAAGCGTCTTACTTGGAACCCTCACACAAGACTGAAAAGACAAGAAACAGCTAGACGTTTCCGACTACTTCAACACATATTAGATAAGCGCTCAAAGCTTCAGATCAATTACAAAAGACTTATTTATGTGACTGTTATAAGGCCTATATGGACTTATGGAATTGAACTATGGGGCTCCACCAAACCATCGAATTCCTCTCGTATCCAATCCTTGCAATCCAAAATCCTTCGCAAAATCCTAAACGCTCCTTATTTTGTCACAAATAAAACCATCCATAATGACCTTAACGTTCCATATGTTACCGATTTAGCCCATTCCAGATACCTATCATTCCACAATAAACTTCAAACCCATCCAAACCCACTAGTTTCCATCCTTGCATCCAATTCCATCCCGGACAATCCTCCTAGGCGTCTGAAGAGAAGATGGCCTCGGGACCTTCTATTATAGAACTTTATTAGAGTGCTGCCAGTGGGTAGTATCTCTACATGTGCTATCATGTATTATTTACTCTTATAGCAATTGTACTAGATGTATGTATTACAGTTGTACAACTCAATAAAATAAAAATAAAAAAATAAAAATTACAATAAAATAGTAATAATTGTTAATAATTTCCCATAAACTGTTCCAAAAAAGAGTGCACTCGCATTATGGATTGAGTTTTAAACTTGGTACGTTGGCCCGTTGGAGGATTCAATTTTTCCAATTGTGCCAGAGCGCATTCATCACAAAGGAAATAGGATCGTGGTTGGAAACGTTTATTCGGAAAACTTCATCGGGTGTGGCTGATGGCTTTCCAGAAAATTTCAATCGAGATCGTACACACAATTTTTGAATGGAACTTGGGAAATGCAGCAATCGTAATATACAGCTTCATGCTGATCGAAAATAAATTACTGCGTAAAAAAATGCTAGAAGATGGAAAAACATTCTTGGTATCTGTTTCCCACCGCCCGATTTCTATATGTATTGATAGATATATTGATTTTTTAGGCTATTTCCTTATATCACTAGAACTGAACCATGATATTATAACTTTTTTTAAAATTTATTTATTGATATTTACAACTGTATTACAATAATACAACAAGTAAATAGGCTAAGTGATATATAATGACATGATAATGACAAGTAGAGAAACTACCCACAGGTAGTACTCAAATCAAAGTTCAACTAAGAAGGTCACGTGGCCATCTTCTTTTCAGACGCCTCGGAGGATTATCGGGAATTTAAGAGGAAGCTAGGTTTGAAACTAGAGGGTTTGAGTGGTAATGAAGTTTGTTATGAAAGGATGATATTATTACTAAAAACGATAATAGAAAATGATACTAATTTATAAGGTATATTAAAGATTAAATATAAATACCAATCGAAATTAATTTTCGATATATATTTATATATTAACTATAATGGTTGTTATTAGTAACAATTATATACAGATAGCAAAATTAAAGTAATTTAATTTAAGGAAGAAATAGTTGGGGGTGCAGTCAATCAAAACACCAAAATAAGTTATGCTTGATGATACAGTCGACCAATTCTTCTCTAACTAAAGTAATTTAAAAGTGAGTCATTTTAAAAACTGGACAACTAAGCCACGCCCAGACTATTCCAATGTAACATAGCCGCTGATGAAAACCGTGGAATAGTATGTTGATAAAATGAGTCTGTTCAAGATTGTTGGAGTCGTTTTCGAAATTATTGAAAAAAGAAGTGTACATCGATGAAAATAAAGGAGCACTGCCCAGTGAATCTTGTTTCAAAACTATTTGGCGAGACTTGGTTATTAGTAAGTAGAGTACAAAAAGTGTATTTCCGTAGAAAATACTGATATAAATTACTAATACTATCCCTTACTGTAGGCATCGTAAGGTAACTGGATTTAGAAATATAAAGAAAACATTCAAGAAATAATTAATTTATGTTATAAAGATGTTATACCTATGTGCGTAATACTTTATCACATAAGAATGTTGGAGGCGAAGCACTTTTTTTCTATGCAATAAAGAACTAACGTGTTCTTGGTAAATTATTTGAAATAACCATTACAACGCCCTTCTGTGAAGAAATGTTAATACCTATTCTCGAGCCATCTCTGTTGGCTAAGTCTAAATCACGGAATTTAAAATTTAAAAAACGGGTACTTATTTCGGAAGGATAGCATCTTAAGGTGGTAAGGCTAGTTAAAAATTCAAGTAACGTCACGTTACGCCATTTCTAGGTCACGTCCATATCTGCGCATAGGCGGTGTCCTCAACCATTCCTTTCCAATAAATAAGTAAAAAAAAACAATTACCTAGCCAATATATTCTTATGTTGCTATCAGAATCTGCTATAATTTTCTGTTGCTGTATATATAATGAAGGTTATATTAGGCTAAAAAACAGGAAATTATGCCAGTCGAAATTATTCATCTTGAATTAACCAATACTGGTCTTGCTAGTCTTCTCAAGTAAGCTTATTGGGGTATATTTTTAAGCCATTGTTTGCCTTACCATTCAAATTTTACGAATTACAAAACGTAGACATTACGTAACATGACGTCACTTTAATCATCCCTAAAAAGCTCAAAGAAAAGTACCAATAATGGTCCTATATGTAGGACTAAATATTTTATTTTTATCAATGCATGAGTTACGCTTTTTGTTTACATATTCGTATCATCGTAAATTGATCCAAAAAATAACAAATAAATTAAATGAATAACGGCAATGAAAGCTATTCCCTCTAAAGCTAAACCCCCACTCCTGGGACTACCCTCCCCCCACCACTTAGCCGCCAACATACGTCGATGGCGAGAGGCGGCCAGCTAGCAGGAGGTCGGCAGGGGGCAGGAGCTAGCCTTCCAACCTTCCACCCTTCCTGTCACTAGCCTAACAACTATCAGGCATTTTTTTCTCATACATCAATTTATTTAATTAAATATTTTTTTTTATCTATCGAATAAGTATGCGCACAAAAAATAAATAAGAAGAGTGTAAAGTGGGGAGGGGGTGCTATTTAGAATAAACTATATTAATTCTAATGGAGGATGGAAATACTTGGAGGGTGCAGTCATAAATTAACACCAAATAAGTGAAGACTTATTTTTAGGGAGGTTGCACGAACTATATGTATAATTATTTTTTTCATGCGGAAATGGTTGACTGCGTGCATCTCAGTGTGAAATGGTCAAGTGGGTGAGTCAATAAATTACACAAAATAAATTCGACTTTGTGCTAACGTTTCGGCTTGATTTTTAGGCCATCATCAGGCCAGAGTGTAAAAGATAAAAGAAAAACTAAATAAACAATGAAGTAGCTAAGAAGATACATGCTATATAAACAGAAATGACGAGTAACTAGAGAATACAACAATGAGATAAATTATGAAATATGTATAATGACTTTTTCGTAAACATTTAGAAAGGGTAGAGTCTCTATTAGCGAGGGAGCGGAGTGGTTCATTGCTAGAGTCCCGCTCGCTGGCAGGCTTTGATTTAACCTCTTAGCGGCCGGTGGTGCATATTATGGGACCTAACACCCTCCCAGTATCTAAAAAGTGAGTACCCAAAATAAGGGTGGAAAATGTGGCAATTGAGCGTGATCTAGAACAGACTACAAACAAAAACTGTGTACTTCCCTACACAACCGTTGTCCAATAAACAGTAAAGTCTCTTTTTTAGTGGTACAGGGTTTGTTGTTATTGATTATATAACTGTATATTTATTGACTGGACCCCAGATCATAATTTATCTATAACACTTGGTTTTTCTTGTTATTCCTATAAATTCTGATTATATATCTTCTTTAGTACTTCATTGTTTATATTGTTTTATTTTATTCTCAGCCCAGATTATGGCCTAAAAATCATAACGAAACGTAGGAACAAATAAAAAAAGTCAAACTAATTTTGTGCAATTTATTGACTCCAATTAAGTTGTCACAACTATACTAATGCTTTTCTTTGTAGAACATTACCAACTGGGGCATATTGAGGTTTAGTATAACATGATTGCAAAGGAAAATTGATTCCTAGGAAAATAACCGAAGCAAGTAGTATTAATTTTTAATGGTTCGAGGAAAAAATAACTTATCTACTATACCGTAAATATTGCTTATAATAAAGAAAAACATTTTTGTACGTGACAATCGCTAAAAAGCGCTTAAAAATGTTTTTTTTACTATATTCGATCAATTGAGGATTAGTAAATTTACATAGACCAACCTTTTAGGCAATCACAACTGAAATTTTAGAGCCCTTTGTCCACTACAAAGCTAAAGGGAGCCCTCAGGCGGTGAAGATTCATGAGTGTGGGAATTTAAAATAATTGTTTTTGAGCAAAGAGTCTATAATTTTTTTTTCTCATTAAAGGCGGATAAATTTAATTTCTCCCATCCAGATCTTGTCCAATGATAGTAATAGGAGGAAGAAAATGACTAATCAAATATTCAAACCGAAAATCGGTTTTGATCAGCGATGAAAAACTAAGGAATTCAAGGTTTTCAAATATTTTTTTTTCAAAACACTATACGAAAAATTGGCCTCTTATGTACTCTTTGAAATAAATATTAATAAGTGAGCAAGGGTTTGAATAAAGATCCTGAAAGGGAATTAGCTGCGTAAACCTGCCAACTTTGGATCCTGAGCCCAAACAAATCGAAAAATGTCGCTAATTCCATGCCCGGGCAAACAAACGAGAGGCGGGAGATCGTAATCCTTTTATTCTTTATTTAAAATTACCAAGTAATAGCGTCAATTTTATTCATTACATAGGTTTTGATTTTGGGATTGACTATAATTTATTCAACGCTTTATTTTAAACATACCCTACTTCTTTTATTTATCTTTCACAATGCATAAACGTAATAATATTGAAACTTAATTACTAAGTAAATTAATGTTATTTATTAATTAATTGTGGCAGTAGAAAGTTCAGAAATACCATTACCATTACCTTATATCGATTATTTCAGTCAATAATCCGATGTAGTTCTGAAAAAAAAAATCCTCTAATCTGAAGAGCCTTCCAATCATAAAATGCTGCGGGTTGAATATTAAAAGAGGTTCTGGTCTAAATTATTTATTTCAATGAATATTTCAAATATTATGCTTACTTAGATTAATAATTGTATTAATCTAATAATTTAGATTAATAATAGTACATTTTTATTCCGGGATATGTCCCTTTAAGCACAGGAATTAAAATGTAGACAGTACATTAACAGTAAATCGAACTTGATAAAGAGTTGCTATTTCTTAATTAATTAATTTCATTGCATAAGGACGAGCCCCTTATATTATTGCTCTTTTATTGGATATTGGACTTGGAAATCAGTGTACTAACCGATGACGGTATCTTATCTCTAGAATAACAGGTTCGAGTCATTGATCTTAATTGGCTTGTTGATGAGATCCTAGTTTGTTTACTTGCTTGTTTACGTTATTCTTGTTGTTATACAATAAAAAATAATGAATGAAAGATAAACAACATTTGAGACACGATTTCGAATCTACTCTTAGATATGCAGTAGAAATATACTTCATAAAAAATAAGATAAAATAATTAAAGAAAGCAGGTAGGGAATAGAGATTCACAACATTATTAATTGTTAAACAATCTAATTTGAAAATTGAATGGAAAGGTGTGTGAACTGTGATCGATTTTAATGTCCTTAGTGTTAATTAAAATTAGCATAACCATGATATGCCCCGGTCAATATATAGAAATATATTTACATATTAACATTATTGTATATTGGCATATTAACAGTTTGATAATAATTGGTAATGGATTTTCAATTACTTAAATTATAGTAAAACTAGCTGACGTTGCTCTGGCTGTTATGATAGATTTAAAAAATATTTCGTTAAAATTTGAATTTTAAAGAAACAACGAATGAATGGAAAAAATTATTTAACATTTTGTTCATCTTATATCTATATAAGTATGGTATATAATAAATAAATAATATACGAAATTCTCAACTGATAAAATAAAAAACATTAAATTAATGAACGAGGTATGTCATGGTTGATTTTTAATTATGGCTAATAATATTATTTTAAATTATAACTATTTATTTCAATTTGATTGAGCGCAAATCGATGCACAATATCTATTGTTAATCTGTCCTTTGCTAATAGATCAGATGGTTTACCAACACTTGAGCAGGCAACATATAATTGTCCATGGGAGAAACATGGATGTTCTAGGTCTTGAGACTTGTTAGTGGTCATAGCAAAAGCCAAGCGTATAGAAAATTGAAGTCTTTCGAATGGTATTATGGGCTCTGATGGTACCATTGGAATACGTGGCAACAGGGCGATTTCTCCTTTAAAGATTCCAGTCAACATGGCAGCTTGAATAACATTCCCGGTGATATTTTTGATGACCAAACGTGTACCATTCCATGATTTAGGTAGATTCAAATTAAGCAGAAGAATAATCGGTGAAGCGATCTTCAACCAAAGATTGTCTGGTTCACAAAATTCAGTAGGATAATTTGAGGCTTGGTTTTCATCAACAATAGTATCGATTGATTTAAAGGGCATTGGCTCAGCTGCTAGCAACTGTTATATTTACAGTTAGTTTCGTCATCAGCATTTTTCGCTGCCAAAAAAATAGTTAACTTAAATAGTCCTATTGTCAGACCTACTGAAGTGGGTTCGAGTCCCGGTCCTGGTAATATCTTTTCTTTTCAAATAAAATATTAAAAAAATTATATCATATAACAATAAAATAAATTATGATAATTTTATATATTAGATAATTCTAAAGTAAGTGTGTACGATTTAAAAACCGCATTGTAATGAAAAACCTACATTAATACTATGTAATAGTCAAACTAAATATTTGAACAAATTCTAAATAAAAAAAATTCGAATAACTAACCTTTTGTTAAATCTTAGCCCTTAATAATTAGAGAAAGTATTTCTTCAGTACTTACCTGAAATATAACAAAATATAAGAATTAATTACATGAAATGCTTAAAAAAGTTATAAATTTTTACAAATATGAAGGTAGAAAAAACAAGAATATTTCAGCTATTGAAGCAATACACAGTCATAAAAATAGAAAAACAAAGTGTAATTTTTATGGGGAAAGGATTCGACGACAAAGTTATTTTTCTCATAGAATAATTATTCTTCATTAATATGAAGTTTAATACGGAGTAAATAATTGCTATGATATTTAATACATATTTATTAAAGTATAAAATTTGATGATGTTCAAAATCAATGAAAACGCTTTTGGTATGTTTTTAACAAATAAATTAAAACGACTATAACCAATTCAATCAATATATCTCTAAACTAATTAAATTAATATTTATTAATTTTCTTGAGAAAACACTATATTATTTTTTTTTTATGAACTTTTAATCAGTGGGGAGGGGGGTAGGAAAAACAAGGCTCACTAAAAATTCAATTTCATTTTCTTAGAAAAATTTTACTACCGAACATTGCCGTTAAACCTGAAATTGATTCTAAAATACTTTCCCTCTGAATTGAAATTGAAAATATGATAAACATAACAAGACATTAATTCACATAAATTTATAACATGCCCCGTTATAACAAACCAACAACAATTTTGTCATATATATGTTGTTGTTAAAGGTATATGAAATATGTTGATATCATTATGTTGTTAAAGTCAATATCGCGTCTACTGCTATGATATTTAAGGGAAAGATTAAGTCTTAAAAATTTTCAAACCCAAATAGAGGAAAAATTATTTTTTTTTATTTTATAAATTAGGTCGAGAGGTAAGTAAAAGTATGGTGGACTCAGCCAGTACACGATAAGGCGGATAAATAAGGCAATTAATTTATTAATATTAAGGTCAGGTAATATTAGCTTCTAAATTTCATAATGCACTTTACTTTCAATTTACATTTAATAGTGATGATAATTTACCAAATAAGGCCACGCTTTTGGAGTCCTAAACGTTTCCATCGATTCAGGAATATTGAAATAGAATAATTTATCCATGAAAAACGAATGAAGGCACCCATTTTATGTAGATCGTAAGTCATTGCCCTAGGTGGGCCTACCGATTTTAGAGAAAATGTCATGATGATGATTTAACAGAAATATTTATAAATAATCATAAAAACAGTCAAATGAAACAAAATGAAGGATGCTATGGGAATATAGGGCAGTATTTATTAATTGAGGAGGGGGGTAGCTTGATAGAGCTCAGTTGCTATGCCGAACCTTCCTCGTTCAAATCCGGCTGTAGTAGATAATTATTTAATCTGTTAATAGCGGCCGTGTTGGGTCCTCTCGGATCTGAGCCAGTAGAATATCTACCTAGTCCACATAAATAGCCTCACAGATCAAAAGTCGAATTTCCAAAACTCCTTTAAATTTAAATGTTTTTATTAACATTATTACGGAGCAGGGTTACTCAGTTCTTAGTTGCTGATATGTTTTAAATTTTAAGGCCTGAATAACTACAACTTTTACCTGAATCGTTTTTCTGAACTTGGTTTCATTTAAAAGTTAAAAACGTTTGATCCACTTGAAATGGGACACCCTGTATATACATCTGCTTGAGTGGGAGCAGGCACAGAGGTTAGGTTCATTGCGCACTACTCAACGGAGGTAGTTCCCAATAGAAATTCCACCCCCACTCCTCACCAGGGGCCTGTGATGATAATCATCTCGAGAATCCAAGTTGCGACCGATATTTGCCACTTAATGGACAGCCTGTGCGCATTAGTGATATCAGTCAAAGGCGATAATGTTATCTGGAACTTCAAACTTCAGCCTACGACAATGGATTTATAATTATATAAAATTGAACTAACTTCTTCCACTTTTCAGCATTTTTGCCGATGGCCAGATGGAAGTGCTTTGAGAGCTTCGGACGAAGTGCGGGTTAGAAGAGGCAGGCTTGGGGTCAGCGAACTCGCGAGCTCAGTCAGTTTTTGTGGCTGAATCAGTTTGGAGAAGGACCTTCTCAGGTAGCCATCTTCCTCAGCACCACATAGGGATTGGCCTTCCTCAACAATAAACTTCAGGATTGCTGAGCCATAAAAATGCTTTATTATTGAACATATCTTACCAAAGCTTAGTCTTTTATTTTCTAAAACTATCAAGTACAGGGTTAACATTCGCTAATTATTCCACAGGTTGTCGCTTCGAGTTGACTCACAATAACTTTTCATTCGTTTCCCTTTTAATATTATCCAAAAATACAAGTTAGCAAGAATTTTAAAAAAGATGAGTTATTTATTGGAAATGTGTACACTTTAATAATTATTTCATCTAGAAATGAACGTTTCAACAAACATATATCATCAATGCATCGATATGCTAGTTGAAAATTTGATTTCTCCGTGAAATGATTACGGAATACTATTTACCCATAATTACATTATATTTTCCATACTTCACCTCCAAAAAAAAAAAATGAAATGAATAAACAGTTAAAACTTGTAACTCAACTGGAAGCGACTGCCTCGGGAACATTCTTCGACGATAGTTATACCTGCCTACAGTTGGCCATGGATCAGACCATTTTTTTGTTTATTATCTTTAGAATTTATGATCTGAAATTTCTTGTAGGATTATAATATAGAAAACAATTAATTGATTTTAAGAACTTCAAAAAATGCATCAAATGTACATAAATACGTTGATTTAATGTGACTGCTAAAATAAAGATGAAAAGTGGACTGTCAGAAAAGTGCGGAAATCATTTCACGGTTGTTACTAGCATGTTGATGCCATGTAGAAGTATGGGAAAAACAGCTGGATAATTTGTATGGATAAGCTGGCTGTTTATAAGTTATCGTAACAGTTAAATGTAATACATATTTGGCCATAACTCAGGTCAGGACAGGAGTAACAGCTGCTAGATGTGATAAGAAAAATACTGTCACAAAAAACGACTTTTATTGGTTTTTTTTTATACATGTTTGAAATATGTAGTTTATTAGTGGGCCCACATTTAAAGTTCCCATTAAGACATGCGCAGGTATATGTTTTATGTCAGTGTTTGAGTCAATTTTTTCGGCTCTGTTACTTTGCTTATGTTCATTTATTTATCATTGCATGTGGATTTTTTTTATTTACATGGATAGTCCTCTCATTAAATAAATGTTACTAACTGGTAATAGAGTATTTGATAATAAAAATATATAATTCAATTAAACGATGTTTAGTTGTTTTTCTTTATATTCATCATTCACATATAAAACACGAGGTTACAAGTATGTGATCATAATCTTATATATAAAGGGTATATAATCACAAAAGTTTGCATAAATACTTTTTTTAAATTGAGCCTATAACTGAGAGGGTTTATTTTTACTTGGTACATGAAACAGACCTGATTATTAATATACACGAAATATGTTAATTAGTTTTAGTGCTGTTTTACAAGTTTTAAGTAATATAATAAATCGTTCTTCAGTTGAAATATTTTCTAATTTATTTTAAGACATCCTTACATGGAAAACCAATTGAAAATGTAGGTTCAACAATAATAAAATACTTTCTAGTAATATAATTGTTCGTCTATATAACTATTATTAGATATAATTATAACTATAGCTATAAATAATAGGATTTGAAAGGTAGAGGAGGAAGGACTGGATGGAGGAATACAAGGCCCACCTCCCAGCTCCTACCTCTTCATATAATTTAGAATAAAACGTGGGAGTTAGATAGTCTGGGGGTGCAATAAAAAAAAAACATTAAATAAGACAAACTTATTTATTGTAAGTGCCAACGTTTCGGCCTACGTTGTAGGCCATCTTGAGGGCTGGTGGAGGGAAGAGTCCTCTCTCTGTCAAATAAATAGGATTTAAATAAGTTTGTCTTATTTAGCGTTTTTTTTTATTACTGCACCCCCAGGCTACCTAACTCCCACGTTAGATCTTCCAGTCAACTATTTTCCTCTCAATTTAGAATAAAAACGAACTTCCGTTCGGGAAAAATAACTATACAGAACGTATATAATATATTTAACTTATATCATAAATTTTATTGCACATAATACGGCAAATAATAATTAAAAATAACGAGACAAATAGCGAGGTTACTTATGTCGACTAAGTATACTCTGGTGTACTTAATCCACTTTAACTTTTTAAAATAAAATCAATTGTTACTCGTGTACTTAACAAAAACTAAGATTTCTTTAAGGAATGTTCTATACCAAAAATGATTTAATATTACTTCAAATCAAGTATTTTCCCTTGACGAATATGTGGTCATAATACAAATTTTCAAAAAACAGTTACCTTATTTCCTTCAGATGCCCCCTTCATATTATATTTTTTTTTTTGAAGTAGATGTACTATAGAAAACTCTTTAAAAATTAAAAATTAAACCATGGTTTAAAATAAAATATCTTTAAATCCTTTCTAAGTGTATTCAAATAAATAATTGATAAATAAAAATATAAGTATCTTAGTGTAAAAAAAGATCATTGACTCAAGTGTGACGAAGTAAATCTTTCAAATTGTAATCCGAAGTTTCAGTCTAAATTAAGGTTGTTTTTAAAAATAAATAAAAGTCTAAATATTTTTTTAAAGAGGTTTGTTAAGTAAAATGTGTTTTTCTTTGATTAGTTATGAAATAAATAAGAGATGTCCCAAAATTAAAAAAGTTTTTTCTTACTATTTCCATGAAAACTAAATAGATAATTTTAAGAGTAGAGTGGTAAGTAAAAGGTAGGGGAAGTATGTAGAAGGGATTATTATTATTTATAAAGTTAAAGGAGAGGAGTGGCTCACTGCTAGAGCGATCCCCATTTTATTTTATCTGTTAACAGGCGGGGGGGGGGATCAAGGGCCCACGTAGCCTCTATAAAGTGAGTAGCCAAAATAAGGGGTAAAATCAGTCGGTTGAGCGTGATCTAGGACAAATCAGCCCTAGAAACAGTATAGTCTCTAACATATGTACCTATAACCTATAACCTATAACCTCTAACCTATGTACTCATTCCAAGACCCGTCATTCCTTATAGTGCTACAGGTATTTTTTTAATTAAAAATTTATTTTATAATTTGGGGCTTTTGAAAGGAAATTTACTCCCCCATTTCACTTATTATCCTTTAGTTCCCCATCTTCAAGTTTTCCTCCTTCTTCCCTTTTGCTATATCCTATTTTCCTACTAGCTTAATGAAATGTCAGCTAGGACTTAGCCCCCCCCCCTAAAGGGAGCCCTGTGGAATACTCCTTAGAGGAACCTCACTGGTTGGGTTCCATAATTAGCACAGGCTAGTTAGCATAGAGCTTTCGCCGCTACCTTAGCACTAACGCTAATTGACATTTACTTTCTCTACCTTACCATAGGAACCAAGTTATGAGATAATAATAATAACCCTATCATACAATGTAAACACACCATCCGTATTTACATATCACTATCACGGTTAGGGCATTTATTGAGATAATGTGGACCCTTATTATGAAAACACTATCGATTTTAATACCGCTAGATTGTACATCGATTTATTTTAAGTTATCGGACATCATCGATTTCCCACTACAAAATCAAACTCTTAAAATTATTATTATTATTTTCAATTGATTATAATCCAATGATGGTCATAAAAATCGAGGATATCCGAAAAATTAACCTTCTAAGTTTGAAACGTGCAACCCTTACTAGACAAACGTTCTGAGCTTCCAATTAATTAGAAAAGACTCATATTCATGACTGTTATAAGACCTATTTGGACTTACGGAGTAGAACATTGGGGCTCCACTAAGCCATCGAATTCTTCTCATATCCAATCCTTATAATCCAAAATCCTTGTTAGGAATAACAAGATTGTACTTAGTAATAATTATTCGGTAATTTGTTTTATTTTATTATATTACTGATTGTTTTAATGAATAACAAGTATCGATTCAGCAACTTTGAAATGATAGACATTTTTTTCTTAAAATAATACAATTTATGTGTATGTGTATATCTTGCATATATGTTCTGCTTGCGGGAACACGGATAGCCAATTCACCAGTAGCCTTCCCGCTAGCGTACAATCGGGTTCAAGGACGGTGAAAAATTGGTCTAGATCCAAGAATAATGGCTGTTGGGGGTTAGAAAGCGCACGAGGGCCTATATTTCATTCAGGGAAAGAAATATAGGTATGTTTTGTCTAACAAAACAGGATGTCTCTGCGGCTATTTGACAATTAATCTGGAAAATCACAAGACGTACCCAGTGGAAACACACGGGTTAGGAACACCACTCCTATGCCCGGCCGTTGAGAGTTTCCTACATTAGGTTGGCGGTCTATTCTCCGTGAGTGGAAGGATGCTTGAGGACTTGCAACTCACAACGTTTGGGTTTACAAAGCAGATCTACTTTTGCAAGGGCCTTAACCCCTTGGATATTTAAAAAGGAGTCAAGTGAGCCTGTGCGATGTCAGGTATTCATTAAAGATTTCTATTCTAATTGAAAAGTTGAAATTATGCATGACATAATTGTTCATGCAATAACATATAAGGTGCAAATTGTTATTATTTTATTTAGGCCAGTAATTTTACGAATTAAAACACTCTTTTGCGTAGTGGTTAAGTTAAATATACCCGGAATGCCCTTCCTCTTACCGCCTTATCTATGGGTAAAAGCCTGGAAAAGCTCAGCCTGAAACGATTACACTTCATCCTTGATTATACCAAATTAAAACAGATAACCAGTTCGGATTCCGAAGATCCCACTCCACTACCTAGCAATGTCATCATGTGGTGGACGTTGTTTCCTTTGCATTGGAACGCATATCATATTGTATTTCTTGACGTGGGACAGGTTTTTGACCGAGTCTGGCTCCCAGGATCGCTTTGCGAACCCCGCCAATTCCTACCTCCTACATGTTTTTTCATTATTCAATCCTACCTCACTAACAGGTCTTTCAAAGTAAATCACAATAATGCATTTTCATCCCGCTTTTCTCAATCTGCTGGTGTCCCTCAAGGCAGTATCCTCAGCCGAATCCTCCACACAGTTTATACAACAGAAACCTCTTCAATTCCTGATAATCCTCCGAGGCGTCCGAAAAGAAGATGGCCTCGTGATCTACCAACTTGAACTTGCGATTTGAGTACTACCAGTGGGTAGTTTCTCTACTTGGCTTTATCTCGTGCCATTATTCATCGTTCATTATATTTACTAGATGTATTCTATAATACAGTTGTAAATTTCAATAAATAACTTTAAAATATATATATATATATATATATATATATATATATATATACACACATATAAAATGGAATAATGCCAGTCCAACTCGATCGATACAAGCAAGAAGTGAGAGAATACGAGGAGGTATCCTATTGATCGGGACGGTAAATTCTTTGATATCACAGGAAGAGAAATCTCCTCTCGTAGCCCAGCAGTGGGCGGGTAGGCCGATGCGGGAATATCTAAAGAATTTTTCTTTGAAAGGGTCTGCCACGATTTGGCCTCCAACATTTCAACCAGCAACAAGGAACGGGTAGAACGGTGCCCAATTTGTTTTATAATGGTATCGAAATGGAAGGAAATAAAAACCCGGTCAAAGGAAAAGCGAAAGAGGGTGATGAGAGAAAGCGTGAAAGGGAAGATTCGGAAACTGTAGAGGGGGGGGAGAAAGGGGAGGCAGGAGATATTCAGTAGCAGATTCTTTTCCAAAAGCCTTTGTTGCCTCGGCGATGAAGTTACAGAAAACATTTTGACTGCAATAAAAAACTGTACCAATAAAATGCAGGTTCTAGAGTTATGTACAGGTGGGAGACTTTTTCAGAAATCATTATAGACAAAATATTTTTCTTGGACAACGGTAATTTGTGACAGGTGAATTGTCTTAGATCACGCTCAAGCTCCAGAAATTTCCTCCTATTTTTGGTAGCCACTTCATAGAGGCTGGGGAGCCCCAGGAGGATCCTTGTTCCCACGGCTACTAAGAGATTAAATAAAAGCCTGCCGAGGAAGGGGATTTAAACCAGAAGATTCGGCAGGGCAACTCAGTCCGCCACCCTGCTCCCCTTTTCAACATAATATTATATCGTAATTAGGCAAAGTATAATCGTTTATGAGGATACAATAACAACTACTTGATAGAATCGTTACTTTGCCAAAAGTATAATCCTTGTGTATAATATATTTTTTATTTTATATCCATGTATTTTTCGGAATGAATTATATATATACATATTATATAATATTATGGTTCCATTAGAATAATATTATAATGGTAAATATTAATTCATCATTAGGATGGTCTTAAATAAATGTATGTACTTGTTTTACTGTTGTTCTACTTTACTTCATTATTATAATCGATAAACAACAATTATATCGAAATCATAATAATTTACATAATTAAAAGGACGTTGTCCGTAGTAGGCCAGTACGAAAAAAATCATTATATCATTTTAAAAAATTGTTATTTATTTAGTACAATTTATGCACTGTGTACTTCCCATATTAGACATGTTTGTTGGTACTAAAGTACAAAAGTGGCAGGCTACAATTAGCCAATACTGAAATGCAGGCTCATCGGGTCTGAACTACGCACACAGTCGAAAGCACCTTTGAATTCAATAAAGTATATGAATTATTCCCAAGATCAGACTGACTTGTTGAATGAGCATATTCTCTAATTCGTCCTCAACAAATTCGTACGAACTGTACAAAGTTAAATTTTGTTTAAGACGAACAACTGTGTTTCACTCAATTGGCTAAAAGCTTTTTTGTACCTACATCATAAAATTTTCTTTCCAGCAACTGAACAGGAGTTAAACAATGTTACTTGAAACATCATAAGCGATAACTGTTATATTTTATAAACGATATTAAAAAAACAAACAATCAACTTTAACTTCCAACCATACTTAAATGGTATACTCTTACATGTGTTTTATTTGCTCGTGGTTTCTAAAATAAATAAAAAAATGTCACTTTTACTATACGTCACCTAGTCACCTTCATTTTTTCGTTAACAGAGTTTATTTCCAAACAACTAAACTTGTTGAATAAACTATACTCACTGAGGTATTAATTCCATGCGCTCAGAATACTCTTATGGTGAATGATGAGAAAAGCTGATGTCATAATTGTGGTCCATTAGTTACTATAGCTGTGGTACAGTAACTAAGGGGACATTTTAGTGCTGAATAACTTTCTTTTAAATTATACCTGTCATAATTTCTCTCTTGGGATATATAGAGCTACGTAATATTTGGAAGAGGAAATCCAATCAAGGTTAAGGATATAATTCCTACAATTACACATTTGTCAAATTAGTTATTGGTAATGATTCAGTGAAATAGCGGGAAAAGTGCTAAGCCTATCCAAGTTATTGTATCGTTGCACCTTCATTATTATTTTGAAATGAAGAGATGCTTGGAGTTGCGTCACTGTCACATTGTTGTCAGAAACATTTTATTTATTCTTGAGGTTAATCAAGTTGTCCTTTGCAGCTGATTTGTCTACTTACTCGACTCAATTCCTTACCCACAGTCTTAGTAAAATTTAGGATAGATATTTTTTTAAATTAAAAAAATAAATCGCTAAAAATAGTCACGTTAGTATCTACCGTAACTGGTGGAAACTGACATTTTTTCTTTAAATATAACAAAAGGAACATGTAGATGAAAATAATTTCATTATAGTAAATGAATCAATTATTTCAAAAATTTTATATTATTTAAGATTATTGAATATTTTTAATATAAAAAATCGGTACTAGTAGGTATGTTTAAGGGCCTGCTGACATCAGCGCGCTCAGGTGTCACTTTTCTTAACCATCTCCTACTGTTATAGTAACCTTTCTATTGTTTTGTTATTGTTTATGTCAAGTTGAACGTAAATGTGTTTTTGATTATTTTCAAAAACTTCCAAATATGACTTGGAATGTGAAGAAGATTTTTCGCACGGTGAACGATGAAAAATCAGCTGTTAGGATGCTTCAGGAGCGGAATGTCATTCCGCAGAAAATGCGTTGTGGAAATGGACATGATATGAAACTGCAGGTGGGGAATAAAATTAGATGGAGATGCCAGAAAAAAGGATGCAACAAGACCCTGGGTAGGAATAGTACATTACTTTTGGAGACTATTGTCCATTTTATATATTTTATATAACGAAGTTAGAGGGGAGAGACCTTTTGATGCAATTTTTGAAGATATTGTTCTTTTTAATGAGCATTGTTTGGAATAAATCTTTCATTGTTTATCATAACATCATATTTTAAATATTTCTATTTTAAACATTTAATTAATTAAAAACATTTAAAAATTAAAAAAAAATATCATATTTTAGTTACAAATTGTTATTTAATGAATACTGCTTGTAATAAATGTTTTATTATTTCTAGTTTAATTTTGTCTACATGTTTCTCATTTATTTCATTTCCTATAAATCTGTTGTATCATAATGAAAGGCAATGCCTATTTAAAATTCATGCATAACCTGACAAGGTCCAAATAGTTGAGGTAAGTGACACCTGAGCGCGCTGATGCCAGCAGGCCCTTAAACATACTAGTACCAAAAAATCTTAAGTTGACCATGGGTAGAGTATTTTAATACTTACATTCAGTTTTAACAATTGTTATCACAGCTTTTATGTACTTTACAAATGCAATTACAATGTAAGTACATTTCCAAAAAATCCCAATCCATTTTCTCTAAATATTGTAGAAGCCACGAGTTTATTTAAAATTTGTAATTCAATTCTAATGTTTTGCATTTACTAATTCTTGTTAACCTAACAATATAAGATAAGAGATAATAATAATAATAAGAGAAAAATCCATAAATTTTCCACATGGATCTAAAGGAGAATAAAACAGAAAAGGTGAAATAAACCGGTTGCCAAGGGAATGAGGAAGGCATAAATATAAAAAAGAAAAATATACATAAAAGAACTTGAGTTTATTTTAACCCGTCCATTTTATTATTTGTGAACTATAGGCAGCAATAATGGTTGAATTTAATGTATTATTACGTATCCAATCGTATAAGTTGACACTTTCTTTTCCCCCCATAAAGTGAGCGTAGTGGGGAGGAAAAGTAATAGCTTATTGATGCGGGGCTAAAACGCTTTCGTAATAGCAAGTACTTGGGGAAGAGGGAATTGCTCAAATATGAAACACATTACCGAGTAATAATTCACAATGGCGTCACGAGAAGCCAACTTCACAGCGCCCGGCTCTTTGCACTTCTCAAACTCTATTCTCTCAGGCATAAGTAACAAGTGCTATTTTTAAGTGCTGGTCATTAAATAGATAATTATCTTATTATAAGTGATAGATTATAAGTGCGTCCTCAACCAGCTTCCATTGGCGTTTAATACCAGCAACGCGGCTGGGAAAGGGAGCTGGGGCTTCCCGGACTCCTGCTTTGCCCTCATTCCTGGGGAAGAAGCTTAGTTCGGGGACCCCAGGCAAATTGTAAATAGGGCATGAATGTGTACATTATATATTTTTTTATTTATGATTATTATATTTTTTTTACTTTATTTTATTATCATTTTTGCATTAACTTCTTTTTATTACATACATACATACATACATATTTATTTATACATTTATTTATTTTATTTTGTTTACATCATCGTTTTGTTACGGAATGATTGTAAGCTACATAGCACCATTACTTATCGCCCACAAGTGGCAGATTGTATTGCTTCAATAAAGTTTAAAAAAAAAAAAGTGATAGATTATAATCGATCACACAAGAGATTGAGGTCGTAGGGAAAATATTGACATGTTAAGAGAAATGTATTGATATTATTTTACCATATATAATCATAATTTAATATCCCAATGTCTTTATATCATAACTTGAATGATAATAGTTGACTTTGATTAAAATTGTGGAAGAGAATGGTGCGGGTGGATGCCAATAAATTTCTGTTAGATAGGGAGAAATGTGGCCTTCCCCCTCGACAGCCCTGAAGGCCTGCAAAGTGGCTCGAAACGTTGGCTACTTAATAAACATTTCTCCAATTCTAAGAGAAATTTATTCGCCTCCAAGAGCCATTTATTCGACCATTCTCTTCCACATCTTTATATTATAGTTTCAGTAATTGATAATCCATCATTACAAAAAAAGTGCTGTAAAATTGAAAATATCCACTCCTTAAATTATTTGTCTATTCCTTGAAATGAATATTTTTATTGATTAATGTAAATAGTCAGTTTAATAGGCTTTTAATAATTAATTCAATATTGATTTCCACATTTTCCTTTTATTTTTTATGCTAAAACAATTCAGTTATTCAAGTATTTTTATTCTGTCTCTCCATGACAGAGGTGTTCCGGGTTCGAATCCCGGCCGGGGGCATATATTTTCTCATTAAAATAAAAATATTTAAAAATCAAAACAGCTGACCAATAATTTTTAAAAATTATAATTCAGTTATTCCTTTTTTATTCCCTGTTTAATAGCATTTTTGGAAAGTCATTCAATATTGATTTCCTTACTTTATTTTTTTGTTAAAGCAATCAATTTAGGGGAGAGAAAATGGTCCGGGTGGTGGTAAGAAAAAAGTCTTTGAAATTTATTTCAAAAATTAGTTATTTATTTTTAGTTCCTATTTATAGGATTTTAGTTTTGTTTGAATCACTATGACAAATTAATTCATTTTTTCCAAGTTACACATTTATTTATTTTTCATGGAGCTGGATAACTCATTACGTTACTGATCCCTTGGACCCTCTTAGGGTTCACCCAGTCACTACACAGTTGGGAACTTTATTTGTGCCAAAACCTGTCGGCTGCCAGTGATGTCGGCCTGATCACCTCCCAGGGCAACCGCATAACAACAAAAAAACGAACCTAAAAGTGCTATACTCGGTACGATTCATTGGTAAGTAGTGTTATAGTCTTTAAAATTAATTTATTGTGATGAATATTTGTTTCTATTAAAAAATAATAAGAATATAAGAGTTGTACATTTATTATGTTGTTCAATACATACAATACAGTACATCCTTCAATTCAATGTAAACTCACTTCTCCGTTTATAACTATTTTTATGTTAGATTAATAATTATCTAATATTGGACTAATATTCAAGAAAAAAAATACTCACGTATAAATGGTGCATTAATGAACACGATTTACCTAAAACAAAAAAACAAAACGTATTATTTATCGTACACACAATAATTATATAGTAGGTAATATACATTCATTTTACCAAAGCTTTTAGTTGTATTTTCCTCGGAATATATATATATATATATATAATGAAATAAACTTATCAACATTAAATATTAATGCATACATATGTAATGTAAATATCATAATTTAAAATACAATACTGAGTTAGTAGCTATGAGTCAAACGTTCCATGCGCATAAGAGGGTCAAAGAACTTGGGGTAAAAGACAAACGGCTATTTACAAAAGGCTCATTTAAAATACCCGTTGGTTTGTGTCAGGAAAACAGGATACAACTAGCTCATTATGAAAATAAAATCTAGGAGAAATTATAATTGGAAATAAAATAAAATAGGAATTGCATATACAAAAAAGTATAAAGTTAATAAAGTTTTTCTTGGAAGCGCCTATGTGCATCCCAATCCCAAGTGTCCACTCAATCACCTAAGAAAGAAAGGAAAATACAATAATCTAAATTTCATTATCCAATATTTATATACAAAATATTCTTAAATTGATTAAGTATTTTTTATATTTAAAAAAATCCTTTTCTAAAGCAGAATCAGTGAATGAAGTTTGATTTATTTAAAGCGAGATAATACAAATGATAAAAAAACTAAAGCCTTACAAACGCACGTACGCCGACACATCTATGTGAATACCTGACTAAAATTCCTTTTTTCCAAAGATTTTTAGTGGATTTTTTAAAAATATACATTCTTAAAACCAATTCTTTATTCGAGCTGTGAAAATGTAATACCTCTCCTAGTTACTTATATCTATAGTATGGTAAATATGGTAATCACAACCTTTACCCGCTATGAATAATACATGGTATTATTTTATATAAACTTCTGAAGCACAGTTCTATGTTAACAGGTTGCTCCCACTCGGGAACTTGCTGCTTCGCATATCAATGTGCACATGCACACAAATACGCCCACGCACAAACACAAATACATATATATATTTATAGATAGTTAAATATCTTCAATATGCTAAGGACTTTTTAAAAAGCACTTTATTCAAGTTGAACATGTACATTCAATGGAGAGACTAAAGACTAACTGACTTAACGAGCTAATGACATAACAAAAGTAAGAGCGGGCTCCTCTTGATGAGAGGTCCAATGCAGGTCTTTACATTGCTCATTCTCATTCCTGGCATTGTTTACTAGTTGGCCAGCTGCAACTCCCACCTCCGCAACAGTCCCTAGAATTGTTTATGATTACACTTTGGTTTCCACTTTTTAACTCATTTAACTATATATATATATATATATATATATATATATATATATATATATATATATATATATATATATATATATATATACGTCTGCGGAGGAAAGCTAACCTGCCCCATATATATATATATATATATATATATATATAAAATTTATTATTTTTTTTTTTATTAATTGTTATAATTTTAAATATTTATATTTTGAACAGAAAAGATATGTCCATGGCCGGGATACGAACCCGGGTCTCCCATGTTTCCGTCCCGGTTCGTACCTCGGTCAGACAAATCCATTCTCTTCACTGATCCCATATCCCCGTGTTCTCGCAATTTGCGATGTATACAAGGGGAAGAATGTTTATTGAACATTACTTTAATTAGGATCTTGTTGACTTACGTTATATATTATTATTGTCCTGGCCGGGATTCGAACCCAGGTCGTCTGCATCTCTAGTGTAGTGCTCTAAACAACTGAGCTACCAGGGATCGTATCCAAGCCAGATAGATACCAAAAAAAAGGATACGACCCCTTTTAGCTCAGTTGTTTAGAGCACTGCACTAGAGATGCAGACGACCCAAATCTTTTCTCTTCAAAATAAAAATATTTAAATATAATATATATAATTTTTTATTTTAACATAACCGGAAAACATTTAAATCAAGTTTATTCAAATAGAATCAAAGTGTTAGTTGATAAAAAAAAAATGGAAAACTAGAGAATTAATGAAAACAAAAAAGAAACTTCTCCAAAACCACAGATCCTGATTCAGCCAAAGAATTTCAACTTTAATTGAAGGAGCTTAACAGTACGCTAATCCTTAATAGTCGCGAAGCTTTTAAATATCCCGAAATTTTGACTGATATTTATCAACTCAAGTGGAAATGGTTAACTGAATATTTCTAGGAAGAGTGTAAAATGGTCGAATAGGTAAACCAAATCTAGGCAGGCTCTAATGTTATTGATTTATTATATGTTAGATATGTTTCTTGATGTACAATGGACTAAAACAAAAGATGATTTAAGAAAATACGTTGTTGAGGAGAAAATTCTATTTCAACCAATGTTTCATGTATAAATATTTTATAGCTAAAAGGACGCAACGTTTGATGAAGGTCATATAGTGTTTAAAATAAACAACTGCAGGGAGAAATAAAAAAAACCCGGAACGTTCCTAGGATTCTGCGCAATAATGAAGCTACAAGACTTCTTTAGGTGCAACCACCTATCGCTCGTAACTGAAAAGATGAATGCGAGATAAGAAAAACATCACAAAAAACAAGGAAAGAAACAGAATTCAGAAGGAAATACGGAACGTTTTAAGTATATTTGGCTGCTTTGCATACAGCTTGAGTTATTTACTAAAAAAATGACAAAATATTTAATCATGTAAATGCCTTTTGTTTTTATCTTGATATTGACTGTGCATTTAACACATTAGCTGGGTATGAAACATTTAAAGTAATAATATAAAGCTATGGATGCTTTTAAGGAAGAAAATGATGCGGGTGGTAGTCAAGAAAAATATCTTACAGGGATTCTCATAGGTGCATATGTAATTATATTATCTAATATTATTCAGACTATTGGTACTTAAATGTATGTTCTGGCTTTATTTCCTCCATCTATACGATCCAATGAATAGTCAAAGTGTAGTGAATATAATAGAATGCATTTCGATACAAGAATGGCATTGCAAACATTCAGAAAAAATAAGGCTTTTATAGATAGGAGTTTATAAAAGTAATTGAAAATAACTCACTGTTAAGCATGTGAGTAATAATAAAATCGAATTAATAATGTGGAAAATCTGTGAAATAAAAATTACATAATTAAAATTAGAATTTTTAAAGCCCCTGGACGCATTGGGGACATAGGCGCCTACAACACCGTAAAAATCTCTAGCCATCTTTTCTCCTGCTATCAATGTCCAGAATGAGAATGTTCTTCCTCCTCCAACTTGATATTTTGGTAGCCTAAAGTCAGTTTTTATTTTGCCATTCAGCATGAAATTTTTCCCACAAAAGAACAAAAGAAAAGAAAATGTAATTTTCAATGTAGGAAAGGACTTTCCAGGGACCTATTTCATAATAACATGCAAATGTATGAGCGGGAATATTCATTTTTTTTAATGGTTAGAGGTTGATTATCACTATTAGATAAAATAATTGTATTAATTTTTTATAATATGAATTATTTAAAATGTTGTAGTGTCTCAACATTTAGTCTTGGGTCAGCATGCGGTATAGCAGTTAGCATAAAAACCTACTAACAAGTACTGCTTAGGATCTTTTAAAAGAAGAAAATGCTTAGTCATTTCATTCTTGAGAGGCTACGTAAAAGGGTGGTCCTTGTCCAGGTTTTCTTCAACAATTCCTATTCTTATTATTTTGGGGTAAGTAAAACTTAGGACACCCTCCGCAGCACCGCAGCAGAATTAAATCACGCATGAAGCAAACATACATTGCGTAATGTTAACCATCGGATGATACCTTTGTGTTATTCCTGGCCTTTAATTATGAAAAGGAGGTTACCGATGTAATGAAGAAAGAGTAGACTAATCACTGTGATATGTTGAAGCAACGTAATATTTGACAGAAATATATTCTACAACAGCAGAATTCCATTTTTTTAAAAATTGAATCTTCAAAAGTGAAATAATAATAGCGTAAGTCTCAAATTTTGAGTTTTACCTTCATTTCATACAAACATGAATAGCTAATTAGTTAAACAGCACTCTTCAGCTAATGTGTTTTAATGAGCATCTTACATGAGTGTAAATGGGGACATTACATAGGCATATAAATAAGTAAGGATACATAATGTAATTAATTTACTGATTAACACTAAAATAGTCCGATATGGGGTTTACTTGGCACGCCAAGGTAGTAAAATAAGGAATTAATTAATCGTGATCTCCACTCGTTAGCAGTGAAAATAATTAAGATATTCTTTATAAGTAATTGGACCATCTTGTTATCATTAGTGTGGTTATAGTACCTCAATTAAAAAATTAAATGATACTTATAAAACACATATTCTGTTACTGTTTCGGCCATTGAGACAGCTAATCGTTTAATTAGCTATTAAAAGCCGTGAGGAGAAATTCCTTTAAAGAAAATTAAATTGGCTTTTAGTAAATAATTCGATATTACTAAGAGTTTAAAATTTCCTACTTCAAAGGTGTTTTGGCTCAAGTTGAATTTTCGGCCCAATTAATGAATAAGTAACAACTGCTAAAAACGTTGATGGCAACAGTGCGCATGAGTGATCCCTTCCTCTCTACCCTCCCCCTTCGGGACAAATTGTGGTTAATTATTCAGTCTCGATTTTACTCTATCGATCTAGCCGGAGGAACCATTCGCGTTTAAGTCATTAATGTATTTCCATAAATGTCATAAAAGACAAATATACCAGGGACAGTTTAGTGCACTATTTATTTATTTTTCCCATTAAAACTTTCTTTTACTGCTAAGTGTGATAAATGTATAATTATCTGCAAAATTTGTTCTTATAACGACTTAATTCTCTGCTTATACAGACCATCTGTTATTTTCACCAAAACTTTAAGTTTGTCAGCGGATTCGAATAGATAACTACATTTTACTGCAAAATGAATTTAAAACTTCTACAGCAGTGGTTTCCAACCTTTTTAATTGTTCGGAACACCAATTTCCAAAGGAAAACTTCTAGTACAACTCTATATAAATATACAACAGCCATAGATTGTAGTGGAGGGGGAACACTAATCACGACTAATTAGCTTATATTTAGCATCAACGTTACTGCCTCGATCCACTCTTGGATTAAGCTATACGACCAGTAAATTAGCAAATCCAAGCTGTTGTTTTGTCTTTTAAATATGCAGATCGATTCCGTAGAATAATTATAAATTATATCTCGGAAAAAATACAGAGGAGTTTGTGACTTTGGAACTAAGTTGAACTTCGTGATGATCGAATCCTGAAGTTTATAAATACGAAGGGCCTTACCTGTAGGGATCGACCCTCCGGGATCCGCAACCTTTCCTGGGTCTCTCCCAGAATAAAGTAAATATTTTTTCGCAGAGGAAAAAACCTTGTGGTTGAGCGTGATTAGCTAAAATACAGTACCGCTATCATTAAATACTGAAACCAGGACCTATTAAGGCCAGTACTAGTCCAGGTTTGTTTCATATTAATAAGATTTATGAGTACACCACCCCTAGTATATCCAATTAGCATATATTCCACATAGAGGGGGCTAGATCAAAGAAAATCAAACCTAGCAACCTCTTTAATTGCAGATAATCCTCCGAGGTGTCTGAAAAGAAGATGGTCTCGTGACCTTTTTTAGTTCATTTTCGAGTATAACCAGTGGGTAGTTTGGTCTACTTGCCTTTCTTTCATGCCATTCTGTATCGTTCATTCTATTTAATTGTTTGTATTAAAGGGGTGTATAAAAAAAATGGCCGTTTTTTAAGCAAATATTTGTATTATTGTTTCTTTGATATAAAATACAGTATCTTTCGACACAGCACACTCCCTGACAAGTTCGCGAGTACTTGTGGACGGCTTTGACTCAACAGCTTCCTTCAGAACCTCATCAATATCCATTAATGGTCTGGAGCCCTTCTTCCTTTCCAACGTCTCCACTGCTAAATTTTCCAAACCAACACCGCGCAGAGCGCTGGTAAAGGACACCTTCCCCTTCATATTTAATAATTTCATCATTTGCTTCAGTGGCTATGAAATTTTTTTTCCAGTAATGTCTTAAAATTACGAGAATTTCTTAGGACACTGTCATGTTTCTTCTTTGAAACAAATAACTAAACTGAGGCTTTTTTTGAAGAAGTCCAGTGTTGGTAAACAAGCTTAGAGAATTGTTTACTTAAATTGTTTAGTTAGCTTAAAAAGTGTTTGTAAATAATAAATAGCATTAAAATATTTAAACTTTTGAACTCTGGAATTTGATAAAACGGTCATTTTTTTTTTTATACACCCTATTATAATAATACAGTTGTAAATTTTTTAAGAACAATACCGTTTCGTACAAAAAAATCTCTACCTTTCGAACAATAAATGGTTATTATTAATTCTCCTCGAGTCACATTAAACAGTAAAATTTGTCAAACGAAAAAAATCAAATATAAGGCCTTGCGTGCTATTGGATTCGCTTTGTAGGCTTCAAGCACTTACTAAATATAAGTCTAGTACTTATTTGGTGTTTTTTTTACTGCACCCCCCAACTATCTCCGTTCTCCAAAAATAAATCCTCTTCCAAATTGATATATTCGCGGGTGATTATTTTCTCTCTATACGTATTAAAAAAAAAAAAGTAGATTAAACGGGATTCGTTGATAGCAGAAATAATTAATGAGCCCTCACCCGGTCAAGCAGCTCAGGTCTCCATAAAACTTTCAGTTTGATCAATATGACCCAACATGGAAGAACGAAATTAATTGAATGGGCTTAAAAAAACTTAAAATCATAAAGAGAGACAAGGTGCTATAGATGCTCTATAACGTTTTGACAGAACTTGCTATTTATAAGTCATACTGCTATGTGCTGTAATTATTTGTCTTATGCTGTGTAATTGGTATTTTTGTTGATTAGATATAACAAGGGCAGCCGTGAAGAAGCCGAAATTCTGCTTGTTCTGCGAGATCTACACCACATCGAAACTCTCTTTAAAAGTAACAAATCCTTCATCTGAGAGGGGATTTTCGAAACTGGGTACTGTCGAAAATATTTGTATACAATAGAGATGATAAATGAAGGTAGGGGGGGGGGGTGAGGCGAGAGATGCAGTTTTAAGGCTTCCTCAGCCTTCGGGATGCCATATATTCACGATATTCCCTTATGAATGGGAAACCTTAAAATTGCATTATAACGTCAAGTACGAGCAATACTAAAGTATAACAAGATAGAAGTAGTCCCATTGTTGGTTCAGATTCAATTGTCATTATTATGACATATTCAGGGACAAGTAAAGTCGGGGAAAATTAACAAAGAAAGTTTATTGCATGTTGGGATCTTTAAATTTAATTACAAGGTATTGGATTGGATTTCGGTTCAACAGGACAATAAAAGCATTGCAGTAGTGAATTTATCCCTAGCGAAGACCTCAGCGATAAGATATTGTGGGGGATCTCTATTCGTTAAAACATAGAGCTGCAATGGTTCGCCTTTATCAAATAGTAATTGAGTGGAACACTATTTTTTTTTTTATTTGTTTGTATTTATGACTTTCAAGTTCTCAAATTTGAAACTCCTTAATACCTTCTTAAGTTTTTCAGAGCATAAAAATTGCCTCATGAGGTAATCACTGTGTATTGATTCAACTATCAACTTCGCATTGATTTTAATCTATGTTCAATTTATGATTAATGATAAGGGATTCAATATCAATCACAGAATATTCTATTATTTTAACAGAACTGCTGAGCTGTATGCCCCAGGTTCGAAAACTACAGTAGGAGAATAAATAAATGTTCATTAAATAGCCGTGGATCTATGTACCCTCTCTCGGTTTGCCCAGCCTTCTTTCCAAGAACGGTACCCTTTATTGGAGGAAAGCCCTAGCGGTTTCGTGCAATAGCCGAATGACCTTTCTCCATAACAGTTGGATTAGAAACATTGCAGTCTCTACCATGTTCTGAATCCAAGATCCTTCCTGGGGTATAGGGGTACTTCTTTTTTTTGTTAATATCATTATAATTTACTATTGCTGTATTATTATTTCCTTACAAATTGTGTTGATATTATTACTTATCGTATTGTTATGACTTTTATATCATAAAAAACATTGCATTATTAGACTACGGTTGCATTGTTCAATTTAAAAAATTATCACAACCCTTATTTCTGAATAATTTCGAAATAAATAATAGTAGAATGTTGTAACTGATCACAGTGAATTGTTTAATGTGTAAATCAGTGGCAAACAAAACAAATACCCGTTTGAAGGAAAAACATAAATGTTAGCTTCCAAATTATTGTACACATGTTGATGACCCTAATCAACAGTGATCGCTCTTTTCTATAAGGCGGGATGACGAGGCACTCTGTTAACTGGTCATTAACACCAGGTTCCAATACCCTTGTTTGTTCCAACACACAAACAGATTAGATGTAGCTACGAGCAAACTGCTACAATCTGGCCAGTTAACGACGAGGAAGTAAACATTAAATTCGAGGTATTCCAGAGAGGATACATAACAAAGCCATTATCTGAAACAGTTAATTATGAAACCCAATCAAGGAAATTCATCCCCTTGATCCCCCAGGGTAGTATCCCCAAATCTCACGGTTAAACCTACAATAACAAGACCTAGCTGACATTTAATTAAGACATAGAGGAAGAAATATACTAGCCGTAGGGTGGAGTGTTTGGAAGAAACCTCGCCAAAACTCGTCCATTTCACCCATTAAGCTTCCAAATCAATGTGTAAATTATCTATCTAATCATAATTCAATCTATCTAATTGAATATTACAGTCTGAAATTTTACTAAGATAACACTAAGTTTGAGCAAGTTGAAGAACTGACTTTCCCATTCAATTTGGGATATTGAAAAAATAGCACTATTTTTTAACACACACATTGGTCAATGGCGTTTTTTCGGATATAATTTGATTGTTTATTGCAAATTTTAATTGCATTACTTTATGAGGATCTTCTTCCACAAAGTCCTTAATATCTCAGTCTTCGATTAATGTTGGAAATCGTCCACGGACTAAATTTTCTAAGGCTTATACCGAAATATCTCATTAAGAAAATTTTGAAAACAAATGACGAATAGTTATTTCGTAAGAACTCCCTGCATCAAAGGCTTTTTTATATTCTTCACTATCTTGCTAGCGTAATGGCTAAGACCAATTAATTAATTAATTCAATTTTAAATTTATATCGATGGAAAAAACAAACACGGTTAGTTCATAGATGATTAGCAACTGTTTATTATAGACGTTTAATATTTTATTTGTCTATTGTTAGTTATTAATTTAAAAGAGCTGTATTTGCAGATAAAACACAAAGCTTTAGCGATTTAAAAATCAAGTAGTAAATGAGTCACAATCCAGTATCATACATTGATAATTCATATACTTCATATGTATGTATATGTATATATATATATATATATATATATATATATATATATATATATATATACTATTGCTCTGAGTGAAAACAATACTAATACTATTAGGAATTGAGGTGTTAAGTCTATTAGAAAATCCACAAAGTACTGACAGAAACTTTAATACTATATTTTCCAAGTTTGCGCCTTTAGGTCTCTTTATAGGCGAAGTTTCAAATCGCTACGATTTAAACTGTGTGCCATTTAAACCAAATTGCTATCGCAAAATCAAACTCTGAATTTATAATATCTTTTGTGTAAACAACTTCATTAAAGTTCAATAGAGAAAAGTTTATCTGGAATTGATTAGGTCACAGAATGCCCAACAGACAAAACAATATAAATAAATTAACTAAAAATTCTTATTTTAACAAAATACTTGCTCATTTAATATAAAGACAATAAATTACTTTGTAGAACTTGTGAAGAAAAATTCTTATTAAGCATTGTGCTAATAAAAAATCAATATGCCACTTTATTTAACAATAAATTCCTTTTATATTGTTTCACCAACGTTTCCTGTTATGAAGAAGGCGATTTCTTCTGTACTTCTATTGTCTAAATATATTCATATAAATTTCAATTTTCAAAAATGTCTATTGTGACATGAGTGGTGAAAACAAAGATTGCACAGTCCTAGCAATGTTTATAAAATTCAATTGTTCTTTTCTGTTTCTATTCAGGAGCGAATTAATTAGGATGAATTGAGACAATAGGAGAGTCTTTGACAATAACGGGCTATTGTTCCGAAACTATATATTTATAGTAAGGTACATAGGTAGTATAGTGAAACATTGATATTATAATTACTGTATCTTAAATAATATTAGTTGACTATATATATATATATATATATATATATATATATATATATATATATATATATATATATATATATATGAGAAAGAAAATGGTGCAGTATGGACAAATATCAACCCTTGACACGATTCGAAGCCCTGGAGAAGATCTGCAATGTGGGTCGAAACGTTGGGTTTAAAATAAATAGTCTTTCGTAATTTGAAGATTTTAATTTTAAGAGAATTTTCCCGAGCTCCACCTGCACCATTTTCTTCCCCTTACATAATTACTTCAGTTAGAAAATAAAACTTTCCACTCAACTTAAATTAAAATGTTAAAATTGAGATGAGAATTCAATTAATTCATTTCACTTTTCAAAAGGAAAAAACATTTATAAATATATATATATATATATATATATATATATATATATATAAACCTATACATTTTTTATATCCTTTTTTTTTTTTCATTACGTAAATTAATTTTTCCTTTCGACAATTCAACCTTTTTTTTTTTGACCAGGAATATATGAGATTTCCTTCAGACCAATTGTGGGATTTTTTAAAGGATGGTTTTGATAAAATGAAGGCACGTCATTATTTTTAATTACTAGCCTCTGCAATAGCTAATTCCATTCCAATGTTTTTATTTCCATCAGATTGATTAATTTTCTTTACTTTTTATTTTATTGCAAAAAGAAATTAAAATAACAAGTTTGTTTGTAGCTATGGAATTTAATTTCAATATCTTCCTCCCTGACCCTCCTATCTGCGTAAATTAATATACTTTCAGAAAACACTCGTACGAAATATAAATGAATTTTATTATACTGAGTTTAATGTTTTCTCCGCCTTAAAATGGAATTTTCAACATTATTATTTATTTTTTATTTGAAGAGAAAAGATTTGCCCCGGCCGGGATTCGAACCCGGGTCCTCTGCCTCTACGCGACAGTGCTCTACCAATTGAGCTACCGGAGTCCCCTTCCAGCCGGGGACAAATCTGTTCTCTTATCTCATCCCATGTCCCCGTAATTTTTGCGATGCATACACGAGAACGAATGTTCTTTGAACATTACTATAGTATAAAAAATTAAGCTTTTAATAATATCACGCATTATAATTTAACTGACCGGTTTTATAGTGAATGATGGCACTGCCATAAAATATATAAGCGGTTAATACAATTATTCTTATACAAAATACAATGGTATGTGCAGCGTCAATGCCAGGTCCATCCAACAATGTTGATTTTATGTAGAAAGAAAAGAAAGGGAATATTTGAGGCACACCGTGGGAAATGGGAAATGGCTGGTGACATATGAGAATAATATTGGACAGGCGGCAGTTATTGCTCACAACTTCAATGCTTTGTCAAGGTTGTGGAGCCGATATATTTACTTTTTTAATTTCGGATGTAAAATATTTATTGGGTTTTTAACTTCCAATGGAAAGGCTTGTCAGAGTGTATTTATTCGCTAGCCCTCAACTCGTAAGGAGATCCAGAATACATGGATACATCTGGCTCATATTTCAGAAAAAATATATATAGATAAATAAATAAATATTGAGGAATTTATTCGAGCGAATATCCATATTAAATTTAAAAAGTACTTCACAGTCCCTGTCCTTAAGAAAATTCACTACCTTGTACTTTAGTTTTCTGGGCTTTCATTATTCCCCTAAAATTAAATTAAGATAAAATTGTTAAATTATGATTTTACCAATAAATAGAAAAAAATCAAAATGTAACTATAAATAAAATATATAGTTTTGCTAAAAAGGGACGTCTTTGACAAAAAGTGGATACCATTTGGGTTAGCTTGTTGTATTGTTTATAAATAATTCCTTCTGTAAATTAAAAAAAAAAAAACATATAAATGATATAAACATAGTTGTGAATCCAGACTTGAAGACAGCAGTTATAATCTCTGTAATTAATCTTCTACCTTACTTGAACGACTACAATTCAATAGTAGTTGGTAAAGTCTGTTTAAGGTCTTTTTTCACCCAAATCTCATGACGAACAAGATGTTACAGCCCAGTCCCGATGTAAATATTCATTTCTCTGAATAGCTGAGATATAAATTTGAATCAACTGATGTGGAGGGCGAATCCAGGTCCAGTTCCGAACCATCTGGGTATCTTGGGGAATCTGGCCCTCAGTGCTCAGCAATTGAAATGGGTAACATTGTATGCTGAAGTTACAGCAACTGCATTGAATGAGCCTTAGCCCAAGCCAGCGCTTCATGATTCCGAGCCAATGCTCTTGGAGATATAACCCTCACGTAACATCTTAGCCTTACAGTCGGTTTGGCTTCAAAAAACGATAGCCCAATCATCTTTTCTTGTGGAAGCCATAAATGTCCAAGAGATCTTATCCTCTTCTCAGGAAAAGGGCCTATTCTACAGGGCCATAAAAGGGATTTATTGGTTCACGGAACGATAAGTTACCTCGATACTTGCACTAATCAACCTTAATGTACCGCTGTCAGTGGATATGGATCTAACAGTAAGTATTTTCGAAGATTAAAAAACGCCATAGGAGAGTCTAGTTGAAGTTAATTGTACCTTCGGGAGGTTCTTAAAGAAAAGAATTGACAATGATATGATTGGTACAAACATAGGTTACCAGTACAAAGGAAGGCTGGAACGAGGAGGTTCGATAAAAATCAGATAATAATATAAATACTCTGTATTCTTCTAGATTAGCCACAACAACAATAAAGCATACAAAAATAAGTTTTGATAAATAAGGTATTTAGTATGAAAAGTAATCCAAGCCACGCCTTTAATAAAAACATGTATTAAGCCTAGGAAACATACTACACTAAGATCAACTTCTTCTTAATCTCAGTCGAGTATTTTCATATAACGTAAGTTAATCTAAGATTAAGTTCATGAGCCAAAATATGTTCCCCGGCTCAGAATTTCGAGAGAACGAAGGAATGCTTTTAGTTAAATCGCACTCTCGGGAGGATAAGTTTTAAGTGAAATTTTCGGACGTGAATTTCAGTGTACATAAGATAAAGTGTTATTAAAAGTTTTTCCTTGTTTCCAGATAAGATTCTTTCCATTTATTAGGGAAATGAAGATGGTTTAAAACAAAATTATAAAGAAGAGGTTATAATAGGACCTAAGGGATGAGGAAATAACATTGAGGAAAGGGGTCGAGGCATAAAATCATATGTAGCCATCCTATAATACTTATTATCTGATATATCCTAATATAGATACCAAAACATGAATGTGTATTCATTCCTAATATTTTTTGGCTAATATACATAAATTATGGCCTGGTTAATATATTTTTTAAATATGGGGTTTGTTTGTTTGTTCATAAAACGTCACTTAATGCTACTATAGCTAATCGGACGATGCTACAGTGGGAGCTGTAGTATTTTGTATTTTGCCTATCCAGGTTTAATAAGGATAGGGATTTTTAACGAGCACCTGACATCGTACAGGCTCGGTACCCCCGTTTAACGTCCCTTCCGAAGGACGGCGTACCTAAGGATTTTTTACTGCCTTTAAAAAATCCTAGGGCCACCTGCCGGGCTACGAACCCGCGATCTTGGGCTTAGTAGTTTGTTACGCTCACCACTAGACCAAAGGTCGCCCCTTTTAAATATGGTAAGCATGTTTTTGGGTCCTTCTGGAATCTTCATAATGTTCTTCCTCTTACACCTACATTTCCTGAAGATAAGTGACCAACATTTTCGATACTTTGCAATTCCTGAGTAGGTACAATTTTAATATATTATTCTTCAACATCATTATATTCTGTATTTTACTAAATATAGGTTTTCTTCCATGACCCAATTTTTAGATCAGTGCCTGAATAAATACTTTGCATGCATTTAATTAGGGTCCATTACATTAAATAAACGGTATGAGAATTGGCCATTCACGCAACCTTCTCAAGGACTTCTTTAACTCCATTAATTTGCATTGATTTGTATTGCCGAAATATATATTTAATGTTCCAATTGGATTCTTTCATTTCCCAAGTTGAGATTTGAATATTAGTATCGATAATTAACGTCAACCTTTTTTTTATTCCCCCTTCCTGTAATCTCTGGCATACGGGGTTCGACAATGATGAGTTAATACGTTGGGTTTACGCACGCCCACCACTGCCAAAAAACAACACCTTATTTATAAAAATTCTTATTCTACAATTGTTTTTTGGGGGGATAACATTTAATGTTTCTGAGTACAATTTTAATTAATTAAAAATCTGTGGTGCTGCCCGGTGCACGAGTGTGCACCTTACGGTAGGGGCAGCACCTTTTAGGCATCCTGACCGGGCTGCATCCGTCCGGGTGCTGTCCAGCCTTCCTGGTCCGCCGCATCCGGCTACTCTGCATCCGTCAGGCCCCCGTCTCTCTCCTCCTAGGGTGGCTCATCGTCTGGTGACTCGCCGGGTGGCAGTATCCTCCTAATGGTGAAATGTGCAGGACCGACCACCTCCTTCCACCCGTAGACATATTCCCTAAAATAAGGATACTTGTCCTCCTCCATAAGGCGGGGGAAGTCTTCTTCGGCGAGAGCGAAGATCCCGCTCTTCCTCGACAACCTGGCTCGGTGTCCTTCCATCGCGGTGCAGGTGAGCACAACGTGCTCCGCCGTCTGAGGGACTCCACAGGTGGGGCACCGGGGGTCGATTTCTCTCCTATGCTCGCTGAGCTTTCCCCTGAACACACCGTGTCCCGTCAGCGTCTGCGAGACCCAGTAGTCCGGGAGGACTCATGACGCTGCCAACCTCGATTGGACGGTGGGGAAGAACTTCTTCAAGGTCAAGCCCTTCTGCCTCGTCACCCACCGTCTGTTCCACTCCTCGATGGAGTCCTTCCTCACTATCTTCTTACACCTGTTGGGGGTCTCGACGATCCTCTGACGGAGTCCTTCCGGGAGCGTCACTAGCCCCTGCCTCTTCACCTCATATTTCAGGGCGTCCTCCTTCACGACGAGGTCCAGGGGCATCGCTCCGGTCAACCCCTGCATCACCCAGTCTTACTCTCTCTCCTTCAATATCCAATATGATAGGGTGAGCACTGTCAGTGGAGCCTCTCAGGAGTATGGCCTGGGTCTTGGCAGCGGCCATATTCAACTTCCTCCTTACGCACCATTCCGCTACGAGACTGGCGCACCTCTCCGCTTGTGTCTTCACTCTGGCTCTGCTGTTCTCGGCCACGATGACTGCCAGGTCGTCGACGTAGGTCGTGGCAAGGAACCCTTCCTCTTCTAATTCCCCCAGCAAGTGGTCAAATACCAACTTCCACAGGGCTGGTCCGAGGGCCGATCCTTGTTGGCATCCTCTCTCTATTGTTCTCTCTACCTCATAATAGTTACCTCTCATCCTGAGACTCCTATCACTGAGGTAGCTACTCAGGAGGGAGTAAAAGTTGCTGCGGGTGTCAACCGCTGAAGTACGCCGGGCCACCATATACCGAACTGCCGTGGATGACTCGCTGCCCTGAGAACCGACCTTAGGGTGGTAACGATGAGGCTCTCCAGGACTTTGCTATACACCGGGAGGAGGCATATCGGCCTGTACACCCTAGGCGTCTCCTTATCCTTGCCTCCTCCCTTGTAGAGGAGTCTCAAGTCCGCAATTCTCCACTTGCTCTCCCGAGGGTGCCGACTCTCGGAATCTCCGACAGGGATTCTTCTCCGACCGCCCCTGGTCCAGACACTCATTGAAGATGCCCAGGAAGTAATCCTCAATGAGGGGGGCGCTGTTGTTCAGGATCGCGGCGTCTATCCCGTCGAATCCTAGGGCTCTGCCAATCCTCTGCCTATCCACGGCAAGACGAAGGTCCCATATATCCCATGGTGGGCAAAACTCGGTACCTGGAGGGCACACCGTGGTGCGTCTCACCATCCTACCACCTTCCGTATCCTGGGACGGATCATCCCTGGGATATGTATAATCTGTGTACATTGCAGCCGTATCCTCCAGGGTGGTTGCCTGGGCATCTCCCACTCTGATAGCCACCATCATAGTCAGCGGCTTCACCTTGCACAGTGTCACCCTGTACGGGATACCACAGGGATTCTTCTCCGACTCGTCCCAGAATCCTTCTTCTGATGACGCACGCCGTTTCGGTATGCCCTATACCTCGCTTTCGATTCCTCTCGGACTGCAGGTCTCCTCTCCTCACCGCTACACTCCTGGTACCTGCGCCTGGCCCTGTAGTACTCCCTCTTGAGGAGCGTCAGGGCAGGCGTCCACCATGGGACCGGACGCGCTCTCGCTCTGGGGCGCTGGAGGGCCATATTGGCCGCGCCCGTCAGCTCCGCCACTCTGCGGTCAATGACTGACTCGCCTTCCATCGGCGCCATCTCTTACCATTCTCTATCGACCAACATTCCCTCCTGTTCACTGGAGAAGGCTACCCAGTTCGCCGTTCGGGTCATGTAGCCTTTCTACGCCGGCAAGGCTCCGCTTTCCTCCTCTACCACACTGAAGGCTATGACCCGGTGGTCAGAACTCGTGTCAGACCGTAGGATCCAGTCCGCAATATGCCTCGCCATGGTGGCCGTGACGAGTGTCACGCCGATCCAGCTCTGGCCCCTGGCACCAACGAATGTTGGACCAGAGGGCTCGTTCATCACTACGAGCTGACACCTCGCCACGGTTTCGTTCACCACTCTTCCTCTGGCGTCTGTGCGCACCGAACCCCGTGCCGTGCTCCACGAATGGGTGTCGGAACAGACCACCACATTTCTGTACCGTTGTGCGATGGCCTCTACGGCGGATACGTTCTCCTCTACTCTTTGCTTCGGCAGCATGTATGACGACATGAGGGATATCATACCCCATCTGACATAACATGCCGCCTGATTCACCGTGGTTAACTGTTTCAGTTCCATAAAGTCGAGGTTTGGATTCACTATCACAATAGCCGCTCTAGGCCTCCTCTCACCACTGCCCACAGCGACTACCCTCGACGTGACACCGAATCCCGCGACCACATTTCTCTGACACAACGGCCCCTGAATAGCCATGATGCCAGCTTTCCTAGCGAGAGCTCTAAGTTCGTCCGCGACCACTCGTCTTCGGCCAATGTTGATCTGCAGGATCTGCAGCCTACGCATACCGGGTCCTCTTCGCCTGCTTGACCATCAGCTCCAGGTATGTCGGGCACTCCCTGCTATCCGCGCAGTGATTTAGCTCCTCTCCCTCTCTGCCGTTGGCCTTGCAATGCCGACACATTGCTCTAAAACCTCTCGCCTTTGCCGGGCAATCCTTAATCTTGTGCCCAGTCCCTTCGCACCAACTCCACGCCATCACTCCTGCAGGCCTTCGCCGTGTGGCCGTGCTCGAGGCAATTTAGGCAGGTCAGGGGGTCGAGATAGTCTCGGATGGTCAAGCACCACCATCCACAACTCATGCTCTCCGTTGACAAGTTCATCAGGACGGACCTCATCGCTTGGTGAACCTCTATCACCCATTTCTTCGTGAGGCCGTCCCTCGCGGGAGTGGCGAAGCAGGGTCTCAGCCACTCCCTCCTGCCGCTCTTCTCCTTCGGTACCTCCAAGGTGGATTTTTTCCCCAGGTACTTCTCTAAATTAACGCCAACCATCGCCCAGAGAGGAAAATCCACTCCATCAACTACAAGCCGTTGTAATTAGTGTATAATTCCGTTAATATTTTCCAAACTCACAACAGATCATATGTTGATTTCTCGTAGGTTTTCAAATTACCTTTCAAGTAATCCGATTTTAAATGATTTTATAATAGTTTAAAACACTTATTAGTACAATAACCTCCGCATCTAAAATATACTTTATTCATATACATTTCAATTTCATTTTATCGCGTTAATGGGATTATTAATTTTTAATATAAATCGTAAGGGTCACTTCTTTTAATAGGCAAGGTAAGTTAAATGCATTTTTCCTTAAACAGATAAGTTTAAATTAAAATTAAATTTTATAATTTATTTTATTTTATAATTATTATGAAAATTTTTTATAAATAATACAATTATATAATTAATATAATTATATAATAATATAATCAACAAGATCTTAATTAAAGTAATGTTCAATGAACATTCTTCCCCTTGAATCCCAGTCCTGGACAAATCTTTTCTCTTCAAAATAAAAATATTTAAAATTAAATTTGTTTCGAGAAAAAAAACCTATTTAATTATCTATGACCTTAACAGTTGAAAAAGTGGAATGACAATATAAGAAAACAAGGACAAATAGTTTTAATGCTCTTGTTGGATATCTATTAAGGAAAAAGTTTTATACATAGATAAATCGAAGTATAAAGGAAAAAAATTTCAAAGGGAGAAATAAAGCACATTAATGGAAAATAGGGAAAATTGTTTTCGTTTTCCTGGAACAATTTTCTTTATTGGAAAAACTGTTAATCAAACCTTTGATGTCCATAAGTATAAATGAAGCCTATAACAAAATAAATAATTATGTATGTGCACATATAGAAAACTATTATATGATATTTTGCGAAGACAATACAAGTTCATGTTCATTTGTAACCTCTTTGATAATCAGCAGTTTCGGAACATGGAAATCATGACAAGTTAATTAATTAACTTTTCGTAGAAAACTCCTAAAATAAACTATTCGATTAATGGAATTGATGTATAATGTAATTGAAGTATAAAACATATAAAAATTAATGTAACACTTTAAAGAAGAATGCCTATTAACTGTTAATTTTTTTTTCATGGCGTGTAAAATTACTATCGACGTCATAAGCCATTATCATTGTTTAGCTTTTTTATATTTTTTGAACGAGTTTGGACAGTCCTGATGTAGGTATAGCATATCAGTTAAATCAAGTACATACTGATTAATAGTTTAAGTTGATAAAACGTTAATATTAAAAGTTATAAAACTGTGGTTATGTCTATGTTTTTGTTTAATAATTAGGACTTCATCGCACCTAAGCTGCAAGAGCATAGAAATGTGTGGGCAGAAAACCGAGGTAATCTCCGCCAGACAATGGAGTTCACTGCTCCTAGATGCGGGCAGTCAAATGTGAAATCCCAGTAGTTGTATTATATATATATATATTTTAAATAGGAATAGACAATATTTTCCGCTTTTACCTTTCTTCCTTGCGTTCTTACCATCGAGTCCATTTTATGATAATAAGGAACCAGAAAAAAACGCATTCAATAGTCGCTTTGAATCATAAAAAGGAGGAAAGGTCATCAACACGCCAAATCGCTCAACGTTTTAGCATAGATTGATCTCATTGTTGTAGACTACAGAAACCAAGACACAAAAAAAATGTTTAATTGTTTCAAGTGACAAAAGGAACCGATAGGAATAGCTGTAGATTTACGCCGTCAGCTTTACCATCCATAAATAAATATATATTTATTGCTATATTCAAAATGAATAGATATAGCAACAAACATTATATCAATTACTATATTGATAAGTATACTGGTAGAACATATATTAAGTTTCTAAGCAGCAGAGAATGATTAAAGGGATGTGGTACACATGTGCTTCCCTCGAAAACTCCTAGAACCCTCGCTCTTACTAATCAAAGGCCCAACTGAGTTTGAACTTTAGTCATTTTGAAAGTTTTCTTCAATCTAATAAAAAATAATTATTTATAGCAATCAATAAAAAAAAAGATCGACCCCTTTCAGTGACCCGAGCATTTGCCGGACATTCGAGCCTTAAAGCTTATACTATATTAGAAATAACACGAGGAAGTCTGTTCCAGGCTAAGATTGGAGCAAAAGAATAAAATCAGTTCTAATCTTTGTCGAGAGCAATAATACCAACAGATCTTCTGACGGTCCCTTTTGTTTTCATGACGAAGGTAGCTGCTCAGTAAGAACTTTACATAACAGTTTGTATGGTTTTACTGGCAAGTATAAAAGGAATGTGCTAATGATGGAAAAATACAAATTTATCTTTGAAAAGTACTCTGCACTTTTTTAATGTTATGAAAGGTTGGATTTCGACTAAAGTAATATTTGTTAGTTGGTCGACTATGATCTTAAATGATGAAATAAATAATCAGAGTGAAATCAGTGAAATATTTTTTATTCCGACGATCCATCGTCAGTCCTAAACTAATTAAAAAAAAATTCAAAGATAGAACTCGAATTGAATTTTATCTTCAACTCTTTCGAAATTAAGGGGAGCAATTTCTCTGTGACGCCCTGTATAACTAACTGCATTAAGTAACCAAGTTAAGTGTAAGTGCAAACTCTGGCGAAATCGTGATTATCAACTTGAAGTTCAACTGAAAAATTGTTGAATCTTTTTATTTATTAACTGCTATAACATAAAATTGAGATTTTACTAACTTAAGATTTATTATTTACTCTTACATAAGATTTATATAAGCAGGATCTTAAAATAAAAAATTGGAACATCTATTTACATTTATCAAATATGTTTTTACTGTTGAATATATTGTGTAGAATAACCTTATTCATGCTAGAATGCATTCATGACCAATTAGAGAACATTTAACTTTGCTACTAGAATTCATATTCATTATAGAAAAGGAAATGGTCGAAAGATTCTGCAAGAAGCAGATTGCGTCGACCAGACGGGACGAGACAAAAGCTAATTGAGTAGCCATTGTTACCTTAGAACCTCCCCCCTCATCCCCCCCCCCCCTCGTCCCAATAATATTTAAGAATACACTCGCCCCCTTCAAGGTCTTTCTTTACCTATTCAATCTATCGTGTTATTAGGTCATTGGGTTTCTCAGCCAAAGCTTGATGAATTGGAATCTTGTTATGATTCATGGATGTGATCCCAATACGCAAAGAAAAGTCGTAAGAATGATTAATCATTTACAAGTCCTTGTGCATAGAATTGATCCGACGCGTTATTAAATCTGATAAATACAATAGGCTAGCCATAGATCCGTTCCCAGTTCTTCGTTACCGATTCACCAGTGTCTTTCCCAAAGACATGCATTCTAATAAGGAGTGGTTAGGGAAAGTTATAAATTGGTCTAAATCTAAGGATCAGCAGGAATACTGTAGGCTGGTGGGCCTCACATAGCCGAAGCTTCAGGATTGAGGAATACCCATATGGGGGTTCATACTCACAACCTCTGGGTTTGTAAGCAGAAGCACATACTTACATTTCGGATTGCCCTTGCCGTTTCTCGTTAATTCAATAAAATAGTTCTCCTAAATAGAACGGAGGGAGGAGTAAGGTGACTGACCAAGTAGGCGTCGGATTTTGTAGACCTAGTCTCTTCAAGATCGGCAAGTCATTTCCCCAAGTTCAGCAAAGAATCCTCTGACTGCATTCTATCATTACTGTTTTAGGAACCAGCATGTAGATATATATTTTGTGAAGGCGACTTCCGCCCTGACTGCAAGAGATGCTCGCTGCTCAAGTAATTGAATATTACTCTGCAAAAAGAAAGTAAAGTAACAAATACTCCCTTTATGACATTAAGGAACGAAGCAGAAGAAAAGGTGTGTGAACTCATTTTTGATATTTAACCTTTAATTACCATCTAATGATTACATTTTTGGATTTTTTTTTTATATAATTGTTGAAATAACACGAAGTTGTCATACTAAAATTTTATTTTATCAAATATAATCCTTAGGAAAATGTTTCTTTTAAAATACTGTGACCATTCAGATTAAAAACCAATTGGAAAATTGACATTAGAACCCCATGAAACTCCCCAAATCATTTATTTTTCGTGCCAAATGTTAGGATTTGGTCATCACATTACCATAATTGTTTTTAATGAAGTATCTTTAAGTTGTTTTGTTTTATAAATAAAGTCTGATTAATTTATCACGATTTTTCTTTACTAATATATATTGCGCAGAAACTTTCGGGAAAAATGATTTCCAAACTGCACAATGCTACTTGGAGTTTCTCCTAGGATCCTGTTGAGATATGGACGATATTCCTCCATTGAGCTCTGTTTTGTTGAGCCGTTGAATGCGCCCGATGGCTAGATCCATCTGTTGATAGAATTGATAAATAGTTTACAGACTGCGCTGTAAGCCACAACCCATAGAAAAGAAGCATACGGGCTAATAAAACCAAAAGTTATCTTTATTAACTTTCTTTGTAGCGTTATTGTAAAAGTATGGTTAATGTTAAAGAGAGCCTCATATAATAAGTATGAGTTTTATATCGAACCAAGATTATAGCTAAATAGAATGCTTAAAACATTTAAATCTACAAGTAGGCTACTTAGAAATTGAGCAGAATGCAATACAATGCCAGAGATTAATTTACAAGCAGATTAAAAGCTAACAGTTAATAAAATAATTATATTCACAAAATATAAAAGTGGAACGATCAACTTTATTCTAGGAAAGAGATAAAAAAAATCTCCAATATAAAATCAGTTTGAAATTTGACTTTCTTTTCATTATTACTTTTTACTATCATGTTTTATTATTTATTTATACAAGTTTTATTATTATTATTTATTTCTTCTAATTATTATACTATCCCCAATAAACTTTTAATAGAAAGTGGATAACAGTACATATAAGACATTTCAGAATTTTTAAGGCTGAAGATACTTTTTATCTATTTACTTTGTTTTTGCGTGCCTTCCCCAAGGGAAGTTGTATTTTGTTTTAAATCACTAAATTAAAAAAAAAATAGTATAGATAAAATTTTCAATAATTTGTTTTTTACGTCGGAGTTTAAGTAATGTATTACTTAAAGTACTTTCTTTAAACTAACCTTTTCAGTACCAATGACTGGTAGCATTTCTAGAAATATGAAAAACCCATAAAAGGATATTTTTCTTCACATATTTACTCGAGCAATGGACCCAATGCCCTTAAATCCTTGACCTGAAACCAAGTAAAGGGCAGAGTGAGAGCGTAGGCTCAATATATAAGTGACATGGAAGGTTAAGCGCTCTTCATTTAAAGTATCACCTTTGATAAGACATTTAGCCGTATATAGCAACTATGTAATGGTATGTGTGTGTGTGTGTGCGCGTGCGCGTGTGCGTGCGTGTGCGTGCGTGTGTGTGTGTGTGTGTGTGTGTGTGTGTGTGTGTGTGTGTGTGTGTGTGTGTGTGTGTGTGTGTGTGTGTGTGTGTGTGTGTGTGTGTGTGTGTATAAGTTACAATTAGACTGAAAATAAAGCACTACTCTTGATTATACGCCTATATTTTAGTAACAGATGTTTTCAACTAACTAACTTTAATTATAAATAATATCTCGAACAAAAACGAAACAATAAATAATTGAACATATGATTCTAAATTACATTTTAATTAAGGTCTACATTACATCTACAGCTAACTTATATATATATATATATATATATATATATATATATATATATATATATATATATATATATATATATATATATATATATATAGGGTGTTCAAGACTTAATTGATTTTCCGATTATTAAAAATAAATAGCTGTGACCTTATTCTTTTTTTATATAAGAAAATACAAATTTATCAGAATGATTCTGAATCATTTTTGTGAGCGCATTCGAATATTTCTAAAATCAATTGTATAATTAAAAATTCCTAAAATAATTCCTTAAAATAGTGTTGTTAATAAATTGTTAAACCCATTCCTTGGGAAATTGCTGAGTATTGTGCGGTGATGAGGTACCGGAGCAAGGGGATTGAAGTCATCTCCAAGGTTATACAGATTTACGCTACCAGTTCCAAATCACTGTTTAATTTCAGCAACTGCCAAGATTAAACCTACCCTGTAATGTAAATGTTTATGGAAGAATGCCTTGTATTTTAATTAATATTTCGCTATTGAACCCAAATTTATTTATGCCTCACGAGATAGCAATAACAAAACATTAATAGAATTCAGGATAATGAGAGAGATGGTACTTTCTTTATGAGAGGGTGTTCATCTCGCATCAAATCTAGAAAAATACTAAACCTAAATACGAAATATCACGATTATTTTACTGTTAGCAGACTAATGGGTTGCGCCGAAGTATTTTAAAAGTTTTACACCAGTCGACAATGCTATTGGGCTTTAATTGTTCGGAGGTGCCGACACAGAGTACCTCATATCACTCAATTTGTTTAATTTAATAATTTTTGCGATTTTATAGAAACCGGTGACTCTATTTATTTAATAAGCTCCTAACAAAACTATGTGTGTGTGTGTTAGTAAACCCTATGCCTCTTCTTAAAGACCATTGGTAAAAAAGAGTTTCTATTCACGAATTAAAAATATCAAGGCCTTTAGATGCGAGCCTGGTCAGAGGTCGCTGACGTCAGAGCTAGCTAATATTTAAATAAAGCGATTTCCCTTTTGGCCAGTCGAATACATTATATATTTAGGGTTGGTTTAATTAACTATACTTCATAAATAAGAATTAAATACATACTTAATTAAGTAATTCCTGACATGTCGATGAATGAATAATTATTTAAATAAATGTTTCTACAATGAAAAAACAAACATCCAAGAAGCAGATATATTAATTATCGAATTATTTATGTTAAAAAAATAATATGAGCTTAATTATTTAAAATTTATAGGACAAAAAATGTTTTCCAAGGAATAGCAGTCCCATAAAAGCACTAAAGTGTATAGACTTTAAAATTAAACAAATTGATTCAAGTGATGAGTTAACTACATACGAGTTGTATCCTAGAAAAAGAAACTTGTTTCTTAGAATAAGAATGTTGACACAATAATTTAAACTATTCAATTAATAGAGAATTCATAAAAAGAATAACCACTGTTAAACTCCTTAAAAAAGTCTTTTTCAAGAATAGAAAAAGAAGAAGTTTATTATGGATTTTTTAAAAAAAAATTTAACGCTAATTTGTTACATCAAGGGAAAAATATATATATTTTTTAATATCATCATTAATATTCGTATACCTCCTCATGAAATAGACCATAATTTCATTTAATTATCTTAAAGTTCATACATTTAGTTTTGGGGAGTTGCTTTTATTTAAAATGCCCCACTCCTCAAATAGCCTTCGAATAATGTTCAATGCCAATCGAGTTTTTCTTGAAAAACATGCCAAAGGCCAGAATGCCGTTAAATGTGCCAAATTCTTCCCTGTGGTGAATAATGGCATCAAAATCGTGTTTAGAGTAAGAAAAACATTTCAGGAGGAATCCAACTTTGTTTGGTTAATAATATTAATTCATATATAAATACATAATTTTTACACTTATCTTGTCTTTTATGAAATAAACAATTGGTAATGAAGCTTTCAGTAAGAATAAACCTGACATGTACTGACCTGTAAAAAAAAAAAAAAAAATTAGAATTGTCAAAATTAAAATGTACAATAAACTACTTTATAACGTATCATTTAATCTATAAAATGTGTCCTTGTTAACGTATTGCTATCTAAAACTATCAAAATTTAACGTAAAATGTCTAATGATAGTCAAAATAAAATTAATTGCGAAACATTAATTAAATAAATGTACATTTCTTTATTTTATGATTGAAAGTTGTTCGACTCACTAAAGAGATGACCATGCGTAAATTTTATAATAAAAGTTATTCATCAATTTAAAAAAGAAACTTATTCTCAAAAAAATGTTTGTTTTACAATCTTTTCGATCGAATAAAAAATACTTAATGCCTAAAACAATTAATCAAAAATTATTTAAAAACTAGCTTAATACCGCCGCAAAGACCTGCAATGCAGAGTGTAGTGGAATCCAGTCATATTTAGGCAATCAGCTACCTTCATTCAAAAAACATTAACATATAATGCTTCTTACAATTTTTTCTCTATGTTTATTTGTTCAAAAAATATATTTCCCTTTTTTTTTTAATGCAATTCCTCTCAAAAGAATATTAAAATTTTAAAAATGTGGATTTTTTCGCTTTAATAACTTCTGAAAGAAACCTCTGTGAAAAACGCATCACTAAAAAAAATCCTGAAAACATATGAGTTTTGTATGACCTCATATATGAGTTTTAAGGTCATGCAAATGAAAATTAAAATTGCCAATACGTCATATTAATAATAATATAATTATTTTCTGGAGGATGGAGATAGTTGGGGGGTGGAGTAAAAAAACACCAAATAAGTCTAGACTTATTTTTTATTTGTGCCGACGTTTCGACCTACTTTGTAGGTCATCTTCAGGGCTAATGGGAGTGGCGGCTGGGTCAACTGCCAACTGAGAGCTAGGGGTGATAAGTGAAGACTTATTTGGTGTTTTTTTGACTGCACCCGCCAACTACCTACATCCTCCATCATTTCATCCAGTCAACTATTTTCCTCTCTACATAATTAGTTTCTCTTTAATTTTTTTTTAGCGTCGCCCGGAGTCTTTCTAGTCTTTCTATTGAGGAGTAAGAATTCTTTAAGAAGGCTGATTAGAGTCTTGGCAATCTCCTTTAACCCACTTAAACCCACCCACCCACACACACACACACACACATACATACATATATACGAGTACTACATATTCTTTATTATTCTTTTTTAGCTTACCACCCTTAAGTATTTACAATGACCGGCATAAATGACTAGGGTAATTTAATATTAATAAGCAGAAAGCCACTAGAATCTCTAATCGTGTTAAATATTATACGGAAATAATAAAGATAATTGTGTACGCAGAAATATAATTTTTAATAACAGTGGCTCTATTATCGACGTATCTGTGATATTCACATTTACTGAACATTTTAAATTCATCTTTTCTTATTTTAAAATAACTGTTAACAGAAACACGTCTTTTTTATACTGTTTAATAATGCGTATTAGCCTATTTCTAAATTGCTCATTAATGCCACAATCCTTATTATTAACTATTAACGTTAATAACATAAATTTCGTTTTTTAATATTATATTTGTATTGTTAACTTATTTTTATCCTATTACATTTAATATATGACAAATGAACTAATGTTTTCAATGTTCGTTTTAGAAGTTTCTATTTTAAGTATTTTCGGATCACTCGGTGTTTTAAGCCTCATTTAAATTAAATGATTATGCTGTTTACTAAATACATTGTAAGATGGTATTTTTAAAAAAAAGTATCGGTGATACTTTGAACAATGTTTTTTATATAAAAATATCTGGAGAGCACATGACATAATTTTTTTTAAATTTCGATCCTAGTTCCTTAACAATTAATTCAGAAATTGATATGTTAAAATTAAAACATCAAATTCAGGCTAAGATTTAACTGCCGATATAATATTCAATTTCATAAATTTATAATTTATACTTTGAATAAAAGAGAAACGGGAAATTGGATGGAAATATATGTTATTAATAAAAGCGGCAAAAATTCCAGAATGGTAATGAACACAGTTTCATTCAGACCCTGCATATTTAGCAACTGAAAAAAAACAATATAACTATTGGTACTAAATATTGACATAAATATGAAAAAAATAGAAATGTCCATGAATCATTGATGTTTTTTTGTCGACTATGATCAACATGATGGAATGAATAATTGGAATGCAGTTAGCCAGAAATATTCATGCTTCACCTCTTTATTATGAATCGTTACAAATAAAAATAGTATTGTAAATTCGTTTCCATCTATGTTCCCTAAAGAAAAATAATTGCCAAAGAAGCAAAAAAAAGGAGTAAGTAGTAATTTTTGGCAAGGTAGCGCTGGTAACTGGTAACTGGTAACTGGTAACTGGTAGGTGCTGGTAACTGGTAACTGGTAGGTGCTGGTAACTGGTAACTGGTAGGTGCTGGTAAGCAATCGACCTAACGGTTGTACAGTACATTCAATTTGGATAATGCTAATAACATATGGAATGAGTTGTTTAATCCATAAATTTTGTAAATTATGTCAAATATCTATTACAAAAATTATTAATAATTGCAAATTATTAAACGCAAAATTTGCATCTCCAGGGGATTCATCTTTTTCGGACGGAATATTCAACTAAATATCTAATTTAAAAAATCTCAAGACGTTGTTCTTCCTGCAAACTGCCCTCGTTTGACACCAATAAAGAAAAGTAAGAATGATAATTGATTATAAAAATTTTAATTTATTCGTTTAGGGGCAACTTGCAGAAGACAAGAGCTCTCCCTATGTGTATACTCGTATCTGTGTGTGTGTGTGTGTGTGCGAATATTAACGCTATTCTCTATATTTGGATATAATTTAATTTTCAACCATTCTAAATTAATTCCTTTTAGAGAAGAATTGGTTGACTGTAACTTCTAATATAAGGAAGAAATAGTTGGGGGTGCAGTCAATAAAAACACCTTAATAAGTGTAACTTATTTATTGTGTGCCAAAATAAATAAGTTACACTTATTAAGGTGTTTTTATTGACTGCACCCCCAACTATTTCTTCCTTATACTACATTAATTCCTAATAGCATTGTTTCACCTGTACCTATACGCTATTCAATTTAAATATCACATAAATAGGTTACTGCTAGTAAATTATAGATAAATATTTAAAACTTTGGCTGGCGTAGAATTACCATTGATGCTACATTCTCGTACATACAATAACTGTATTCTAATACCGATTCTCCGTTTATTTCAGTAGCCTGAAGTTCAAAATTAGTTCTACCGTTTTGTGATAGAAAGATGAACGAATCAGTGAAGAAAGAACCTTCCAAGAATTTTCGAAATGTAAAACTCACTAAGCTAAATAGAAGAGAGAGAAAAATAAATAAAATAAAAGGAATAGAAGATGAGAGAACAAAACCCAGAAAGTCTATTGTTCCAGAGAAGGTCAAATGTTATATAAGTACGCAAATAACTCTAAACAAAGGGCGAAAGAAGTTTCTTTGCACTCCTAAGTCTCTCAGCCTTTCTTCATTTTCTCATTATTTTAAATGATAATTGATTTTAAACCTTGGAAATTTTCTTACTACTCATCAACAATTAAAAATAAAGAATAATTTTCAACGTTCGGATCTGCATCAAACGTTATTTTTCCATATGACTGAAATAATTTTGTTTCTAAATAAAAAACAATTTATTTATAGAAATTTCCCACTGTGCCATATTGATGCAATAAGAGAATAGAATAAATGATACGTAATGAAATGAGATAAAGGTAAGTAGAAAAACTACCCACACTGGTAGTACTCGAATAACTTCAACTTAAAAGAAGATGGCCTCGTATATTTTTTTCAGACGCCTCGGAGGATAATTGGGAATTGAAGAGGAAGGTTTAAAACTAGTGGGCTTGAGTGGGAATAAAGGCTGTCATGAAAGGATTGATATGGGTCGGGCAAAATCCGCAACAACCATTCGAAGCCATTATGGATGACTTTAATAGTAACAAAAGTAAGAAACATTGAGAATTTATGAAGGACTTTGCATTGTGAAGACTGGATACGAAAGGAATTGGATTCCTTAGTTTTGCCCCTAAGCCCCACTCTTAAGTCTACGTAAGTCTTAAAATATTCATGTATATGAGTATTTTGTAAGGAATTGGGAATAAAGAGACATTGGCAGCCTAGGTAAGAAGGCGACCCTTGTTGCCAGTCGAAAATTGGCAAAAAGGACCACACGACTTTCTGGATTATGTTTTCCAATTTATACCAGCAAGAGATGTAGATTAAAATCTATCAATCAGATGTTTTGTCACCTTTCCCTGAAAATAACTGGTACGCTAATGTGACAAACTGGATACACCAGGAACCGTTACTCCTTGTCAGCTGGAACAGCGAAAACTTAACGACCATTCACTTTGGATATTTCTTCCTCTTCCAACGTAACCTCGGTAATATTGTCACTACCTCGTGACCTTGGGCTAGAACTATTATTGTGTTTACTTACTTTGTTCCTTGCCCTATCTATACCCGAGAATGTTTTAGCATTCCTCTCATCTAAGCATCTTTACTTCTCCCACAAGCTATATACTCGTGTTACTCTACTCGTAACAATTACTAGAAGCCCTGTACCAGGGTACCTAACTATTTCAGGCGATTTTATCACAAATACGTGAAGCTTTAAAGCAAAAATAAGCCTCGTCTGCCATTTCAAAGGCGCTCCAAAGTACAGAAACTGTACAGTATAAAAAAATATATATAGAATGGTAATAAATATGTTTACAAGCCATTTTTCAAAAGAAGTTGCCTTGAAAGTATCAATTTGAAACAAAAAAGTATAGCCTTACTGTTGAATGATTATTTGAGTACATTTTCATCTTTCTTCAAGAATTTAAAATTAATCTTATATTCGTTTACATACTCAGTTGAGACATACTATTAAAAAGATTATTGTAAGTACTAAATAAATAATAGAAATCATCGGAATTTTAATTTGAATCTTCTTAATAAACCGCGCTTGAGGCGGACCAACTGACCCCATCAGATTTTAAGGAAGTGTGTGGGAGTACAATCTTCCTTCATCACAATTATAACCTTCGACTATCTCTCCGACCTGCAAAGAATTTTCCAAACAAGATTTAAATAAAATTAAACATAAAGAGTATATTATTATACTCATATTACATACAAAATTATTATTACACCCCGCAAGAGAACTTTGGCCTCCTCCAACACCAATCGCCCTGCTCTCCTATCGCTGGCTGTTATCATTCAGCTCTTTACTTCTGCTTTCTTTTCATCATTCGCTATGTGCTCCGTCCATCATCTTAATCTTGGCCGACCAACCGCTCGACTTCCCCTTGATTCTTAACATCCTGGGTGTGGAACTTGTTCGCATTCTAGCGACAAAATCTGCCCACTGAAGGCGATTTAATTTTATTATTATTGAAACATCTACAGTGATGGAAAAAAGTATTTGCACACTTGGTCAGCACACTTAGCATTAATCCTCCTGTGCCCAAATGTTTGTTTACTAATTTATCTCTGATCGTTTATTACCAGTATTCTCTAGTCTTTCAATCAGTTTGCTTCAGTCAATAGACAATTATCATGTCAAAGACAAGTGAACTATGTGCCGCGATTCGCGAAAAAATTGTTTTACTGAAGAATCAGCCAAAAACATATCGCCAAATTGCCGATTTCTTAAAGTCGAATTTTTCTAAAGCGAGATACGTCATAAAAAGGTATGAGGAACGTGGTAATTCGGAAGGGCTCCATGGTAGAGTTCCGAGAAAGAAGCCATACATCAGTGAAACGAATCGCAAAAAGCGCATTGCTTTTTGGCAACATCGTAATGAAGCCCTAAAGAAGCAAAATGCTTCAACGACTGTAAAGCATGGCGGAGGGCATGTCATGGTTTGGGAAATCTTGTGAGCATCGAAGGCATTTTAAATGCGGAAGGTTATGTGAACATTTTGCGCCGTAACTTGCATGTTAGTGTCGAAAAAATGGGAATCCAGGATGAGCACTATTTCCAGCAGGAAACGATCCAAAAGATACTGCGAGGAGAACAAAGGAGTGGTTAATATTTAATGTTCCAAGGCAGCTCCACATTCCTCCTCAGTCACCAGATATAAATATAATTGAAAATTTAAGGTACACCCTTGAACAAAATGTAAGAAAACACCATATCACTAGTGGACATCACCTTAAACAACTTCTTGTTCAAGAATGGGAACAAATAAACCTAGATTTATTTGAAAACCTAGTACATTCAATGCCCAGACGTCTACAAGCAATTATTGAGGCAAATGGCCTATTTACAAAATATTAAAACTATTAAAATTGAGTTTTAACTTGTAAATGTGTAAGTGTGCATATATTGTTTTCCAAGCACTTTTATTGTTTGATTATGAAGGGTTTTTATTTTTTTGTAAAAGGGATTTTTAAGTTTTTAATAAATGTACTTTTCATTTTTGCAAACGAAAGCGAAGTTTTTTGTTTCCTTGAACTAATTTATTCATAAAACGTGTTGTGCAAATACTTTTTTCCATCACTGTACATCGTTGAGTAGGTCATAAATTTCTTCGTTCGTTCTCCGCCGCCATTATTCTCTAATATTAACGGGATCGAAGATTAATCATAGTACCGTTATTTTGAAAATTTGAAGCTGTTTATCTTCCGACTTTGTCGTAGTCAAAGTTTCGAAACCATGTAACCATGTAAGCAGAAGGCTGATGAGGATAACTCTTTTACAGAGTTGACTTCTGAGATCAATTTACAGGACATGATACATAATGAATATATTATCATTAATAAACTAATTATTATGTCTTTGTTAATTATTTACAATCATGACAAGATAATTTATCTCTCCACATCAATTCAATGGTAAAACCAATTAATTTAAATATGTCCAGCAATATTTTAACATATCTGTCCTGAACAAGGCAAAATAATTTAATCCCAGGAAGCTATGATAATATTTTATTTACGAAAAATCCTTATAGGCTGTAACAACAATATAAAACACTTTAAATTCGTCGTTGTGAACCAAAATTAAATAAAATTAATATTTATTAAAAGAACATTAAAAAGTTTTTGATTTCATCAGTAATGAACGTATAGTCATCTAATTAAGAATAAATCTTATTATTAAACCTAAATGTAATACGGAGGTAATAACAATGACTACATTCGTCGTAACATAACACAATGTGGTCGGGTCACGAAGTATGTATTTTCGTATGATACATGAATGGTAGAATGGGCGAAATAAAGCTATAGGACAACAAACTAATGTTTGTTGCTGCCTCTATTTTAATAATAACAATGAAGAATACATTCTTAAGAAATTTATTCTGTAAGAATAAAATTCATGTACATTTTTCAATAAATCACGCACTCCTGCCATAATATACAATCACAAAAAGGCCGACCATAATATGTTAAAATTGCAAAAGAGAATATATTTTTAAACACTGCGGAATAGGAAGAACAGGTGTCAAGATAAAATAAAACCACATGGTCTCTATGGTATATTAACTCTAAATATAGTTGATATATTCCAATTGTAAAGTTCTAAAGAACTCTCTTAAGGTGAGTTTGAAAGTTTTCTGTGCGATAAGCGACGAAAGCAACAACTAAAGGGAAACTAGGATATGAGCTTTTATATTATTTTACATTGAGGTTAGATGTACAATAAGTTAGCTCCCGGAGAATAACGAATTAAAACAATAGCTAGTCATTAATGGGTAGAAACTTTGACTTTACAAAATAAAGAAATAATTTTAAGAACTTTTTTGTTGAAGGCACAAACCGAAATAGCCTGACTTTCATTGGCATCATTTCTTCACATCCTTGACATCAATAAGAGTTATCGAGTAAATGCGAATGAAAAAAGAAACTTTTGACTATAACCACAGAAGATAGAAACAACTAGAAGCGGGATGGCAGGTACAGGGAGTGAAGGCAGCCCCCCACTGCCCCCCCCACTGCTCCCCCCCACTGCCCCCCCCCCACTCTTCCCGCCCCAACCAACTGGTGCGGCGCTCAGTTTACTTCTCTTACTTAGCTCGTGTACTTCTGTCTACTTAAATATTATTCAACATTGTGTTATCTCGTGGTGTCTTTGAGTTTTGTATACTTTTTGATCTCATCATTGAACGTGTATTTAGCAAAATGCCTTGTTGTGTTGCATTTGGGTGCAGTACAAATAATGCCGACAAGTCTTTCAATCCTCCTCTCACCTTTCACCTGTAAGTCCGAAACCTAACTGTTAACTATATATAATAATTAAATGTACCACAAAATGTAATATGTTCATAGTTCACTTAACCCTCCAAGTACCATGGGGTCAATTTAGGTCCCACATGTTTCTAATTTTTGAAACTTCGTTTGAAGAAATCGATTGATCTGTCACATTCAATGAATTTTAACGCGAATCTGTCTGGAATAATCAGGAACTGAAACGAAAGTATTAGGGAGCCTTTTCGAATTTTCACAAATTTTCCTTCTCTCAAAAATGTGGCTGGGGTCCTTCCGGGACTCCCGTGGTATCCGACGTCACCTTTTTATCTTTTCTCCTTAGTTATTTAAAAAATCCATAGCCATAATTAAACTAATTTTTTCTAGGAACTGTTTCTAAAAAATAGATAAATTTTACTGGAATGTTTCTTATTTGAAGGATTCAATTCACTAGAAACAAAGCCCTACATTGTATAAGTACTTTCTGGAAATTTTTTTTGTTGAGAATTATGTTACTTGATTTATTTGTTTCATCAGGCCTTGGTACACAGAGGGTTAAAATATTTCTATATTATGCGTAGCTCAAACACGTCACAAGATGTTGTAGAATACATTTCAGGTACCTATCTAATTTTCCATGTCCATTATTTATTGATTTGTTTATTTTACAAAGAATTTCGAATAAGAATAACAATTTTTATTAATAATAAACGCATTACCTCATTTATAATAAGTACATTATTTTAATCATATCGTTACCTAATGTGTCATCCAGATTTTCACGCGACGATTTATTTCTATTACAGGATTTATAGTGAGAAGACTGATTTTATAGTGAGAAGAATTTGACATTAAAATGTGAAGAATGCTTGAGAGCTGTAGAATCACACCCGAATGCCATTGGAAATTGACGACTTATTGCAATAAAGGACCGAGGGGGGTTGATCCTACCAAGTGATGATGTCACTGAAATTTGTAAAATAAGTGAAAAATTGTTTAGGTACATGTCTAAGCATAAAAGACTCACCCAAGTCGGGGGCTTTCGCATCACTCCTAATAAAGCATTGCATTGGCAGAAACTTTTTTCATAATGTAACACATTTTCAAGAGGACGAGTCTCACCACTCATCAATCATCTCTGCAGTGGGAATATTATATATAAAAACTAGAATGTACCACGGATTGAAACGTTTCTATGACAATCTGAATCTGGAAAAGATACGTGCGAAGAATAATACACTTGTTTTATTTAAAGGACAATAATATTAAAAGTAATGTAGTTTACAATTAAAATACTCTATAAACCGAATGAGCTTCATTTTTCCTGCTTTGTCACCCATTATTTTTTACTATATATAAAAAGTTAGCACATAAAGAGGAACAGTAGTAGGTAGTGCAGGTGCTGGAAGTATTAAAGTAACTAGAGCGGTGTGGAGATGAAATGTACTATATTGGCTGCCGGCAAGATAAGATTGGTTATTGTTTGGGGTATCAGGCCTACAGCTGCTCCCCAGTAATAGTATTACTAAGGAAATAACCAATTGGAACATTCCACGGTGTATTTACCCCGACAAGATAAAACATGAGGAATTCTTGGGCTAAATAAACTGAGCGCTGCAAGACTTCCTCAGCTGTAAGGGGGCGGGAGGAGTGGGGGGGGGGGGCGGCTTGGGAGCTGGCTTCACCTGCCTCCCTCCAAACGTGCCCTCATCCCGCTTCTGGTTAGTTCTATCTTCTGTGACTATAACGAAAGAATCAATAGTGTTTATATACATAGTAAGTAGATCTGTGTCACATTTTGTACTTTCACCATTTATATGCGAAATATATAATGAGGGAAAGTCATACTACTTCATATTATACTATTCTTACTAAAAACTTCATATTTTTTTCCTCTTTTTTAAAAAAAAAAAAGAAGAGAACTAATGATTTTGAATAAAATGTTCAATGAGCATCAATCGTTCATAGATCAATCAATTTTAAAGCCACCTAGGTCTTACTCGCATTAAATCAGTATCACATATACTAAATGCAGATTATTCTTATTTCATCCTTTAAGTTTATTATATTATTTCGTCCAAGTAATTTTATTTTTTATTTTGGACCAATTGATCCGAAGTTATATTTTCCAATGCTGTAAAACATTTTTAATAAATAGGAGTAGTGTTATTGATACATAATTTATCTTTGAAAGCTAAATCTTTTATAATATACAGGGTGACTTGTAATCAGTGGAGCCGTTAAGGGCTGATAGTATGCGACAATTCCGGTCGATATTACTATGAGACCTAGTGTCCTAATGTTAACCCTTTCCAAGATATTCCGCCTTTAAAAATTTTACAAAAAAAATCCTATTTAAAATCTTAAAATAGCTATAAATCCTAAAAAATTTTCTTTCTGGCATGTTTTTGTTTTGTTTTGCAAGATATTCTAAATAATCAAATCTTCGTAATTCTCGGTATCTTACGCGAAAATCGTTAAACAAAAACAATGAAAAAAGAAATACGGCGACTTCCTCTAAAACGTCGATTTACTCAAAAAAGTCCCCTTAAATTATCACGTACATAATAATTGAAAAACATCTACGTTTCATTACATTTCAAAAGAGGTATTACAAACAAAAATCGGTTAAGAAACCACGAAGATAGAAAATGGAAAACCCGGGTAAAACCCCAATAACAAAGGGCTCCGACGCAGGAGTCGAGCGCCTTGCTTTGCCCCCCCCTGCCTCAGTACCCTCTTACTGTGTTCGGATGTCCTCTCTTCTTAGCTTACTTGCTCTCAGATTGGATTTTTCTAACGACTTGGCTTTTTCCTGGACTTGGTGATTGATTCTTTTCCGACGACCCTGGACTGTGCCCTGTTTTCTGTGATTCATTACAATTAGACTGCTGTGTGACTGATTGTCAGGTTAATCTGACTAACAATGGCTGGTAGAGGAAGGGTAGAGAATACCGTTTAGTATTGAAGAATACGCAGATATATATATATATATATATATATATATATATATATATATATATATATATATATATATATATATATATATATAATTATTTCCATAGAGTCTAAATACAATATTTTAAATTTTATTCAATAAGGGTGCTTAATGTAAACTGTAAGGATGCATGTTCCAATTTTTTTTTCTTTCAAAAATCTATATGTTTTTTTTGTGAAATTCAAAAAAGAAAAAAATAGTTTTCCTATAACGAAAACAATCTAATGAGATAAAAAAATCAGGAAAAAGGAATGGCTGGGAAGAGATACGCGATATTATCCATCAGAACGAGTTAATCTTGGCATTTATTTCAATAATACCACAAGATATTAAGAAGATTTGTGATGCGAACGTGAGGGATAGTCAGGAAACCTGCCAAAAGTAAGATAAGAGTGATAACAAAGAGTGATAACAACGAGTGATAACAAAGAGTGAAAATAAATTTGTGCATTAACGGTTTGGACAATGATGAGCAATAATGAAAAGTTCAATGGCTTTAAAATCTATGCTCCACCTCCACGTGTTCCCCATTTAAGGAGGCTGGGTAAGCCCCAGAACGGTTAAATTGCCTCCCGATCCCAGCGGGTCGATACATTGATAACGGGATCAATTATTTACCTACTTCGACCGGTCTAAAACCCGGGACCAGTTTGATGCCAAGTGCCTTTACATTCTGAGCTATAAGCTCTACGCCCCTCCCCAAAGTGGAAATCAATTCAAACCAAAATTGAAGAGGTTATGTTTGAAAAATACAAAACATATATTTAAAAGATGAATGTGTACTGAAAATGAAAATAGGAGCTTGGAGTGAAATAATAATCGTTGTTGTTTGTTTGTTCATTTAACGTCACTTTATGCTGCTATGGCTAATCGGACGATATAATAATCGTGATATTGAAGTCTGGCTCGTGTCCGTTGATATGTCACAACAATATAAACACTTGAGATCGTTCTCGCTGGGTTTTATACCGATCAACAATTAATCCTCGTCCTGTTATAAACCGATAAAAAGAAGGAAATGTTGGAAACCTCACGTACAAGAGAAGGACATCATTTAGAACCTGATGAAGATAGTCTGTTGAATTTAAATTACAGTTGCTATTATTTAATGAAAGTTTGCTATCTACACAATTATTATCTCAAACGTGATTTTCAAATATTACATCTCAAACTTTTACCAACTAAAAGCATATATTTTAATGTATATATAAATCATAGGCCAGAATGAGATCCTTATGTTGTATACAAATTTGATTTAACAAAGGAAATATTATCTTTTAATAATCTCAGTATAACAACGAAAGATAAACACTGATGTGAACTTAGTAGGAATTCAAACACACCATAAAATTAATAATAACTTTTAATTGAACTCCCTTCGAAAATGTTCATGGGCCTAATTATAATCTGTTCAATGACTTTGTTAAATAACATAGTGTCTTGTAACAACTTATAATATAACAAAGACTGAGGTAAAGGCACTGTAATTGAAATTCGGGACATCATTTTTAAAATTGGCAATAAGATAGATGCTATTGTATCTGGTAATGAAAAAAAAAATCACAAGTAGAAGACACGAAGGAAAGTGTCATAAAAGATTTAAAAAATTGAAACCGACTCAAGAAATTTAACAAGAAAGCTGAATATTTTGGGAATGCTTCGTGATAAGGGGTAGTAAAAAAAATCAGAAAATCGGGCACCCAAATTAGTATTATAGTCTGTTCTAAATTAGGGGATGGGGTAAAAAGTACTCTTTCCTTGAAGAACGAGAAGAAAAAAGCTCTATAATAAGTAGCAAAATTATAACGAAATTTTTTAGTTTATTAACTAATAGGTTAGAAAATATTTTCAAACTGATGGAAACGGTAAATTTATGAGAATGTCTTAAAAAAAATGAATGTCTCTACTTACAGAAACTTTATCGAGGTGAAAATATGGAGGTGGTTGCACGATGTTTCGTGGGAGGATATCAGCTGTTGAAGTAAGTAAAATAATATTTATCCATGATAGTACAAATGAAGAAATATATCTGCTTATAAAAGAGAAAATATTCAGTGAAAAACTGGGAAATTTGCTTTTTAGCACGATGGCGGTTTAGAATTAAGAGTGTCATTTTTAAGATTACCCTAGGTAATGGATACACCCACAGTTCCTAGATTTATATTCAATTGGGAATCAACAGTCAACATTAGAAATAATTGAAAAACATAACCTTAAAAGGTTTGAATAACTGGAAAAGTGTCAAGAGCGGACATCTCCGCCTTAATTGTATCTACTTGAGGGCTGGATTTGCTCCAAGTAGGGGGGAAGATAGTTATGGCTACCTAGTTTCGGACATATTAACCTAAAGGGATATTTTTCCCTAAGGATGGTACAATTTTATTTTAAATTCATGTTTCTTTTAGGATTTATATGGTCGATACTGCAATAGGCCCTATTCCTACAATGAAAGTTGCGTCAAAACAACCTCTTGACAGTAAATTTCTGAAAAACAGATTCGGAATTTCTCAGTGTAATGTAATTAAAGATTAGGCATAGGCTGCTTTCACAATAATTTGCAATTCTTGTACTATACATGTTAAAAACATTTGATAGTACTATACCACAGAGTATTTTTTAAAAAGGTTCACATATTTGAGTTGGTTGCTCACACTGCTTTGTACGTGAACCGATTAGAAATCTGGCAGTTGCTTTGCGGTAAGTTTGGTTTGCCATTTAATAATGAATAGACTCATGCCAGTGCAACGCTTGCAAACTGCTGAAATTCCTTATAAAGACAATGGTTCTGTTTGATAATGGAGAGATTCAATTGATGATGGATCCCTTTTTGCTCTACGAATACTCTAAATGATCCCGTAATACGCATCCCGTTAGATTGTGAATAGTGCGGAGTACAAGCGATAACCATATTATTGAGGAAAACTCAAATCAATCAATTCCACGACGTCTTATCAACTAATAAATATTTGAAACTAGCGACCCGCCCCCGCTTTGCATGGGCAGTGAGACATTACTCCTACATGTTTTTTCTTCTAAATTATTTTATTATGTAGATATTATAAACATAAAAACAAAACAAAATATTTCTTTATATACGAATTTATTTTAAGGTTTTTGCGATAACCCGTAAGATAATCATTTAAATTATATGGCATACAATTTTCTAATAATGCGCATGCAGATTGATAAGGATTAATACTGTACTCGTATAAATAGCTTTCCAAAAACCGCACTGTAGGTACATAATCAATTTCTGAGAAGATAAAATAGGTAAAGTAGGCAATCCTTAAAACATAGATATTTGCTATCACGGACGTTTTTGTAGATCTATTAAAGAGAAATATACTCCCATGTATTGTTTCGTTGTATGAAAAAGGGATTAAACAACGCCTGCGATAAAACCTCCGAGGCAGCTATACTTTTTCCAACATTTCCGACAATTATCGCTATATTCCAACCAATTTACACAAAACCTCGACAAAGTATCTACCTAAACTTTATTGGTGAATCACTCTGTCCATTGGTGAAAACCGCATGAAAATCCGTGCAGTAGTTATTGAGAATACCGCGAACAGAGGCGGGCGAGGACTTTGTTATACAGGGTGTCCCGAATTTAAGTGGCAAAACTTCAGGAACTTATAGGGGACCGAGAAAATAAGACAAAAAGTCCTTTAGAGATTTGCTCGTTTTTGCTTAGTTTTAGAGAAAATCGCAAAAAAAGAAACAAAACAAAAATGTTACAGGTAGCGATTATCACCTTTCAAAGTTCGTCAGGCTAGGCAGTGAGATATGTAAACACTTAATGTTATCCTTTACATTCTTTTATTTGTTTACATTTTGGCTTCCTTCTAGGATTATAATTCCTAAATCAGTCTTCAGTCAGTTACTCAGATATTTTTGTGTGAATAGCATCAGCCACAATGCCGCATACATATTCTAATGTTGAATACGCTGATATGATTTTTGTGTATGGTCTCTGTAACGGTAATGCTCTAGAAGCGGTGCGGGAGTATGCGCGCCGATTTCCAAACAGAAGAGTGCCTAATCGACGAGTCTTTTCATTAACTTTTAATAGACTACGAGAGACTGGGTCATTCTTAATACGTAATGAAGGCGACCAATTCCAGGCAGCAGTAAGAGCAAATTATCGGAGAAGAAATTGTGTCCAACGCCAGTTCGATAACAATCCTGAGACTAGCATCCGAAGAGCATCTGCTGCATTAGCAATATCGCGGCAAGCAATATGGCGAACTTTGAAAGGTGATAATCGGTGATACTCCATACCATCTTCAAAAGGTTCAGAATTTATTACCTCAAGATTATGTCAAGAGATTGAATTTTAGTAACTGGTTTCTTGAAAAAATTCGCGATGATAATTTATTTCCATTAAAAATTATATGGACCGATGAAGCTACCTTTGCAAGAGGATGAATTGTTAATCAAAGAAATTATCATGGAAGGGGTCTTGAAAATCCCAGAGCTATTAGAGAGAATAGGTTTTCAGCATGAATTTGCTATTAACGTTTGGCTTGGAATTTGGAACGGATTACTGGTGGGACCATATTTTTTACCTGGAAGATTGAATGGTATCACATTTACACATTCTTTGGAGAACGACTTTTCTAATTATTTAGATGACATTCCCTTACAACAGCGGATTGAAATGTGGTTCCAACTCGATGGATGTCCAGCTCATTATAGCATAGTTGCTCGAACTTGGCTGGATATAAATTATCCACAACGATGGATTGGACGTGGAGGAGTAGTACCTTGGCCACCCAGATCACCTGATATGACACCCATGGATTTCTTCGTATGTGGAACCTTGAAGCAAAAAGTTTATTCGGCGTCAATCAACTGAAGAGAGCAATTAAGAGACCGAATCATAGATGCAGTGCACCAAATATCATCAGAACAATGTTTAGCAGCAATTCACCAAGTGAGTGCTAGATGTAATGCTTGCATTGATGCAAGAGTAAATATTTCAGCAATATTTACATCAAAAAGAACATAACATAAATATAAATGTAAATAAATAAGTATAAAAATGAAAACTTTTTTTTTTCATGTTTTGCGATTTTCTCTAAAACTAAGCAAAAACGAGCAAATCTCTAAAGGACTTTTTGTCTTAGTTTTTCGGTCCCCTATAAGTTCCTGAGGTTTTGCCATTTAAATTCGGGACACCCTGTATAATATGTATAGATAATAATTAGATAATAGAACAAAAAATGAGAGTTGTTAAGTGAAAAAAATTTATTGAGTTCAATCTTGTCAAGTTAAGTCCCAAAAGTTTAGTATTACCCCAAATATGTTTACACAGTCTCAATTCAGCAACTTAGATGTCAAATGAGTGCTAAGACGGGAGATTTGGATATAATAACTGAGAAAGAGAAATAAAATAATGTGAGAAGAAACACATGAAAGGAAGGAAGAGGGTGGGGAGAACCAGGCGAAGTATAACGGTACTCAAGAAGCATGGCTAGGAATAAAAAGTAATTTTATCATCTCCCATAAATGTATGGACTCGCGGAGGTTATTCTCCAAGTCCACGAGGATCGAATCGGCGAGGACTCTTTGGGACACTTTCGTGCGGTTAATTGACCAGCAACTCGGCTAAATCACGAACCATTGCCCAGGAGCTATATGTTGCGACGCTCGAATGGATCCTAACGATTTCAAGGAAGATGCTGAATCAGGAGTACTATTTCGGTCACAGATACAAGAATTTATAATAATATTTATAGCGAATTTGTATTAAACTAAGATAACCAAATTGCTAACAATAGGACTAATACTGCTCGAGGTACATCACCGGTTTGTTGAAGTAAGTATTAAATTGAAATACCCAGTTGACAATGTTTACTACATATCGAGTAATGCAAGTAATGATATATTAGACCAGTGATATATCTAATATATTGGATATATTTAAAAGAAGGGTATTTTAGAAGAAAAATGAGGAGCTGATGGAACTGTATGGAAATCCTGACATGGTGGGATTCATAAAGAGAGCCAGAACTAGATGGATGGGACATGTGGAAAGAATGCCAGAGCGCTGGGTACCAAAGAGAATGCTCTATGGAAAATCGGACAGCAAGCGAAGTAGAAGGCGTCCTCGAATCAGATGGCTGGGCAATGAGGAGGAGAATAGAGCAGGGTCGTAGAGATTGGTTTGTTTTGTGGAGGAGGCGCGGGTTCTTGCAGGACCCTAGTGATAGAGTAATAATGATTTAGAGACATGCTATACAAAGCACCGATCATTTACTTCTCCAATCCACAATAGCTAGTTCGGAAAACAGTTAAGAAAAAGCAAATTAATCAGGTTTCCTACCTAACTCTCTCTCCTGATATTTGAGATAAAAATAATATAATTATCAACTTTCATATAATATAAAAAAAATGTTTGGCATTTTTCACATGAAACGTAAAAAAAAAATATCCTTATTATATGAATCCCTTAGAACAATAAAAGGTAAAATTCAAGCAGTATAATGCCTGCATAGATAATGATATTTGTCAGTAATACTTAATTAAGTAATAAAATCAATGAAAAATACTAAACACTTTGATAATTATATTTTAAAACTTGAGTTGCCAAAAAAAAATGCTGTTTATACTAGGTTAAGGAGGGTTAAGGTATTGCAAGACGAAGTAGTAGGAATGACAAATCATCTTTTCAAGGAAGTAGTTTTAATAAAGGTTACACAAATTAGAAATATCATAGTTTACTTTTTAAAGAATCTGAATGGCCTACCTCAACGTGATAATTACCAGGAAAATTATATAAGAAAACTGTAAATATTTTTAAAAAATTATTGATGTGAAAAATGAGGTATAGACAACTTTTCTAGAAAAAAAAATTAAACCAGAGAAATATTAAAAATTTGTCCTAGAAACTTGTATTGATTCTTGAAAAATGGCTGTTAGTCATCCCTAGCGATAATAAACAATTCGTGCAAGGCTAATAACATTTCGCGGAATGTAAACACGGGTTTTTTCGCTAAAAGATTTGAACAAGGCTCAAAATGTTGCTAAAGCGATTTCTAAAAGTTTTATTTGTTTGTGAAGATTTGATCTACGGCCACATTTCCCTGCGACATATGTGATGTCTATTTGATGTCTCTAAAATGCGCAGGATAGTAATGATTTATTTTTTGCTTCGCCCGTTTGAGCGAAAAGGGAGTGTTAACATATAAGACAAAAAGTTTGGAATTATTTTACATCAAAATTGTCTAGTAGTTAGGAATCGCTAGAAGCTACGATTCAAGCCTCTGTAATTGTTTTAAAGACAAATATAACACCTTTACCCACACATAAAAAAAAAAATCATGGAATATTTCCCGGTATTTAAATCTTTGAGTAAAACGTTGAGCTGTTTCCATTGTACTAAGCTTGTTTTTTTGTGTTTTTTATCTTTTCATGTAAAAAATATATATTATAATCATAAATGCTTTAGCAGATTGCTACATACCGATTATATCATCTTTCTTCATACATAGCTTACGTTTACATGTCTAAAACATCCATTAAGGATTCATTAATAAAAGTAACTTTTCCGATATTGCACCAGAACTATACTCAATTTGTTTTTCAAATAAATATATAGATAAAAATATAGCTTATAAAGTTTGACTGACTGAATCCTTCGCCGTTATATTTAAAAAAATTTAATTTCTATTTTACTTTAGCAAATGGTGTGCTATTTTATCTAAATCAAAAAATTAAAGTTATATCTTGATGTTATCAGAGTTACCAATGGTAGAGGAAAGATTTTTATTGTGATATATATATATATATATATATATATATATATATATATATATATATATATATCACTTCGACACATAAAGAGTCTTGGATTCAGAACGCGGTAGAGACTGTACTGTTTCTTGGACAAAGGTTGTGGAGAGAGGTGATTTGTCCATGTTCTTACCATGGCGCTTAACCACCAGATTTTTCCCCCTATTTCGGGTACCTAGTTTATAGAGGCTGGATGAGCCCCAGGACAGTCCTAGATCCCATAGGTTCTATTTGCGGCTGCTAACAGATTAAATAAAAGTCTGCCAAGCACCGGGATTAGAACCGAGAACCTTCGGCTTGGGTTATATAAATATATGATAAATGCACTATTTAACTATAAATAACTTATTTTCTCTGTTATGAATTATTGAAGGATCCTGTAATAAAGAAAAATACAACTGAATCAATCAATCTCTGAATACCAAGATTGTAACTCAGCAATGTTCCAACTGTAAACACTCAAAACTCAGGTCCAATCATAACAGATTGGGAAAATTGTTTACATAAAATATTCAACGTTTGAGTAAACTTCCAGCGGATGGTATACCTTTTCATTTTCGGAGGGAGGGGGTTGCCTGCAGGAAACATTACTTCAGTGAATAAGTGAAAGTTGTGGAACCCACCTTTCTCAAAGGGGTGGGGGTGGGGAGCGGGGGTTAAAGAAAAAAGAAAAAAAGAAGAAAGGCTAGTCATCCTGGATTCAATGGATCTCAGAGCATAGTCAAATAGATCCTGGAACAACGGTTGTTCAATATAAAATTAGGGAAGATCGTTAACTGGTGAAACAATTAAATAAATATGTTCCAAACATTCATCGCCCATGCAAGGTTCTGCTTCAGCAACCAAAAATCTTCAAGGGTAAACTGTTACAACACATTGACCGTTTAAAAAAATAACCGAACGTCCGCAGAGGGTTTAACGAAACATATGCAAAAGAACCTGATATTAGCGAGAAGTAAAATAAGAAGGTATATTGTTTGAGTACAGAGGTGAGCTTGGCAATACATGCCACGTCTTCAATGTTTACCAAATTAGTCACAATAACACTTTTATCCCTTGTCAGAAACACCTGGCGGTTGCAACAATATCTTAATTAATATGATTGATGTTATAGGATACCAACAATAGAATATGAATATAAATTTCGTATAATATCTTACCCAAGTAAAGATACTTTTAATTAATTTTAAGATCTTTAACTATCCATATATGCAATAAGTACACGAGAAAAGCAAGACTTTTTTTTTTTGTCGGTATCAATATTTTATTTGCAAATCATTGGAAAAGGATTCATTACTTTCATGGTACATAGGTGGTGGAACCTCCTAAAAAAAAAATCTTGAAATTGAGAACAATTGAAAAATGTATTTCAAATCCGGCCTTTATAAATTCAGAACACTTTTTGGGGTATACAAATTTCTAAAATTACTGATAATTTACACCAGAGATAGTAGCGATATTAAAATATTTAAAAAAAAAATGGAAGTCAAAATGAAGTCTAACGGAGGAGTATTAAAAAAAAAAAAGGATTTTTTTTTTATGCTTTTGAAAAATACAAAACTGATATCTAGTTGATAAAAGCCACATATCTCTGATAAATTTTCGCTAGGGGTAAAGATGAAAAGAGCTTTTGTTTCTTCCCCGGGGTTCAATACCTTCACTTCTTTTTTTAATTCCGGTTATCCTTTGAAGTGGAGAGGGATGAAGTTAATGTGAAGTAAAAAAATTCAACATAGCTGACATCCTTTTGGAAAAACTCTAATATTAATTTTTTGTTGAAGAAAACTTTCATAAAGCTAAGATGAATAATAGATTTGAATGCGGGATAGAGGGCATATTATTCTAATCTTCATAGCTCAAGTTTCAATCACAGAGTTTTCTTTGCTGGGACTTTTATTTCTTTAAAAATTTCTCCTTTTAGAAAATATCTGATATTTTCCTCTAGAGCAATGTTTTTTAAATATTCGCTAATAGTTTTTGAGTTAATCTTTCGAATTCCCTAACTTCAATTTTACTCTATTTTTTTATATTCAATTTCCTCACTATTTTTACCCTGTATTTAGCTAGATGATTCGCTAGATGATCCGATATCTTTCACCTATCATTTATATATGGTTCATATATCTATCATTTATGTATGTATAAGATATGTTTCACTTTTGCCTGCGTCATGATTATCTTATAGACAGTAAATCGATAATAATTATTTTTTTTTTTTAAAGGTTTCATCCCCAGAAGCCTGTAAATAGCATGGAAATAGTAGGAAAACGTCATAGATCCCAGTATTATAAAGCCTCTTTAAAAGGATGACATTTAAGGATGACTATAACGTTCTCCGCAAAAGCCATATTAATTTTATCTTTAGAACTGCACCAAAGGAAAGGAGGAAAAGGGAAAATTTAATATTTGCATAATCCAAAGAAGATACTTTTTTCAGAATTGTAACTAACGAGAAAAAAATAACTAATTTTGAGAAGACTAAATTGCTGTTTAACTTTTAACTAATAACTTCTCTAATAGAATATTTTTTATTTCAGTTCCTTTTTTTACTCCTGTCAGCTTTGTCTTCATGAAAATTAATAAAACTAAAAATATCTCACTTTTGTAATTCGCGATATAATAATTTAAAACGTTATTAGCTTAACAAAAGCAGAAATGTTTGAAAAGGAGAGTTATTTCATACACCCTTATATTCTTTGTTTAGACCAAATTGACTAATTAATGTGAAATATAATCAATGAATGTATTACAATAAAGTTTTACTTGAATGTTTGACAGAAGTTGCCACAACCAACCAACATTGATCCGCACTTACCCTCCCGAATCAAGTTTTGTCCTGCCAACTTTAAATAGCTCCTACAAAAAAATAATCTATGACCTGCTGATATCTTTTGTGACAGTTTAGACTTCATGCTCCAATAGGGATGTTCTTACGAATTCAGGATCTAGACTGGCTGGGGGGATAATGCACAAGAACGTAGCTTGCTCCACATAAACTTAATGCCATAATAATGACATTTCATGCCATCCCCTTCAGCCTAGCAAGTAAGCAGCCTTATTTTCGGTTGATTGCTCTTTTTTTTATTTTACTATTTGTTAAGGCCAGATATTATGTTTGAGCTAAATCGTTAAGTTCGTCTTCAAGATCGAACACTATTGTTTTGTTTTTTTGGAATAGAGAGTTCAATAAGGAAAACAAATAATCACCTACCCAAAGTATCTATATTCATCAAATGGGGACTAGTTTTAATGATAAGCTTCAAAAATTGTATTTGAAAATATTACTAAAAATACAAAACTAATTACTCAAAATACAGATCATTTCAGAATATTTGTTCATCAACCTAGGAGAGGTAAATCCTCTGATTTAATCACTAAAACAATCATTTCTTAGTATTTAAAATTAGTATGAGATATATTTTACAAACATACGTTTAATTGGTCACTTTTTTTAATATTAAAAAATTCGGATAAATCGGAAAATATAATTTCACTCAAATTTCGCAGCCCCTAAAAAATTGATGACTTGTATGTAGAATGTATTTGTTGAAAGTCATTCATCTTTTTATCTAGAGAAAACAAAATGACTGAACGATGTGTTGGAACTGTTTCTATGGCCTTTTTAAAGGAAAAATATTTTCTTGCCACTGAAATCCAAGCAGAACTTTGTTTAAGCAACAACAAACTGAAAACACGCAGACAAAAAATACTTAATTCTAGCACCTTCCTCAGTGTTTAACACTCGCAATCCATGCAATTCAATGTTAAAAATTAGATATTTAAATAAAACACCTTTGTGTTATAATCGAAAGAAACAAAAAATTTTGGGATACCCGGTCATAATGTTGATAAATCTTATTATTTTGATATCTCTCTCTCCCTTCCTCCGACTTAGATTTTGTAACATGGAACTGTAACGCACATTACATATTTTTTGTTACATGAAATGGAATTCTTATATCAACTTTCATAAGGCCAAATATTCCTTTCGAAAACCTCGATAGTTTTCGTGTTAACATAAACAATCAAGTAATAATGAAATAATATGCATTTATAATTATTCAATGTTTGTTTATTATTAAAAGTTAACGATGAGCCAACTGGTAAACATCGGATGATTAGACTGATGCATAATATGATGATGATGATGATGATGATGATGATGACTGATGCATAATATGTGCGACAATTGCGTCTTTAAGGGCCAACTTAATTCGGATATGGATGTAATATAATACATTGATTAATATTAACATTAATTATTAATGTTATACATTAATAGAATATTAAAATTTATGAAAAATCAAATCATTATCAGTTAAGATAACGAGTAAGCAAAAATATGTGGGTTTATTTGAAAAGATTTTATTGTTACAACTGCTATCTCTCTGATAATTTAACCATTTACTCCAGATTCCCACAGATGGAATCCTTCTAAATATATCTGAAATACGTCCACATTTGTGCACTTACGCCAAATTACCTTGTTAAATTCATTGATAAAAATAAAGATCTAATATACATTCAATGTCAAGGTTCAGGAAAAGCGACGTAAACAATTTCAATAGTGCACACAATAGTCGGGTATATTCACCTAATGCTCAATGTCAATGCTGTCACAAGAAATACAAGTACACTGAAAAACAACAAATTCTTCTTGTCTGAGTTAGCCAAGGTTTTCGATTTACCTTGTACTTATTTTTTTTTTTTAATTTTGTTTGTAATAATATTTGACAGGGATTTCAAATCATGTATTCCAATACTATCTAAGGAATGGGATGGTAGTTTCGAGTTACTATATTGTACGATTTTTGAGAGAGTTATAAAATATGTGTTAATCATATAAAAAAATTTAGAAATAAGGCCTTCTATTCCATCTTTTTGTAGCAACACAGGCCTCTGTAAAAATGGGACTTAGACATCTTACGTCATACGTGAAAAAAACATTAAAACACGGATTCGAAATTTTTCAGGACAACAATATATATCTATGAGATGAAAATAGTTGACTGGATGATCTAATGTAAAGGAGATAGTTGGGGGGGTGCAGTCAGAAAGAACACTGAATAAGTAATAAACTTATAATTATGTGCCGACGTTTCGACCTACAGTGTAGGTCATCTTCAGGGCTATTTGGAGAGAGAAGCCGGCTGACTAATCAACCGGCTTCAGTAAGTCAGCAGGCTTCTCTCTCCAAATAGCCCTGAAGATGACCTACACTGTAGGTCGAAACGTCGGCACATAATCATAAGTTTATTACTTATTCAGTGTTCTTTCTGACTGCACCCCCCCAACTATCTCCTTTACACAACAATATATATCATATAGTAATGCTTCTTATCAGTAATTATTTCGGTCCATGAAATAAAATAGTATTCCTTTTATTCAGCTCCAAAACCCATTTAGTGACAGGATAGCGTGAAGGCTAGAGATGATTTGCATATTTTAAGGTGAACGGCCAACAGGCAGAGGATATATATAGCGAACCTTGCAATGGTTATCTTCGCAAATCCCAAATCGGCATTATATATATATACTAGCTGTGCTCGCGACTTCGTCTGCCTGGAATAGTGACTTCGGGCAGCATTTTTAATTTGTAGCATTTTTTATTCTGCAAATAAAATACATACTTTAAAATAAGTGTTTTACTGCAAATAGCTTATTTAAGTATATTTTTATACAAAAAGTTTTCTGTTTCCCATCTTTTGCCGAAACATAGAGATTTTGCGGTTTTGATGCACGTAGGCATGCCACATAGAGGCATCTATTAGGAAAAAAACAAACAATGTAAAACGAATGTCATTGGTTAGACTATAGGCACTAATTTTTATTGAACCTTGAAACTGCTTTTTTTTAATTCTCCTCAAAAGTACCGACTTTCAGCTACGATAGTTGGAAATGGCAGGGACGATATCGATGCCTTAGTTCACAAATGTGTTAAGTACAAATTTTTCAAATATGAGTTTTGTTATATATAAATAATGTTGTAAAATTTAATCAGGAAGTCATAGATCATATATTGATATATAAAATATAAGGAAGAAATAGTTGGGGGTGCAGTCAATAAAAAAAATTGATATATAAAATTAATAGAGAAGCTGTGAAGGTTACAAAAATATATTGTGTGTTTAAACTTGTGCTGAATTTATTGTGTTGAATTATTATCAAAGTTGACTCCTGTAAATCTTGTTTTCGGCACTTAACACATATGTGAACTAAGGCATCGATATGTTGGAGGTAATATTGGTAATAACACATCCAGCACTATTTAATGATATTTATCGTTACATTATGACCAAATTAAACAAAATCATTATAAATTGTAGTCTATGTGTTATTCTAATTTATAACTTATATTACTGTAAAGTTTCATCCAAATCCGTTCAGTAGTTTTTGCGTGAAAGAGTAACAAAAATAAAAAAAATTCGCATTTATAATATTAGTAGGATATATATATAGTGATATTAATAATATTATTTACAAATATAAACTTTTAATACCCTTTTAATGAATCTATTGAATTATTTTCACTGAAACACTATATTATTTACACCAAACTAATAAAATAAATTAGATATAGATAAAACATTAATACTCTCTATTATTATAACAATTATCACTTAGCACTCACATTATTTGAAGATTATTTCACAAATTTGGAATTTTAAATAAGTAATCTAACGGAGCACCTTCAGCAGCCGGCACTACCCGGCATACTAATGAGCGATGTTTTTGAAACAGAGATGGTACCAAAGTGACAGCCAATCAGAATCGAGTTACTCTATTATCCGGCCTAAACAAATCCGCCACTTCCTTTCTAATAATTCAGTCAGTTTTCTGCTTTTCTCAAGTCTACATCACAAGTTTATAAAATCATCTTAAAATATGTCTTCTCTGAAATAATTACTTTTCGTATGTATCTTTATTCATAAAATATATATAAATATAGAATGTATATTTAAAATAATTAATAATACTGAATTTACTGTACATTAGATATAAATATATCTACTACATATATTATAGCTTCATCACACAATGAAACCATTAAGGCAATTAAATATTTTAATTATAACTTATATTATTTGTATTCATATTTTTTAATTTTCAGACATAGCAAATTTTAAAGGTAAAAATATAACACTCACACTTAAACTGAATTGAAGATATAAAAGTAAAAATAGTACTAACATATTTAAAAACTTTTAAGAAATTTGTTACCAATGAAATTAAATTTTTTTTTATAATATTGTTAGAAGTTTTTAAAAAAAATTCTTTGCATTTTAAATGATTTGAGCTTTGTACCTAGATTTCCTAGATTATATCACGGGTAGTTTATTATTCTATTTTATTATTATATTATTCTAATTTTGTTCTTTTGTAACAACAATATTATTTTTATTGCAAGCCAAGAATTAGTGACTTAATGTTAAACGAAAAGCTGTACCACTTCGAGAGATTAGGAATGTTGGGTTCAGTGCAATAACGGTTTTGCAGGGAAGTGAATTTGCCGAGAATACGCTCAACATCTATTTTGCGAATGTAATGTGTTTATGAATGTATTTATTTATAAGTATAAATTATTTAGTGACAAGAAATTTTACTTTTAAAAGTATTAATGATCGATTCACCAAAATGAAAACTCAATATACTCACACACAAATATATATATATATTAAAATTTTAACATGGTGTATCCATTAGGTAATCTTTTTTTTATAATTTCTTTTTCTTCTGATTTATTCTTGGAAATATTAAAACTATTTCATCATTAATAATACCATGAAGATTTCATTATAGCAGTAATATTTAAAATATTAAATGCTTTCGATATCTAGAAATATTTATTAAACATAAATCAATTCATTATGACTATTTTTTCCATTTTGTTTAATAGCTTATATATGATACCCAATATTAATCAAATATAATGTGTTTATTTAAGCATGTCTTAATAAACGGCCTCCACAAGGGGGTTACTGGGGGGGGGGGAAAGAATAAATACTATATAATTTCAGGGATACTCAAAACAGTTTTCAGAATTATGTATTTTAAATTGATGGACGTTCCCCGACTTTAGTGGCATGAGATAAATTGATTGCCGCAAACCGTAGTCAATTCACCTTTTTTAACTTTTTTTTTTTACAATTTTACATCAGTTCCTTGCCTGTAAAAGTACAAAGAGAGATCGAAGAGAACCGCAACAACTCCTTTATCTTTCTGGATTAGGGCTAATAGTAAATATAAAAGAGAGTTTTTTGTTTGTTTTTTTTTAGTAAAAAATAAAATAAAGTTTTATTCCTTGAATTTGCTAATTTACAATTTTGTAACAATTATTTAATACATGTTGAATTACACTGCAAGTTGAATAACATAATAAATAAAAGTTGTAATATATTTATAAAAGTAGGAAAAAGAAAAAAAAACCTACACAAAATAGAAAAATAAAATAAAATAACAGTAAAATAAATAAATAAAAATAAGTATAATGTTTGGTAGTAAAAATAAACAATTTTAGTACAATTTTTTTTCCATTTAAGGAATAAATTCGCTTATAATTGATAAATTATTATAATGTAATAAATTAAATTATATTTATTCTAATAGTATATGTCTAGTTCGTTTATGTATGTATCCTCTTGTTTGTTATATTTGCCTTCGTCTTATTTGTTAAATTAAGGATTGTTTGTTATAATTGCCTATTGATTGCATTAAGGGATTTCCTGAGTTTTTTGTTGAGTTGAAAAAGTTCCAAGTCTGAGAGTGAATAAACTGTTTAATTATGAGATGAAAATGGTTGACTGGATGATCTTATGTAAAGGAGATGGTTGGGGGGTGCAGTCAATAAGAACACCGAATAAGTGAAGTACTTATATTATGTGCCGACGTTTCGACTTCATCTTCAGGGCTAACAGAGAAACAAACAGAACAAAAATGTAAAAACATCAAAGTTGTACAGTAACAATACTAGTGACAAATAATGTAGAAAAATACAAAGTGGCAGATATGAAAATAGAAGATAAAGAATATTAAAAAGGAGTCAGATTATAATAAAATAAAGATATAGACAGATTTAAAAATTACTGATAATGAAAAGGCATTAATCTAGTGGTAGATATAATAAAAATCAGATAAAGACAAATATAACAAAATTATTGAAATAGTGACAGATGTAATTATAGAAAATGTGATAGAATATAATAAAATTAAGATAAAGACAGATATAACAAAGATATTGATAATGGAAAGAAAATGAAAATAATGGCAGATATAATAAAGTAAGACAGATTTAATAAAATTAAAGAAAATGAGCAGAAATGATAAATAATAAATAACGCATATAAAATAAAAAATTATTATAAAATTATTATAAAAAAATATTTTTTATTTTATATGCGTTATTTATTATTTATCATTTCTGCTCATTTTCTTTAATTTTATTAAATCTGTCTTACTTTATTATATCTGCCATTATTTTCATTTTCTTTCCATTATCAATATCTTTGTTATATCTGTCTTTATCTTAATTTTATTATATTCTATCACATTTTCTATAATTACATCTGTCACTATTTCAATAATTTTGTTATATTTGTCTTTATCTGATTTTTATTATATCTACCACTAGATTAATGCCTTTTCATTATCAGTAATTTTTAAATCTGTCTATATCTTTATTTTATTATAATCTGACTCCTTTTTAATATTCTTTATCTTCTATTTTCATATCTGCCACTTTGTATTTTTCTACATTATTTGTCACTAGTATTGTTACTGTACAACTTTGATGTTTTTACATTTTTGTTCTGTTTGTTTCTCTGTTAGCCCTGAAGATGACCTACACTGTAGGTCGAAACGTCGGCACATAATATAAGTACTTCACTTATTCGGTGTTCTTATTGACTGCACCCCCCAACCATCTCCTTTACACAAACTGTTTAATTGTTTGTAGGTCTAAATCAAGTATCATGTCGGTTATTTTTGTGTACCTGGGGTAGTCATTTATGATTCTCATAAATAAGTTCTGTATTCTTTCTAATTTTTTTTATAGTTGGAGTCACAGGTGTAGCTCCATACAGGAGAGACATATGTCAGTAAAGGTCTTATGACTGATTTATATAATATAATTTTGTTAAAAGAGAGGTTTTGCCAGTGCCTCCTGGAGCATTCAAACAGAAACAACCTCCTTCGCCACTGGCAACTTTTTGAATAACTGTGTCAACAACTAATTTTTGTTCTGAATTTGAAAGTGGAAGGGCTTCTGTTATTTGATCCATTAAAGAGTGCAATGATTATCATTCTCTAATAACCCTTTTGCCTCACGTACTTCTCGAAATGTTGAAAATTCTTGATTATTGAGATTGTTGAAAGAGGTTAGCCCACGCACATGGTGTAAAATCATTAAAACAAATGTTTATTATTTATTTCAAATTAAATCAATTATATTAAATCATCCCCTATTTCAAGCCCCTTACAACCCTTTTTCGCATTAAAAAATAGCCTATGTCCTTTCTCAGGCTGTAGACTATCTCTGTACCAAATTTCATTTAAATCGGTCCATTAGTTAGTAGTGTTAGGCCTGAAAGTGTACCAGACAGACAGTGCTACTTTTGCATTTATAATAGCTTTTGCCCACGGCTTCGCTCGCGAGGAATTTGGTCTGCCACATAAAGTTTCGTGACAGATCATTTTAAATAAATAATTTAATTTTCATTAACTATAAGTTACTCGTACATTCAAAATTTCAGATGTCTACATATTAAATTATATACGCATCATTACCAGACCAAATTTAAAAAAGAAAGAAAAAAACCCGTTGGTAATTCAGTTTCTAGTACTCTCAATAAACTGATTCACTCTAGTTTAGTTCCCTGGGCATTATCTATATACTATATATGTGTGTGTGTTAAAGAAAATTTATATGTACATAGGTGGGTTGTGAGATAAATTTATCTACGGTGTTTTATACAAGGTGTCCCGAATTTAAATGGCAAAACTTCAGGAACTTATAGGGAACCGAAAAACTGAGACAAAAAGTCCTTTAGAGATTTGCTCGTTTTTGCTTAGAGAAAATCGCAAAAAAAAGAAACAAAACAAGTTTTCATTTTTATACTTATTTATTTACATTTATATTTATGTTATGTTCTTATTAATGTAAATATTGCTCAAAATGTTGTTCTCTTGCACCAATGCAAGCATTACATCTAGCACTCACTTGATAAATTGCAGCTAAACATTGTTCTGATGATCTTTGGTGCACTGCATCTATGATTCGGTCTCTTAATTGCTCTCTTGAGTTGATTCACACCGAATAAACTTTCTGCTTCAAGGTTCCCCATACGAAGAAATCCATGGGTGTCATATCAGGTGATCTGGGTGGCCAAGGTACTACTCCTCCACGTCCAATCCATCGCTGTGGATAATTTATATCCAGCCAAGCTCGAGCAACTCTGCTATAATGAGCTGGACGTCCATCGAGTTGGAACCACGTTTCAATCCGCTGTTGTAAGGGAATGTCATATAAATAATTAGAAAAGTCTTTCTCCAAAAAATTTATAAATGTGATACCATTCACTCTTCCACGTAAAAAATATGGTCCCACCAGTAATCCGTTCCAAATTCCAAACGTTAATAGCAAATTCATGCTGAAACCTATTCTCTCTAATAGCTTTGGGATTTTCAAGAGCCCATACATGATAATTTCTTTGATTAACAATTCCTCCTCTTGTAAAGGTAGCTTCATCGGTCCATATAATTTTTAATGGAAATAGATTATCATCGCGAATTTTTTCAAGAAACCAGTTACTAAAATTCAATTTCTTGACATTTAAATTCGGGACACCCTGTATATATATATATATATATATATATATATATATATATATATATAGAGAGAGAGAGAGAGAGAGAGATATGTATATCTATGTGTGTGTGTGTGTGTATTTAAAAAGCAAATAACAATGCTATTGGAAAAATAATCTCGATTCGTATTTCGATTCCTCGATCATAATCCATTTCAATTAAAGTTATCAGCGATCAAACTAAGTGGTATTGCATTTTTTTCATTCTTTAATCTTCAAAAACATAGTACTTTTTTAAAGCTTATTCAAACATTTTTTAAAACAATTTATTTGGAAAAATTATGTAAGAATTAAAACGAAATTTTGAAGAACAGCTACGAGTCCAACCAACGAACACAATGAAACCCAATATTTTGTCCCAAACATTTTGAATAATTTAAAAATATTTGTAAATAAAAAGTAATCAGATAGTGTAAGGTGATTCGCTAAAATTAAAGAAAAAATAAAATATATAATGTAATTGGGAAAAACCACAATGCAAAGCCTTACTGGATTTGAAACATAAGGCTTTGCATTGTGGTTTTTCCCAATTACATTATAATATATAATAGTGTTTCTTTTTGAGTTTTTGGCTCTGTTTTATTAAGTAAATCTAATTTAAAAATAATGTTATAATGAAAGGTATACAAGTTATTTGTTTGTATTGATATATAATTTCTAACATAGAGCTGCTTTATAAAAACTTTCCTCATTGTTTAAAACAATTATTTGTCATAATTTCAAGGATCGCCCACTTCATATTAAGCCGGGGTGTGTACTTATAATATATCTATCTAATTTATTAGATTTATTTCTATATTTATAATATTATTCAACTTTGAAACATCGCTAGTGTGGTAAGTAGATGGGCTATGCTATATGACAGATTTGTAGTTTAAATCTCAGTATGAGTAGGTGAGTGAGTGAGTGAGTTAGTGAGCGAGCGAGTGAGTGTGTGTGTGTGTGTGTGTGTGTGTGTGTGGGAGTGTGTGTTTGTGTGTATATGTTTATTGTTAATGAGAAGTCTTGAACATTTGATCAATTCTAATAACTTTCATAAAAATCTTTAAATTATACATTTATTCTATTTTTATAACAGCGACATACACGTGTCCCGAATTTGTATTTTAAAGCTTACATTTTTATAGCGAATTTTGATTTTATAGAAGTAAACTGGATAATGCTCAATATAACAAAGATGATAAAACTTTAATCTAAATGACCTCCCTACACAACCATGGTCCAGGAAACAGTACAGTCTCTGCCAAGCACTGAACCCATGACCCTTATGGGTTGTAGTGGTACAGGTAAAGTTGAGTAAATTAGATAATATTTCTGAATTTTTCGGAATGAAGCGCAAAAACATAAACTTTATTTATGCGCGCGCACACACACACACACACACACACACACACACACACACACACACAGAAACGCTCACAACGGAAGTTGTTGAACCGTATCGGAAGCGGGATCAATAATAACGGTATAATTATTGAATTTGTACCCTAGCTGCTGGCACCCCTCCAACCGTCATCAGGTCATTCCACTCATCCGCTTTGGAGTAACTAAATCCAATCGGATCTTCAGAAACGAACTCTATAATATTGTTACGGTCACAGAGAGAAAGATGGGCAGAAGGGGCTAACGTCTTAAGCCCTTCGGCGGAAGAGATTAAGAAGAACCATCTCGAAGATACGAGAACGGCCTCCCCCACTCCCGTTCTGTCTAGAATTTTAAATAGGCAATTAATTATCCCCCCTCGGCGAGAGTCGGCAGTCAGTAGTAAAGCAGGCAGTGTGATAAAACTAGAGTGAGTGAACTGTGACACAGTCTCGCGAGAGTAATAAACCGTTTCTGTTTATTACTGTGTGTCAGTTTGTTATATTTGGAGATTCTTACGGTCGGTGGACTTTAATTAGAGAACAGTTATAAGCTATAGCGTAATTTTATTGTATTCGTACAAATTTATGTAAATAGTTCAGCTATTTCGTAGTAGCAATATCTTAAATTATTTTAGTAATTGAAACGGCCTAGGTTACAATAAATATTTAGAATATTGTTATTGTAAATCTATATTAGTTTAATAATTTAATTGTTTGTGACTCCATTGTATTCTTTTTGTCACTTTGTTAATAAATATTAGTATCTTGAATTTAGGAGTAGTTCAATTAATTTTAACACCCAGAAGCCCGTAACAATATCATCAAGCGTACATGTTTTAATAAATAACAATGAAATTTCGTCTCATTTTCCCATTTCCAAAATTGTCGATTGATCGAAAATATCGATTTTATTGTTTTGTTTTGAAGAATGATCTAAAATTTACTCGAAAAATCTTTGCCTAATCTAGTTTGGTTTTGATTAAAAGTAAAATCATTGCTGATGCTTAAAGATTTTTGGTTAGAAGATTCCTTTTCGCAAGGTTTTCATTTACAAGTCCATCATCCAACATAACTACCCAATAATGAATAGCATCAAGTACTAAACAGATAATTTAGGTCTATAGCATCCAAACTTCTCCCTCCCAACAATGGAAATAATTATTATCCGATAAATCTGTATATACTAAAGATGTTTATTTATTCATTTAAGCCACTTGATGCACATATTGTTTCTCTAATGCATATTAAATATTCTACTATTTTTCTATTGTTATTGCTATTGCATGATAAATTTGATTCCTAATTAAGTAATGATAAAGATGGACTCTATGTAGTACTTAATATGCCATTTTCAAGAACCATATACGTAGAAAATTAAATTACCTATATAAATTCTTTATAAAAAAATTATCAAAAATACAAGTTAATTCACGGAGTCATGCTTTATACCAAGATAATAAAATATATTTCCGTGAGATACAATAGCTTTCAACACATAACGGTTTACAATGTAAATATTTCTATAACACCGTGGAATTATTATCACCTGTCATTGGAAATTAAAAATCAAAAGTAAGTATTTTTGAGGAAATAGTGAATGCTTCAAGGAAAAAAATAGAAGATATTCAGTATACCACGTTGTTAAAACAGTTTGTTTGGCAAAAGGAGGGGAGGGGTTAAATTCTAAAATGGTCCATAATTTTTACCCAATTTCCAACTATATTTAAAAATATAAATTATAGATAATTATAAAAAACTCATTTAGGGCCGCTGTAAGTCCGGCCGTCTTTATGTTGTATAGCTAGCTCATGCATTTATTTTATTTATTAACTGTTGTTATTAATTAATTTATTCTCTATAATTGGTTAATATCCTGTCATGATTCGTACTTCGTTAGTCCTTTCATATTTTATTTTGTCGGAACTTTTTAAATACTTTATGATTTGTATTATTATGTACCCTTCTGGCCAGATATATATTAAGTTTCATTTTCGATTCATGTTTGTTATTCTAAAGTGACTTAGTCCCAGAATAAATTTTCTATTCTATTAACCTTATGTACAACGAATAAAAAAAATAAAGTTAATTTTTAATGTAAACCAGTTACATAAAACCAAAATAAAATCACAGATGAAAATAAATCTAATATATTCTATTTAAATTCTGAGAAACAGATGAATTAACAGTAAAATAAATATGGATTTCCTATAATGGGGGAATTTGAAAGGGTGAATTTATTCATATATAACAAGCTTTATGGGGATGGTGATGAAATGAGGAGAACAATAAGATCTAAATTATGTAACAAATTATTTAATGGGAGAATAAAATTGTATCCTATACAACCAAATCGGATCTCACTTAATCGATTTTGATGATTACGTTCATTCTTAAAATACAACTAGGTTTTACACACGGCTTCGCTCGCGTGGAATTTGGTCTGACATAAAGTTTCGTGACAGATCGTTTTAAATAAATAATTTATTGTTTTTAACTATAAGTTCCTCTACATCCGAAATTTCAGATGTCGAACTTCAAAAATGACGGATTCCACACGATCTTTGCCTATTATATTAAGGGGGAAACCCTTGGGAGTGAAATTGTCCTAATTCCTCTTAGTGCTCACTTAAGTTATACAAAGAGCCTGTCAGATTTCAAGATGCTAAGTTCAGTGGTTTCTGCTGTGCGTTGACCGCTGGGTGTGTTTGTCAATCAGTTTATAGTTTTATATAAACTTCGCCTGTGTGGTGTGCTGATAAAAAGTAGCCTATGTCCTTCCCCAGGCATGAGATTATCCATATCAAATTTCATCACAGACGGATCAGCACAGCCGTGAAACATACATTGACACTGATTAACAAACGGAACAGACAGAAGTTTACTGTTGTTCATGTCAGTAAAGGATTAGTATGCAATGTTATTTAATTTATTGAAGAAAAATAAAAAGGATTACTTAGTATAACGGTTTCACTTGTAGTACGGTAGCAGTGAGAAATTAAAACTGAAAGGATTAGAATAATGTACATATGTAGGTAATTTAGTTTTGGCGGTCCTACATACCTACTGCAATATACTCCTGTAAACTATGTTAATTGATTTGTTTTGTTCAGCGAAAATATATAGATATTATGTAGATGTAGAAACACGTGAGCAAGCATACAAACTTTGTCCCCCTTTTTCACCCCCTTTGGGGTAGAATTTCGGAAAATCCTTTCTTACCAGATGCCTACGTCATACAAAGAACACACCCTCCAAGTTTCAGGTCTCTACTATCAACGGTTTAGGCTGTGCGTTGATCCGTCAGTCATTCAGGATAAAGCATTTTATTTATATGTAGAGGTTGTTCAAAATTTAAGGCAATGTTAAGATTTACACAATGAACAAATATGCTCATTTGTTAAATAGGATGAATGAACTCTATGAATTATTCAATAAAGTAGATTTTGAGATAAAGGTTTTGGAATTGTTTTGATGCATACAATGCGCTAATTATCCTCAATCAGGTTAATTAGAATATTCAGGGCTTGGTTAATAATTGCTCAACGTTGGCTAGCGCTCAATAACTCAATCCTGGGACGATTTGGGATTCCTCAGCTCAAAGCGATCTGTATCTAAACACGGCTTACATAATTCAATACACGCTGCGGCCTCTTCTTCGACTACAATGTTTGCCAGCGAGGCGCTCAATGTCATAAACTCTTGTGTAACCATCATATCATACACTCATCTAGAAACTATAAAAAACAATATTTTGGTTTAAATATCATTTAAAAATATCAACAAAATAAGTTTTAAATATTAGTTGACCTTATATAGATGGGAAAGAAGATGGTCCGGGTGGAGGTCAGATTAATAATTTCTTTTAATCAGATTTACTCTCGCGTGGGTGATTGGCCCAAAGCGAGAGGCCCCGTAACCTCGGGACAATGGCCCCTTTAGTAGCCTTTTACGACAGGTGGAGATTCCGTAGGTAAATTCTATCCCCTACCCACAGGGGTAATTTATTTAAAGCAATATACCTCCAAACACTTACATATGGGAGTGAAAGTTGGGTCATGCTTGACAAGCACATCAGCGGGACAACAGTAGCTGAAATGAAATACCTTCGCAGAAAGGTCGGTAAACCAAGTAGGGACCGAGTGCGGAATATAAACATAAGGGATCAGATGCAGGTAGCAGAAGTGAAAACCTCCATCGAAAAAAGACAGCTCAAGTGGTTCGGTCATGTCTGACGCATGGACGAAGAATGGCTTCCTAGAAAGGTTATGGAAGCCCACCCGATAGGCAGAAGACCCCGTGGACGCCCGAGAATCCTCTATGAGGGTTATATTCCATGAATATGAGGTAAAAGAGGAAAGACCCTGGCTCAAATGAAGAGGAGTTGTCGGGACCGGGAAGAATGGGTCCAATGGATTGAGACCCCTCTACGCTAAATGGCACAAAAGAGGTAGCGAAAGAAAAAAATAAATAATAATTGGAATATTTATTTGAAAGCCAACATTTCGAACCACATTAATTAAATTCGAACTTAAAATGACATATAAAAAAATGTAAAGAGTCAAGCCATATATATATATATATATATATATATATATATATATAATCGCAAACCACTCCGTAACAGTTGCAGGCTCTTTACAATATCAAAGTTCGTCAGGCTAGGCAGTGAGATATGTAAACACTTAATATTATCCTTTACATTCTTTTATTTGTTTACATTTTGGCCTCCTTCTAGGATTATAATTCCTAAATCAGTCTTTAGTCAGTTACTCGGATATTTTTGTGTGAATAGCATCAGCCACAATGCCGCATACATGTTCTAATGTTGAATACGCTGATATGATTTTTGTGTATGGTTTCTGTAACGGTAATGGTTTAGAAGCGGTAAGGGAGTCGGTACGGCGCGCCGATTTCCAAATAGAAGAGTGCCTAATCGACGAGTCTTTTCGTTAACTTTTAACAGACTACGAGAGACTGGGTCATTCTTAATACGTAATGAAGGCGACCAATTCCAGGCAGCAGTAAGAGCAGATTATCGGAGAAGAAATTGTGTCCAACGCCACTTCGATAATAATCCTGAGACTAGCATCCGAAGAGCATCTGCTGGATTAGGAATATCGCGGCAAGCAATATGGCGAACTTTGAAAGGTGATAATCGCTACCCATACCATCTTCAAAAAGTTCAGAATTTATTACCTCAAGATTATGTCAAGAGATTGAATTTTAGTAACTGGTTTCTTGAAAAAAATCGCGATGATAATTTATTTCCATTAAAAATTATATGGACCAATGAAGCTACCTTTACAAGAGGAGGAATTGTTAATCAAAGAAATTATTATGTATGGGCTCTTGAAAATCCCAGAGCTATTAGAGAGAATAGGTTTCAGCATGAATTTGCTATTAACGTTTGGCTTGGAATTTGGAACTGATTACTGGTGGGACCATATTTTATACCTGGAAGATTGAATGGTATCACATTTACACATTTTTTGGAGAACGACTTTTCTAATTATTTAGATGACATTCCCTTACAACAGCGGATTGAAATGTGGTTCCAACTCGATGGATGTCCAGCTCATTATAGCAGAGTTGCTCGAACTTGGCTGGATATAAATTATCCACAACGATGGATTGGACGTGGAGGAGTAGTACCTTGGCCACCCAGATCACCTGATATGACATCCATGGATTTCTTCGTATGTGGAACCTTGAAGCAAAAAGTTTATTCGGCGTCAATCAACTGAAGAGAGCAATTAAGAGACCGAATCATAGATGCAGTGCACCAAATATCATCAGAACAATGTTTAAAACTAAGCAAAAACGAGCAAATCTCTGAAGGACTTTTTGTCTTAGTTTTTCGGTTCCCTATAAGTTCCTGAAGTTTTGCCATTTAAATTCGGGACACCTTGTATAAAACACCGTAGATAAATTGATCTCACAACCCACCTATGTACATATAAATTTTCTTTAACACACACACATATATAGTATATAGATAATGCCCAGGGAACTAAACTAGAGTGAATCAGTGTATTGAGAGTACTAGAAACTGAATTACCAACGGGTTTTTTTCTTTCTTTTTTAAATTTGGTCTGGTAATGATGCGTATATAATTTAATATGTAATTCGTTCAACGAGAGGAGTCCTGGAGGTCCTCAGACCAAAGATGTGTTGTTAGTGATACGGCTGAGCTATTACAAAATAGAAATCGTCATGGAAACAGTACATTAAGAATGATCGTGTGAGTGAGCGTGCGTGCGTGCGTGAGGACTTGTTATCGTTTCTTTTGATAGCCTCCAAATCCTTATGAAGTAATGAAGGATCATTACCGAAGTCAGGTCCCAGGATAGGCCCAGAGCGGCGAGGACTGTTGGTCTCGTGAGACATTACCTTGTCCTCTAATGCTTCACCTGGAAGGGATCCCATAAGGTGCTTCGAAGCCAAGCAATTGTTCTGCTGGTGGGAGAAGAGACGCAGCTGGTCGAACCACCAAAGCAGCATCTCAGCGCTAGGCGTCGGCGGACTTTCAATTTATCAACTGCCTTCGATTAGTTAGCAATAATAAAACGTATTTTCCAGCTTTCTTCCTCGCCTGCTGATCTCGCTCTCTGTTCGATGTGTGAAAGTCGACAGAATAGTAATAATAAATGATACCTAAATGGAACTAATTTCGTGTAATAAGTTTAATAATTATAAAATTAATTATTTTATTATAAATAAAATTAATATTTTTATAAAAATAAACGGGAATAATCTAGAATTCTCCGACGTTTAATGATCTCACTGCCGAATTCATAGATTATTTTTTGCGAAGCGTGTCATGACTTAGATAATCTCACGTGCAGGCGATATCGCTTCGGGCCGTAGCGCAGCGTCGCCTTCCTAATAACCCAGTATAAAAAGATCCTCATGTATCAGGCGATGAATCATGGGTTTAGTGTTCGGGTGTTAGGACATTTTAGGTGATCATGCCTCACTAGCTTTTCAGGGCACAAGTGAATCACATTGTTTAAAACGTTTTGTGTCATTAAAACTTATGTTTGGAAAATCCAATCATTAAGTATATTCAGTATATAAAACTCTATGAATGGGATAACTGGAGGACAGTTATTGGAAAATAATAGCTGTGCTGATAATAAATATTTTTTTATTTTATCAACAAAAAAATACCCGCAATAAAGAAGAAAAGAAATTTTTAACAACGTCAAGGATTATAATTGGCTATTTTGAGGGTTTTTTTTACTCAAAATAAAATAATTCCTGATAAAATATCACACCATTTTAACAGTATTATAAAATTCTTAATGTCAATTCAGGGATAAAATAAATTGTAATGTGTTACACAAAAAGTTAAGGACAAATAAGTTATAAATGCTGGCAAAACATGTTAAGAACAGCATTTTACATATGGAAGATTCCTCCGAGGCGGCTGAAAAGAAGATGGCCTCGTGACCTTCTAAGTTGAACTTTCATTTGAGTACTACCACTGGGTAGAATCTCTACTTGTGTTTATTCCGGGACATGATTTATCTTTGATTATTCCTTTTATTTCATTTTATTTTAACGGAAATAGATTTAGATAGCTACTAAATAGTTACACGAGAGTAAACTATAAGTGCGCGCTTTCCCTGATTTTAACAAATCTTTTAAAATAGAATAGAAAAGTAACTTTATTCTGGGACTATATCCCTTTAGAATAAGAAATATGAACAGAAATAGAAACATAATGTTTATCTGGCCAGAAGGCTAAGTATTACAAATCATAAAGCGTGTGAAAATGACAAAAAACAATTTAAAAAGAAATATTTAAACAAAAGTAATAATAAGTAAATGAACATTACATGTCTTGACAAGATATTAAGCAATTAAAGAGAATAGATAAACCCATAGCTTTTGTTAAATGCATGAGCTAGCATGCAATAATTCTTTACATGCTGTACAGCTTCTTAAAAGACAAAATTAAAAGAAATAAATAGTACAATGAATTTCTATACATTACAATCAAAGCTAATGACTAACCTGTTTAGAGAGCATCTTTTTGGGAAGCTAGGAGATGTTGGAAAAGCAAGGATTTAAATGACGATAATGAGGGACTATGACGGATATTAGGAGGGATTGAGTTCCACACTGTCGTGGAGCGGGCGAGAAAGGAGCGTTCGAATGCTTTGGTTCGGTGGGAACGAATATAGAGACCGGAAAGGCGGGATCTTGTTTTATGGTGTTGAACAGAGGATTTGAATTGGAGGAGGGTATAAATATATGAAGGGTGTTGAGAGTAAATAGATTGGTATAAGAATGTACAGAGGAAATATTGCCTTCGGAAGGGAGGGAAGAGCCACTTTAACTCATCATAAAGGTGGGACACGCGCGATCGCCTAGGAGTGCCAAGCACAATTCTTAGAGAGCTATTCATTATTCTCTTTAATCTGTCTTCAAGCATTTTAGAAAGGCCTCCATATACCACGCTACAATAGTCAAAGTGGGGAAAGATGAGAGAAGATACGAGAAGCTTACGGGAAGATTGTGTAATGAGATGACGAGAACGATGGAATAACTTCAGGGAACTAATTGACCGTCGGGATATCTGGGCAATGTGGGATTTTCAAGAAAGGTTTTGGTCGATGGTGATGCCTAGGTTTTTTACAGAGGAGGTGAACGTGATAGGATGATCGTTTAAGATTAATGTTGGGAGGGTGTGGATGGATGTAAGGAGGGAATTAGATCCTAAAACAATGGCCTGAGTTTTCATTACGTTCAATTCCAGTTTGTTCAGCTTTGCCCAAGCACTGATCCTATCTAGGTCTTCCTGAATACTGGCGAACGCAATTAATAGCTCAGAAGGAGGAAAGGATAAGTATATTTGGAAGGCGTCAGCATATAGATGGTGGGAACAGTGGTGAACATATTTAGGAAGATCATTGATATAGCAGTTGAACAGAAGAGGAGAGATGCTTGAGCCCTTTGCCACGCCTGAGGAAAGAGTGAGGAAAGTGGAAAGGGGATGATTAGGTATGGAAACTGCTTGAGATCTATCAGAAAGGAAAGATTGGAACCAACGGATAGAACTGTTAGAAAAGGATAGTGATTTGAATTTACTGAAAAGGATAGAATGGTCCAAAGAATCAAAAGGTTTAGAAAACTCAAGGAGGATAAGCACTGTTAGTTTTTTGTCATCCATAGCGGTATGTATGTCGTTGGTGATTTTGGTAAGTGCAGATTGTGTGAAGAAACCGATTGATTGAAGTGGGTCGAGGAGGTTGGACTGTTCGAGGAAATTTGACATTTGTGACTGGACTATTCTTTCTAGAGGCTTGGAAAGGTTGGAGAGAATTGAGATTGGGCGGTAGTCTTTGAGTGAAACAAGGTTAGAGGATTTGTTGATAGGGTGGACTATAGCTTTTTTCCAAGAGGTAGGGAATACTGCGTTTTGCAGTGAAAAATTGTATATAAAGAGTAGGACAGGTATAATATCGATAAGACAGGATTTTTAGCAATTTGACAGGAATCCCATCAAAGCCTACGGAGTTGGAGTGGGATTTCAGAATAGAGGAAATAATGTCGTTGGGTGAAATGTCAGCGAAGTAAATGTCGTCAGGGTTGAAAGATGGCGTTAGGGAAAATCCGGGAGAGGATGAATTAGGAGTGTTAACTGAGGGAGACAAAAAATACGAGTTTATTTCATCGGGAGAGCCTGGAAAGGATCTAGGGGAAGATGAATTAAGGAGAGAAAGCTTTCGAAGGAGATGCCATTTGGATTTAGAATCGGGAGCAGATGAAAGGGCTTCGTGGAAGTATTTCGGTTTTGCCTGTCTAATTGTAGACTGTGTCAAATTGCGGAGAGCCCTGGACGCTTGATAGTCATCGGTTAACCTTATGCGTCTAAAGCGTCTTCGGGCCACATCACGCTTTCTTTGAAGATCTTTAATTTTTTGACACATCCAGGGAGCCGGATGATGACGGAAGGTTGAGGTTTCAGTGGGGCATGGGTGTCAAGGATATATTTGAGATTGGAAGTAAGTATGTCAACCATGGAATCTATAGTGGCACAAGAATAAATCTCTCTCCAATCCAAGGTTTCAAGCGAGGGTTAGAGAGCATCTAGGTTTCGGAATGTTATGGTTTTAGGTGGTGTAACTGGACGATCGAAATTGTATGAAATTTGGATAAGGTCATGAGAGGACAGAAATGGAACGGGTAATTGAGAGGAAGAAAGGTGGTTCTGCCGTGAATCAATGACAAACAGGTCTAACCAGGTGTCGGATGGGAAGGTGTGATGGGTGGGAGGCAATGGAACAATGGAAAGGTGTAAGGAGTAAAAGAGATTTTCCAGGTATAGTCGATCGTAGGATTGGACAAGGAGATTGGTATTAAAATCACCGGAGATTATGATGTGCTTATAGAGAGGAATGTAGTTGTAAAGTGTAGATTCAAAGATAGAATCAAAAGGGACCAAAGGAGGGCGGTATTCTACGACATACAGGAGAGGATTTGGGTTAAAAGAGATTTCAAGAAAAAGGAATTCAGTGTGAGGATAACAGGTTGGAGGTTAGAAATCAAGGATACGTGGATTTTATACTAGCTTTTGCACGCGGCTTCGCTCGCATGGAATTGGTCTGCCAAATAAAGTTTCGTTACAGATCATTTTAAATAAATAATTTACTCGTACATCCAAAATTTCAGACGTCTAACTTCAAAACTGACGAATTCCATACAGCCTTTGAATCCCTACTATATTAAGGGGGAAACCCTTGGAGGTGGAATTATCCAAATTTCTTTCTTAATTTATACAAAGAACGTATCCGCAAATTTTCCAGTTCCTGATTTGCCTTTAATTATGTACTATAATGGATTCTCCACAGATCACAAAAAACTGTCAGGGGGCACGTGCCCCCCTAAATCTGCCCTTGCTGTAGCCTATGTGTTATTATGATTACTGTGGAGTTTCATCCGAATTCTTACAGTAGTTTTTTGCGTGAATGAGTAAAGTTTTATTGATAATAACAATAAAATGAATAATGAAGAAATAACAATATAAGAGAGGCAGAGTATACAGAGTACAGAGTGCAGACTGCCTGGATGCCAAAACACTTTTAGTCCCTGCGTCAGAACCTAAATGACTCCTTCACACCTCACGAGTTTCTTAATAACTGCCACTCATCAAATTAAAGTTTTAATCAGTGTTATTATATTATCGATGATGATTTGAATTTGAAGGAAGATTTTATATATATATATATATATATATATATATATGAAGCAAAGCATCCACTCGAACTTACAAATATTGTGGTAAAACACATTACCACAAAGATTTACTAAAATATAAAATAAAACTCAATATTTTCCCAGTCAATGAACTGAGGATTAATTGATATGAAACGATGAACTTGAATAGAAAAAAATACAGTTACCAAGAGTCAACATTCACAAACAGGTACGAAAAAACTCCAAATACAAAAGAATTGGACTGAATTGATATATTTTATTACTTAGTTTGTAAAATTAAATGATTTATTTATTTTATCCCATCGTAAAAAAAAAAAACAGCTTGAAGGCATCCTATCTTATTCTGTGACTGAATGTAAACATGATGCATTCTTTTAAAATTCATACGTGACAATTTTTTTACGGAACTATCGAAACGGTATATATTGATGTTTACATAAAAAAAAAGTCTCCTTAATAAAATAATATTTTTTAAACAATTTTTTGAATTAATGTTTTAACAATTCATAAACTATCAATATGATCGATATCGACAACTCTATTTCCACTCCACGTGCATGCATGGCTTAAATAAAACAAAATCAATAAACACTGAAATGTTGTAATTAATAAATATTTGAATACTAATCAACAATATTGTGGTAAAACACATTACCACAAAGATTTACTAAAATATAAAATAAAACTCAATATTTTCCCAGTCAATGAACTGAGGATTAATTGATATGAAACGATGAACTTGAATAGAAAAAAATACAGTTACCAAGAGTCAACATTCACAAACAGGTACGAAAAAACTCCAAATACAAAAGAATTGGACTGAATTGATATATTTTATTACTTAGTTTGTAAAATTAAATGATTTATTTATTTTATCCCATCGTAAAAAAAAAAAACAGCTTGAAGGCATCCTATCTTATTCTGTGACTGAATGTAAACATGATGCATTCTTTTAAAATTCATACGTGACAATTTTTTTACGGAACTATCGAAACGGTATATATTGATGTTTACATAAAAAAAAAGTCTCCTTAATAAAATAATATTTTTTAAACAATTTTTTGAATTAATGTTTTAACAATTCATAAACTATCAATATGATCGATATCGACAACTCTATTTCCACTCCACGTGCATGCATGGCTTAAATAAAACAAAATCAATAAACACTGAAATGTTGTAATTAATAAATATTTGAATACTAATCAACAAATAACTAACACTAATCAATGTTATGTGCGTTTACACTGACTGAAGTTTTTTATGTAACTTTTTCTAAGACAATCCAGAATTTCTTTCCCGTGATAAATGCGTATAAGCCATTTTTTTTCCTTGACCCCACTAGTACTCAACTTATGAGTTTCACTCCTATTAAGTAAATGATTTTTATAAATCGTTCTTGACTTTCAAACGATAAATATAACATTGCCCTACTTTCAGCGAAGCAATCCGTTATACAAATTATATTTTAACATTAAACATGAAAGATATCTTTAAATGATACATACATTAATTGGATAAATTAAAATCATAGTTGTAATATAATACGAATTAATAAATTGTGTTGAAGATTATTGGCTTTCTCCTCTCTTTGTGAGTTCGAGTTCCGGTTGGGGGAGTTTTGCAAGTCATTAGTAAAATCTCTATTAGAGTTGAGCTTGAAATATATTTGGAAGCAGTTGGGTGAGAAGAGTCAGTAGAAATGTATCAAAAAGCCTAAAAAAGTTAGCCATCCTTCCAGGCTTCCTAATATCTTGTGCTCCAAAGTGACTTCTCCTATTTGTTTAACTTTGGATGATAATATCATAATTAGAGAGGAAAAGATGATTGATGCCGCAACTACGTACTTCGAAACCGAAATCACGCTCAGGCAAAACTTGAAAACAATAAATAACCTGATGTACCTACGGATACAACGGTTTATCTATTCATAATCTTTCAGTTAGAAATATTTGCATAAAATAGCGGTAAAATTAAGCAGATAAACAAAAAGTAACTTACGAAATTAAAATAAAAATGAAGTTTATTTACTGCAACACTGAATACTAATTGAAGAATGAAATGTAAGGTGTATTTAGCCTCAATACAATAAATCATAAACAATAATAGAATACAATAATTATTTTTTACAATATTGTATACATATTTGTTTATATGTTTTATAAAATTTTATATATTTGTTATATATAAATCTCATTGTATACATATTTTATAGACTTCCTGTGTAGAGACTGGATGAGCCCCAGGAGGGTCCTATTCCCATAGGATCCATCTTCGGCTGCTAACAGATTAAAAAAAAGTCTGATAAGCAGCGATATTTGAATTAATAAAGTAGATAATTTAAATAATACCAAATCAAATGTAGACCGGTATTTTTTTTTTAGTAAAAGATAAATAATTTCTTACAACCGAGGTATGCACAAGCACAAGCACACTTACACACATACATATACCTACACACAAACGTGTAAACATCAATATAATCACATGAATTATAACATGCGAGAATTCAGAGATATAAGTTTAATCCTAGAAAAAAAATTTAATTAGAAAGTAATTATTAAAGAAAGCGGTTTCTAATTGGAAACTTCTAATTTTAACATTAACGAGATATTCCTAAATAGAGGCGTTAAATTAATAGGGATAATTAATTCAGTTTAAATGCATCAGTTTCAGAGGATGTCTCTTCGCGTTAAGTCACAAGTTTTAGAATTTTCATTCACTTCCTTTTTAATATTCTTGAAAATAAAAATAATCGAGAGTTGTAGTGTGAAAGAAAGAATGCAATTATGGGAAATCTGTATACTATAAAGTGGGTACCAAAAAAAGGGGGTTAATCGGGTGGTTAACAACCGCTGTCCAAGAAAGAGTACAGTCTCTACCATGTACTGAACCCCTGGGCCTTCAGTGGTTGTGGTGGTACAAATTTGTTAAAATTAATAATTAGTTGTAGAATTAAATAGGGATGCAAATAATAAGTTAATGATTGGATATCGGAATTTGTTATACGATTTATATACTTGGGGAGAAGATTAAATACTTGAGAACTGGGCAGTTGGGAGGAGGACCCAGGCAGAGGTGGCTAAATATACATAACCTGTGATAAAGGTCAAACGTTCCATAGTCGTGAGGAAAAAACTCTACCTGGAAGCAATTTCCAGGCTCCCCTACAGCCGTCTCCAGTCTTCCAGACTCATCTCAATGTGGAGGCTAAAACAACCCGGTCGAATAAAGAACATCTCACGTCTGGAACCACATTTTTCTAAGTGAAAACTTCTTTAGCCGGGTATAACTACTTTTGATAAAGGGTAAACTTGTGGGTTCGCCTCAGCAACATGCTTCCGACACCTAGTCAACTTCCATTTAGAAAAGGTCTGTACCATTACAATGCATGGGGCCTCAGTGTATGATAGGAATTATTATGTTTATAACAGGGAGGTGATTTAGCCGTGGTAAAGCACAACCTCTTGGTCCCCATCCATAATTACGGATACCCACTTTATAAAGGCTGGGTGTACCCCATAAGGGTCTCTATATCCTACAGGTTTGATTAACGGCTGATAAAATAATAAATAGTAATAGGGAGTAAGGCGAATAGAATAAAAGGGGCAGGGTGTCTCAATACTTATTTGCTTATATTAGTTATTTTTAGATCCTGAGTACGAGAACGGATACAGTAGATTTTTCTTATGATATAAGTATCTATTATTTTTTATATATAGTGTGGGAGTAATGATTTATTTATTTTTTAATTACAACGACAATAGCTTTTATTATAGTCTTGAAAGAAATATCAATGCAAAGAATGATCAAAATATATATAAAAACCATTATATATATATATATATATATATATATATATATATATATATATATATATATATATATATATATATATGTGTACATAAACTGTACCATTACAATCTATGAAGGGTCAGGGGTTCAGTAGATGGTAGAGACCGTACTGATTCTTGGACTAGGGTTTTTCAAGAAGGTGATTATCCAAGATCACGCTCAATTGCCAGATTTCCCCCCTTATTTTGAGCACCCATTGTATAGAGGCTGGATGAGCCTGAGGGTCCTAAATCCCATATGTTCCATCTCCGGCCGCTAACAGATTAAATAAAAGTCTGCCGGTGAGCGGGATTTGAACCCAGGATCTTCGGCATGGCAACTCAGCACAGTATCACTCAGTCACTCCACCACCCTAAAAATATACATACACACACAAATATATATATATATATATATATATATATATATATATATATATATATATATATATATTTATAGGGACTTCCATGAACGTTTCGTGAAACTTCCATGAATCATCCAACACATGATTCAGCGACTGGCGGAAAATGATACGGAACAGACCTCCACAGTGACTCACACATTGGCGGTCATTCAAATGGAAATATTGCTGATCCATACTCAAGGTGAGGCATGCTGAAAAATTAAACACTCAGCAAATATTTCTGTCTATAATGTCTTAACCAGAAACTAAATTAAACAAAAGTACGTAAATAGTTGACGAAAAACTATAGGCAGGGATAGAAGTATGAGATTTCTATAGCTGGAATAACGATTTTCTTTTCTTGGGGTACATACAGTAATTAAAAAGAATTTGTATGAATATTATTGGAAACACCATTCTCTATGTCATTAACTATCATACAATTTTCATTAAATTGTAGTATAAAATTAGTTATTAAGGTGGAACCACGGAAATCTTTAATAACATTACACCGATGTATATTGACATTATAACTGCATCTCAGAAGTTGATCCGAAATTAAAGAATATTAATTATAAAGCTTTTAGAAAATTGAACTTAACAACTTTTACCTAAAACGCAATGGCAACGAGGGGTTAACAAAAAATCTGAAAAAAGTGAGACAGAAAAGAAAACTGATATATACGTTGGCCTATGCTATAGAACTTATCGAGAAAGACAGACGTTCTAATTTCCAATTCTACGGTGAGAATAAAATTTTCTTACATTATATACAAAATTAATAATGTATTAATATTAATAATGTATATTAATCTATATTATTGCAAAAATATCCTACATTTTGGAGTCGTATAAATGTAACTTTGTTCCATCAGATTGAAAAATATAATTTTTGGGGTTGTCCCAATAACACAGTTTTATACTTTAAATGTGTCATTCCAAATGTTTACCTTAGTTAATTTATTACGGAGTTTTTATGTGAAAAAATGAATCGGGCACAAATTTTAAAAAACACTTGAATTTTGGGGGATCAGTGAATGCACCCGATCCGCATTCATCCGAAATGTCTGATTTTTAAAAGAATGAAATTTGGATTATTTGTCTTCTTTATTTATAGTGAAAAGGCGGGAGAAAGCCCTCACTTTCAGAGCTATCCCAGGATCAAGGAGGTTCTAATCAGTTAGTTGACTCAAAGCGATGAAAAGAAGAAAGAAAAACGTGTTCCAAGTGCACGCTAACACGGACTTGGCGTAGAAAGTCCTGCTCCCAGGCTAATTATGAAATTATTTCCGTTCTTTGCCACATTTAGAAGATGACAATTGACTCTGTAGCTCTATTTAGGAATCAAGGTACACAACCCAGTGACGAATTTAATGTTGCTTACGCAGCAGTATCCCTTCGTTCTAAAAGCGGCCAGTTCTCGAAGATCGGCTGGCGCTTGGGCAGAAGTTGACTCAGCTCCTCTTTTAGCCAAGGAGACAACCGACTTGCCCATCTCAGCCGTTTAGAGGACACAACTCTCCTTGCAATATGACATGAGAAGGATTCGTCTAACAAGAAACACAAGTAAAATGTTTTTCATTTACGAAAAATAAGATGAGGTAAATGGGCACTAGATATCCCGAAGGACGAGCTTACACGACTTCAAGCTATGATTTTCTAATAATTTTTAATGCTCCAGTGATTAATACGTCTAAAAATTTCATTCGATGCATTCTGATCTTTGTCACAGTCCTCAGTGGTAAACAACAAATTTATCCACCTGTTCAAATTTATATGAATAATAGGCCTTTGCCTTGGTAGCAAAGGCTTATTCTTCGTTGAGAAGTCGAACAAAGTCTTCAGTCGGTTCATATAAAATATTTTGAGCGATAAATTATTTTCCCTCCCTGAATCTAAGTGGAAACGAATAAAAGCGAAACAAAGCACAGGAGGTACAACAATTTAACAAATACCAAATTTCTGGAACAGTAGACGCTCGATGAACAGTTTAACAGCGGGAAATCTGACATTTCTTTCTTTATGAACATTGCTTGGACTCCTTTTTGTATTTCGCATAGTTTAGAAATTTCACACCTTGGATATTTTAAGATGTTTTGTTTACAAGCGCATTTTATTTCAATATTTATTTTTAGAAATGGTTGAATAAATTCATCATGAAAGCACCTAACCTTCTATAAAATCCATCATTGATGGTGATGAACATAGGCGTACGCAGCATTCATAAATAGTGGTTTTAGTAATGACAGTATTCGAAGTTTTACTTTGTATAATTCTGTATCTGTATCTAGTTCGGTAATAAGTTCGTAGTAGTGACGTCTGGTTGAAGCCAACTAAATGGAACACTAAAGGCAACACGGATAATTTTATTCATGACAAAGTAACGTAATGATTGGACACGGGATGAAATCGATAGCGTTGTCGAGTCCCTAAATTCAAATCTGTACGTCCTAACAGTCTTGGTTACATTCATGATAATGAGCCTGAATGGAATGTGTAAGAATGGAGTAATTGGAAAATTAGAAGGTTCGTCTAGTACATTTTGAAGTAATCAGAAAGTGTGTTATTCTTTTTAGTTTCGGTATTGTATCAGAATTTCCTGTTAGAACTATCTCTAGATGGAACCCAAGGTAGCCGATATGATCGATAGTGATACGTTATGAATGATGAAGCGATTTAATGGCATTTATTTATTTATTTTTATACTCCTGTTTTAACACTATTCTTCAAGTTCTTTGAGATGCAACCAATGAGTCATTATTCAACGATAGAACAACACTTGTGTCATCGGCGATGCTTACATATTTATCAGGTTGTTGGGTTGTTAGATAATTTTTTTAGAGGATGGGGCAGAGGAAAGTACATCGTTGAACCAGACTCATAGAGTGGTTAATGAGTATGGAGTATTTATAGGCTGAAATTTTTTTATTAATATCATAAAAAATTAATGTTGTTTAGAACACAATAGTGCACAAATTATGAACGAGTATAATTTTGGGATAAAATCACTACATGTTGTGTTGAATATGTAACAGTAATTTAAAAAATTGTAAAATATTTAAAGAAATGATAAAAAAAATATTATTACTATATTACTATTGCAAATAATGAATTTTACAACTACTGATAATTACTATAAATACATTAACTGAAAATTTGGCATCTCATGAAAAAAAGAATATGATATCTTTTTTTCTAAGATTTTTCAATATAGTTTTAGATCTGAGTAATTAATAAAATAATGATAAAGACAATAGAAAACAATAATATGACTGACATCAACAGCTGAGTTAATTATATTTCTTTCTTTAAATTTACATATATATTAAAAAACAACTACTCGTCGGTTACTATTGGAAATAATAAATGCATTCGCAGCTGTTATGAAGTATTTTCGGTGTAAACTCAGTTGAATATTTTTAGAAAGGCCAAAAAAAGATTACAGACTGTAAACAAAATTCAAAATACATTTCAAACGTGTCTTTCCTCACCAAACAACAGATTCAGTGCGCAAATTTCTTTGGACGTTGACAGCATATATGTTTGACTGTTTAAGTCCTTTCTTATAGAACGCACATGAAAGCAAATGTTTTCATAAATTAAAACATATACATAAGCGGAAGTATATAAGAATCTAGTCCTGAGATAAGGATGATAATGTTAATAGAATCAGGTTTCCGAAATCTTACATAATAAGAAGCGATATAGTTATTTATAATTATTGCAAAAGGATATTTCCTATTACTGCGATACAAGTTTATAATAAATTACAAGAATAGGGATATTCTAAAATTTAATTCAAACTTATAATGAAATTGAAGTAGTAGGGTATCTTCAGCTCCTCATAATTTTTAGAAATATTGTTTATTGTCGTGTGTCACGGCATATAAAACAATTCTCAACATCTCAACATATAATACCATTCAAAATAAGAGAATTAATGTTATAAATAATTTATTCAGTTCTGCAGTAATTATTATAGAGATTGTTTTCGAAAATATTTTATTCTCTGTAAAAAAAAAGGCGAGTATGTTAGCAACGTTCCCAAATAATACTCAACTTTCAATAAATATTTCACTTCTGTTTTATTTACAGGTATATTTATATATATCACTTATTTTTTAGGTATTGTATATTGAAACTTTTGGATTAAATGGAAATTCAAGTTGAATACAAATTTAAAAGAGAAATGTCATAGAATAATAAAGACAACGCCTTCAGGAAAATAATCATACAATAATAATTAGAGAAATAAATCTATTAGAACTGCAAGTTTTGGGGAGGCGTAAGAGATAGATAAATGAGATAAAAACATGGGACGACCTCTGGAAAGAAAATCATTACAATTCCATGATGAAGTTGAATCCGTGAAGTCAATCCGCCACTAACATACTTTTAACTTTTTTACAACGCAATGCTAAGTGTGTAATTTAGTTTAGTTTGTTCATTTCACGCCCACTTTATGCTGCTATGGTACAAAGGACGATGCTACAGTGGGAGCTCTCAATTTTGGCTATCCAGCCTAAGTGTTTGTGTGATTAAGGCTGGCAATGTGACGTTTATATTTCGTTTTAGGCTAGATAATTAACTGTTCGACACTAAATACAATAAATATAAGTTTACTTTGATGACAATTTTTATCCCTGAATAATATTGATTGTGTCCTAAAAAGTAAAAAAAAACTTTCTATATAATCCCACCAAGTACATTATTAGTTGGGGATGCCGAAAAAGCGTAAAATATCAACATCATTAGCAGACGTTTCGATACGCTTTCTACCACAGCGAAATTGAGGTATTCTCTAGACGCTCGAGTTCCCGCAAAATTTTATAACGAGAACTGAATAGGAGCTCCAATAGGAAAGGTATATGCCGCTGTCATGGCCGATTTAGAAACCGCTAAAAAGTCGGAAATGGAAGGGGTAATGTTTTTACTGCTAGGAAAATAGTTACAACAATATTATCTTTAACAATGAATCTGGGTCATTGGACACTTCCATATCCCCTAAATAATCTCTGTAGAAACTTAGACATTATACACTGTTCGCCAAACTAAAGTCCAGCCGATGAATAATTACAACAAATCAATTTAAATAGCACACAGCGTACACTCATAAACACTAGGTTATAACTTCTCACCGAACTATTTATTTTTGTAATCAAATGATAACTTAACGATTAAATATAAAAAGGTAGTTGTTAACAAATACTTTTTAGCTACCACATGCGTGAGTTGTTAATAATCCAAGATGTACTGGAATGTGTTCAATAGAACATTATGGGACTTGTATCACAAATTAAAAATACCTATTTCATTTTATAACATTGTAATATTTAAAGTGCCAAAAAAAAGTGTAGGCAAATAGGTAAATGATATCAAGAAGGGCTCCTGGAATATGAAAATCCAGCTCCAGCTATTAGTAATAATCAAGTCTATTTATTCTTATCTATAGTCTACATAGTCTATTCTACAGAGCTTTCCTTATCCGATCCTCCTCCCTTTGCAACTCAATACCTTCTTCCATTCGTCGTTCCAATAATCTTCCAACCTTCAAATCTCGTCTATTCCATCACCTATTATCCCTACAATTCCCAAAAAATCGAAAATAGTAGAGGATCAGTTTTGAATTAAAGTTCTCTTCATTCGATGAATGAATGATGTTTTTTGATGTACAATTGTGTGTGTGATTATGTATTTATATATATGAGCGTGTGGAATTTAAAACACGCACATATGTATTATTAATATCATCTAGTGAGATATTTAAAAAGAAAAAAAGACACGAAGGGATTAAATGTAAATCTCATAGTATTGTTTAAATTTTCTTCATTTTTTTTTCTTGTTATAAATTTGATATATATGTAACCATAAATTGTTCCTCTTATATATATATTGTTAACTTATTTTATAATTCTTTCTCTTCTTCTAATCTGTTTTTAAAATATTGTTATTGTAGGTAATTCACATTTTTTTTGTTCATTATTTTTTTTTATTGTTAATTTTTTATTATTTCTCACTTACTAAATTACTTGAAATAATTAATTAAATGTAATTATTTTACACTCTAAGACATAATAGCTTACAATATCTGTATTGTTATTCTATAGGGTCTTCTCCCAGAATAAATAAAGACATTATTATTATTATTCTCGGACAAGTCCCTTGAGAACATGAGTAGTCTAAAACAGTTGTAACAATATATAAACTATAATGTCTTATTATAGTTATAAATGAATTTTAAGCTCGTACAATTAAAATAATAGAAATTCCGTTAAGTATATATTAGTTGAGTTATATTGAGGTAAGGGAAAATTGCATGTTGCGTCCTTCAGATTTTTTTTACGTTTTCCTGATGATGTGCACAGTGAAAGAATTATGTCATGTGTTCTAATGAGAAGATGCAAGGATTGTGTCATGTGTTAACGAAATTAAAAGATTTTTATTTGACCTCTGAATCGACGCGGGAATCTCAGAAAAGACCTTGAAAGAGATAAAAGCGGAAGAGGAAAAACCTACCCAATTGTCAAATCATAAAATTGAAAGAGTAGGAGTTTGAACTGATAAGCTGTTGGGAAGAAAGCCCTCATTGTGGCTCCAATTGGGAACATTGGCCTAGGGGAAGGGAAGGGAAGGGAGGCACATAAACAATTTGATTAAAATGGAAGGCCTCCGCTCCCAATCCTAGCGCCAAAGTCACTGCGCTTTAAATTTAAACAAATGACGCTTGTCTATTTTTGTGCAGGACCATTTTCCAAGAACACACAAAATACAATACACACACACACACACACACACACACACACACACACACACACACACACACACACATTTTATTTATGGTTCTTTTTTAATTATTTAAATTTTTTTTTTTAATTTTGAAGAGAAAAGATTATGTCTTGGCCGGGATTCGAACCCGGGTCGCCCGCGTTTCTAGCGCGGTGCTCTAACCACTGAGCTACCAAGCCAAGCATATATATACATAATTTATTCACCATGCGCCTTACCCGATGGGACCGTACGAATTTACAATTTCAACGTACGATCTTTTAAATTCTACACAAATATCCCTTGCAGTCATAGGCAAGCGGCCAGGTGTTCGTAGGTCAAAAACCTCTTTAAACACGATTGTTGACAAATAAAGGATTCAAATGATAGCCGTTAGATTTTCTTCAAATGAGGAGTTAATATCTATATCCTGTCTATTGGGGATGGAGTGGCTCCGTGGTAGGGCGTGCCGGAGGTCATGGTTTCAAATCCCGCAAATCTGTTAGCGGCCGGAAAAGGATTTCGTGCGATCTAGGACCCTCCTGGTGTTCACCCAGCCGCTATAAAGTGCGTATCTAACATAGGGGGACATCAGCCGATTGAGAGTGAACTCGGTCAAATGACCTACCTGCACAACCGTTGTCCAAGAAACAATACAGTCTCTATAACATACTGAACACAAGCCCTTTCATGTTTTTTTCAGCTATTTTTGTTCATTGACAAAAATCATCTAAGTACGTTAATTATGAAGTGATAAGAGATTAAATTGTATCAAGATTGTATTCGCATATATAAATAAACTACTTCTGGCTTTAATTAATTGAAAGTGATATAAACTCAGTTTCTTTTTAATATTTTTTATAAACTGGATATAATCCCGTTGTTCAATGTAAAATTGTTTAATATGGAAGAGGGCACACATAAGTTTAAAAAAATCACCGGCACTAATCTTATCAAAGTCGCTGCCGATCTATCCTCGAACCCTCACATAAGCAATAACTCATTTTCTTTTCTCCCCAGGGAGGAAATCTATTGGCACAAAGTATTTTATTTGTTACAGTGCTAATGCCAACATTTCTTTTTACTTTACAATAATAACTATTACGAATCAAAAAAATTTATTTATGCATGCAACACTTTACTTTTTTAATTATTTATTACGACCACATACGAAAAATCTCCATCTTCAGATAGCCTTAATTTTCGTTGAGCCCAGTTCATATTGTACTGTCCCAGGAGTGCAATAAGTCTACTATACAAGAAAGGTAGGCGAGAAGAAACATGACAAAGGGAGACTTTTTTCTTATTAAGTCTAGAGTATAACGGAAAGTCCCAAGAGGCTTAAAATAAAACTTTTTTCTGCAATGTCAAGTGCATTATAGTTTACTACCCCGTCCTTCTAATGTTATTTAAAACTATAGTTTTTTCCACCAAGCATATTTTCACTGTTAAATTGTCTCCTATTTACTAAATAGTAACAAAAACGTTGTGATTTGTGGTATCAGACAAATCAGCTCACTGCATAACCGTTGTCCAAGAAACAGTACAGTCTCTACCACCTTCTGAACCCAAGACTCTTCATAACTTGTAGTGTCACCAGGTTTTTTTTCTTTGTTTTATTATTATTTACAAGGTTCGTTTTTTTTTGCTCCAGAATATTTTTTATAAAAACGTTTTATATCTAACTACAAGATAAGTCAATGGTTTTATAGACTAACATCCAACTCTAACAGTCATCTCTGCTGTGTTCCCTCTTATAAATAGGCTACCGCTTTGGATCCAATGGAAAAACATAGGCTAGGTAGGAGGGGGTGTTGATGATTATAATGATAAGGCTAAGTGAGGTTCAGTTTTGGGCTAACAAAGACCCTTTATCACTCATCAGGGCTCATCAAGGGCCTTAACTGACTGAGCGTTACGCCGAGATGATAACTTTAACCCCACCCCAATCCAACCCCATGCTTTTCCACGCTTACGCTTAACCCACCCTATTTCTGCGCAAACAGGGTGTCATATTCAGTTTCAGTATATTTCATTTTCGCTTCACAAATCATGAGCCATTGTCATTAAAGGAACAGCTACTTTTGTAACTCTTAAGCTCCTCTATATTGCTATGAAAAATTAATAGTGTCCTTATCACAAGGAAGACTATGCATTAAAAGCTTGCCAGAAATCCAAATCCACTTTGTTACTGACTGAAAAAAAAATTCATATCTGTAATCCAGGCAGGTATGAAAATCTCTAGAAAACTAACTCCCTTGGCATCAATTCGAAAAATGCATTCTTTGTTTAAACTGGAGAATATGCATGGAAGAAATAAAAAATATTTGCATGGGAGATCGCGTGATACAATAAATAATGTGAAAAATCAGAAAATTCAAGAATAGGTTTAAAAAATGCTATGCAATGACTTTGTTTGTTACCAAAAGCCTCACGATTCTGCAAAACGTATTTCTTTTATTCTTCCAATTCATAAAGAATTTTATTTTTAAAATGTTTTTCGAACTCAAACATACCCAGACCATATATGATAAATTTAAAACAATGAAAATACATTTAAATATTACAACAATAGTTCATATGACTAAAATAGAGCCGAAAACTCAAAAAGAAACACTATTATTTATTATGTAAAGGAGATAGTTGGGGGGGTGCAAACGTCGGCACATAATATAAGTACTTCACTTATTCTGTGTTCTTATTGACTGCACCCCCCAACTATCACCTTTACATTAGATCATCCAGTCAACTATTTTCATCTCATATTATTTATTATAATGCAATTGGGAAAAACAACAATGCAAATCCTTATGTTTCAAAATAAGTTGAAGTTATGTTGAGTTGTATGTTGAACGTCTTGGTGGTAGGGTGCTGTCTCATGTTTGGAGCCTGTTTGGGCTGTTGATCGTTGGGATGTATTGCACCTTTTTCTTCGAGATGCGATTCACATAACCCCTTTTTGATTTTGGTGTCTTGATAATGCCTGAATAGGCGAAACGTCGACTGGTAAGTAGGTGTATTTTTTGAAACATAAGGCTTCCATTGTGGTTTTTCCCAATTGCATTATAATAGTTCATATGATGAACTATTCCAACATATGTACTTATTTTGTTAAATAATATTATATAATGAAACATTTTTTATAATGAACTTCATTAAACATCTCAATCAAAACAAGTAATATTTTATTTTTTCATTTAGATAAAAGTAAAAACGAATCTGAATTTTTTTTTTTATAAAATAATTTTACTAAATTTAATTGAATTGAAAAGAAAGTCTCTCTAGTAGTTAGTAACCCTTCTTGTTAAGATCTCCCATCTTCATAAGATTGACATTGCCTATGGCGCTCTAAAAACTGCCTAGGAGGAAAAAGGAGAAACAAGGATTCAATTAATAGGAAAAGGAATGAATGGGTCCGCTAAGTTCCCATAGGGATCTGGTGGAGTCTAATATTTTATTAATGCAAATATTAAATTTATTCTGATGCCATAAGCCCTGAGACTTTCAGTGTTAGTAGTTAGTAGATCTTTCCTACGAAAGGAATTTTCAGCGAACAGTTGGTTACCACTGAGTAGTTTCCACGCGAATTCGCAATAAGTGTCCTCTAGAGAATAGAGTTTACTTGATGTTTGGTTATTCACCTCGAGCTCAGATTTTCTTTTTCAAGTTACGTAGGAGCGTAATTGGAGTCGTTCAAATGGAATAACTGATAAATGATGGCAATGTTGGATACTGTGAGCTCTCTCTTCTTTGATCCTAAATAAATGTTTCTGCTTCTGTAGTTACTAAAAGGTGGATCGGAAGCCACCAGATTCATCACACTTTTACAATCCAAACCTGATTTGTGACTATCGAAGAGCTTAAGGCTACCTTTGTCATTGTTTTCCTTATCGATTTGTCGTTCTCATTTTTACGCTTTGACGACAAGGTGGTTCTGCAAAAGAATATATAATTTTCTTCAATAGAAAACCAATGAAATGTTATAGTTACTATTATATGAACTGACTCAATTTAGTCTAAATTATGTTTTATTGGTTCGCTTAATTGTTTCACAATATGCTTATCATAATAGTTATAGTATCTATTATTATTTTTGGAGTAGTTTTTGGAATAAATAAAATGCTTAGTCTAGTTCTGATCGCAATAAAAACCATAACGAATTTTTAGCCCTTAAAATCAAACGCAACTACATAATACCCCAGCCAATGTATTACGGGCAAAGTATTTTCCTGACTTTACTAATTAGTTGACAAAATCTGTAAGGATTCGGATACTTTTTTTCTATGATGGAACATGATGTCCACTAAACCAGTGAATTAACACAATGTCCTGGAATATCTAGTTGATTTTTCCTACAGCGTGTTAAGCTCACGTTGTATGTAATATAATTAAATGCTTAAAAACTAATTTACAAGATCAGATTTTACGTTAGAAGTATGAATATCGAGATATCTTTAATGTACTTGTCAATGGAAAATTAGTCAAGACGATTTACATGAACAAATGGTACCTCCAAAATAACGCCTGAAGTTTACATATGTCCCTCTACATGTACCAGTGCATACTTTTTACATATGACGTACCTTTCACATATAGATACTGTACGTATAACAGTATGCTTATAATTAATTAAATATGTTGAAAATGTCTGACCAAGGAACTGAAGGTAGTACATTCATATGGTTGACTTTTCTGATTGATGTACTCACAATCAAGACTACAGTCGTAAAACTTGCTCGTGCAGGTCAGCCTTAAGGTTTTGGGAAGCGATTCAGGGTCAACCTTGATACATTTTGGATTTTCAATTTATTCTGTTGACGATAGCGAATCCGGATCTGTTCGGAAGCGTTGGAGTTCCTCCAGGGTGACAGCCACTCCCAGGGTGACCGCTGCCCCCTGTGCTGGAAATAGGTCTCGATGAGGAGTATTTTGCCGAGGCCCGGGTCAAGGTGGCCAGCCAGCGGAGGTCAACGGTCCTCCCCCCCCCCCCCACCGTCGAGCGACCAATAGGAGTAAATAGATAAATAATGCGATTCGATAAACAAATAGTGATGAGGATGGAACGAGAGGTAAATAATTGACAATTTTGAAAAAAAAAAAACTTTAAACAGTTATATTTACGTCGCAAAACTGGCTGAATCGCTGTAAACGTGACGCTAAATCACAATTTCGTCTTTATTCGATCAAACTAAAAATTATAGCCTACATCTTCTTGTACAAATACAAAATTGACTGTTATTCTGGGCAGCTCTTCAGTCCAAGCGATTCACAGATATCGTTCTCATATCAACACATGGTACATCACACTGGCCAAGTGAATTTTGATGTTGATATGCTTAAAATGTATGGTAATGTATGTACCATAAGATTTACAATTCATGGTAGCTTTCCCAAAGAATTCTTTATGGTTACAAAAACGTCATAGTTCAAACAAACTATCCTAGGTTGAAATAGACTGAACTTCAACGTGAAATGTGACAGATAATTTTTTAGGGAATTATTAAGTGATCGTTGAAAAATGTTTAGTTTTTTTTCAGATCAGGAGACGAAAAAATACCCAATGAGCCATTTTCATCCGAAATAATTTCGATTCCTTATCGTCCTATCCGTCAAAGTGGTAAACGAGAGTAATTACCATTAATATCTGAGGAAATTTTTCATTCAAAATATCTCGAATCAGATGTAAAAAAAAAAGCCTGATAAATTGAATATGTCTGTACTATGTAAGTTGTGCCCTGGATGAATTGCGTACCGACGGGGAACGGGGGATATGTCGCCCACCACAAATTAACGAAAAAGTATTATTTTCTTAGCTCTTAACATAAGTTGTATACTTTAAGTAATGCTTTAGTGAAACAAGAAACGAAAAACAAATCAATTAAGTCGAAATAAAGCATTAAAGCTTATTTAATTAATAAAGACACTTGTGATCAGATATGAGATAACGCACCTTCTTCTTATCAAATATCCCTCCTCCGAAACACAAATCTGGTCACTGATGCAGATGATCATAAATAAGGCGTACTATATTTCCAATGCTTCGAAGAAATGTAAACGTATAAGCTGTTATTTTTCGAATCGGCAACAATTCAATCATTTAATAAATCATTAAACCATAACAGCAACATAAAAATACTTAAGAAAAATATATTGTCTGTTAAAAACTCTCGTATACTCCAAATACACTGCAATATATGTTTGTTTTGAGAAAATTTAATAACCAAATTTATAGAACAATGTGGATGTGCTAAAAGTAAATTATATTTAACCTAAACCGTAAATTATTAACAGCAAATGTACATACAACAAGGCAACGCATTTCCTGGAACCGAGCTAACAAACAATTTCAATGTTAAACTATCTTGTCAACAACCTCTAATTATATCGATAAATTCAAAACTCGCTTGACACAAGAAGGTATTGTATTGTCTTTGAAGGTTTATCTAAAACGTTACAGACAAATAGAAAGGTGGTCGCTATCAGATGCTTCAAGGCAACTACCTGGTTTCTGTGGTGAATTGCTCTTGAAGGATAAGGCAAAACATGATTCAGTTGAAGGATTGAGATGGTCGTGAAGGTTGCAATGCGGTGGAGCGGCTAGTTACGCCGCAGTCTCATGACAATCTTCTATCCATGTTTCACGCGATTATCAACAAAGGACCAGGCTAATAAAACTTAATAATTTATTAAAATTGATTAATTATCATTAAGGAGAACACTATAAAAATCAATAATATTGTGTAAATCACAAAAGTATTTATTGCCATCTTAATTTATGTATTTAAAATGAAAAATGATTTAATAGTAGAGTTAGAGAATTAAAGTTATTCTGCTAAACAAAAACTGAATCACAGAATATTATCTTCGAGGATTCATTCACGAAATATGAGAAAAAATAATTAACTTAGCAATTAAAAAAGTTACACTTTACTTTAATTTTTTGCAAGATGCTGTTAATGTAGTCAATAGTTGTTAAATTATAAAAAAAAAAATTGTGAGGATGATCATTAAGTATGTTTTTTATGTATGGCATTTAAGCCATAGGTCTCATAAATGCATTTTTTTTTCCATCAAACACTTATGTTTTATATTGGTTTGAAAAGGAGATACTTAGATGGTTTTAGCATACCAAGAACAAAAACAATTAAATCAAATAAACAGAAAAAACAAAAGAAGACGAACGTGTGCGTCTTGAGGAGGTAGACGATCACCATTGAAAGCATTCTTTAAAACCACTGGTTTAAAGAGAAGTTACAAGATCACAGTTAATATGCTGTTAGTACTCTTGTTCAAGAATGAGTGGAAACTGTCCTCAGTATCTCATGGCAGATACTGTCCTACAGTCTACGCCATAAGATTTTACATCAATTCACATGACAGAAACTATCAAGATGATTGCTTCAATCAGAAATAGCTCAGCTGAAGGTTTGTTCAGAAAACAAAAGAAAATGACCCAATTACGGATGTTTTGAAACATTTACAATTATCTACTTTACTGGACTTTAATCGCGGTCCACCGAAGAATAAATTTTATACTTAAAAGTTTATATGAAACTGAGGAAAAAATGTCCACACATCTCAGCGAACATGTATCAACTTCAAAGACGTTATACGGCCTTTTTGTATTTAACGGCCTTTGAGTATTAAAGTGTATTTAACAATTCCATGAAACAAGAACTACATTCTTATCTAAAGAACGAGGATCATACATTTATTCGGGAAAGAATTGCAGTTATAGAGGCTACCAAACTAAATGAATATTGAAGATTCTTTCTAAAAGAAACAGCAGAAAAGCAATGCACAAGAAGCAGGTGCAGGGTGAGAGTTAACGCCAGAATGAAATCTTGGTCAACAATTTTCTAGATGGAAGAAGTCTCACTGTACCACCAGAGGCTACGAAAGATCTTATAAGGATCACTGTGTTTTAAGATGGAATCTTGAACAAGAGATGGAATTTCTAATAATGTAGAAGGCTTGAGAGAGAGTTAAGGATACCTTAGGAGAAACAAGGTATGGAGTTAGGGAGAAAGGGAAAGAGAATGAAATCTGGCCGTGCCTCCTCCAAAAGGTTCAGGGATGGAGAGTGGTATCGTAGCATACAGCTGCTTTGCTGGGGAACTAATAAACAATTTGCTGGAAATAACGAGACCTATCAAAGTCCAACTTTCCAATTATATATTTTATCGATCACGAATATAAGACCTGTACCTTTTCAAGGCACTTAAACCAGTTCAAAATTCATGTGTCGCTAACAAATAGTAACGATGTAAGAAGTCAATGGAGGTTAAATTAAGGGGAGCCTTTACAGCTCAAACATCATATAAAATATTTAGGAGCCCGAGTTTTTCACTTAAACAACGCAATACTAGCACGATATGACAATCCATGTACTTCTCCACTCTTCTTTAAAATCTTTCGACTCGAGCAACAAAAAACAACAAAAAAGTAAGGAACAAATTCGATTACACCATAACTAAGCCCGCATTGCAATATTTTAACTTTTAATTAATGCTTAATTAATAATTTGGTAATAAAACCTTGGAATGAAGAGTAAAAATAAGAGATTTTAAGAAGAATATACTAGTATAAGATCGAGTAATAAGATATGGCGTCCTTCTATACTCAGGTTTTAAGATAATTATTTCTTCTAGGTGTGTGTTAAACGCTTGTAATAGTTATTAAAATAGTTAAACTGAATTTTCACTACAAAAAATATTTTTTTTTGTTAAATAGAAATGATTTTTTTTTCTTGAATAATTTATTGATATTTACAACTTTTAAATAATTACAACAAGTAAATCTGCTCATATGAACAAATGACATGAAAAAAAAAAACTCTTGTGGAGAAACTACCCATCGGTAGCACTCCAATAAAGTTCTATAGTAGAAGGTCTCGAGGCCATCTTCTTTTCAGACGCCTCGGTGGGTTATCACGACTAGCATGGGAAGCAAGTTGAGAGACTAGCGGATTCAAGTGTGTATGGAGCTTGTCATGGAAGGATAGGTATCTAGTTTGGGCCGAATCAGCAATATATGGGATATTAAGATCATGATGGATGAGTTTGTTTGTGACATAATAAGGAGCATTGAGGATTTTACGAAGGATTTTGGATTGTAAGGATTGGATACGAGATGAAGTGGATGGTTTAGTAGAGCCCCAAAGCTCAACTCCGTATGTACAAATAGGTCTGATAACTGTCATGTAAATGAGTATTTTGTAATTAATTGGGAGCTTTGAACGTTTGTCCAGTAAATGTTGAAGTAGGCGAAAACGTCGAGCAGTTTCTTGTCTTTTCAGTCTTGTATGAGGATGATATAATTTCTAAAAATAGAATTGAAAAAATATTTAATAGATTGTTCTACGCATTCAATATTATTTTTTCAAAGATCACATATTGTGTGGGATATGACTCAGGTACGCACAATCGTGTACGTCATACCTGGAGTATGATGGATTTAGAAAAAACTAGTTTAATTATAGATATAAATTGTTTTTTCTAAATCCCTCATACTCCACCCCTTTTTTAATATTTTAATCTTCTCATTTTGTATCTTTCTGTTTACCTCCTCATTTTTCTTTCCCTTTATATTATGTTTACATTTTATCCTTTCTGTATATTTATTTTCTCAATTTTATATTCATTTTCTTTAATTATTATATCTGTCACTATTTTAATTTCTGTTCATCATCTGTAATTTTATTATATCTGTCACTACTTTAATTTTATTATATTCTTAACTATTTTAATATTCGTTATCTTTAATTATCATATCTATTCACTATTTTAATTTTCTACTTTACATGTCACTATATTCTTGTTACTGCAACGTTTTTTATATTTTTGTTCTGTTTGTTTCCCTCTCATAGCCCTGAAGATGGCCTACATTGTAGGTAGAAACGTCGGCACATAACAAATAACTATACACTTATTATGGTGTTTTCATTGACTCCACCCCCAACTATCTCTTCCTTACATTAGAAGTTCCAGTCAACTATCTCTCCTCTAAAATAAAAGTGGACAAAAAATAACTTAGCGATAATGATAAAAATAATAATATTATGAAACTTAAAACAATGGAAAAGTAAAAGAATGCTCTATAATTACCATAAATGGATATACAAAACAATAGCAACTTTATCATATTTTGTTAACTCTCCATTTAATGACCTTTTTTAACTTTATTTAATGAATTAAATAAAAAAAAATTTGAAACTTTTGATTTAATAAAACAATATGGCGGTCATGTCGGTGATCGAAAATGCAATTACATGTAATGAAGGCTGCAGCACTGAGCCGGGTTCTGGATGTGTTTTCCGCTGCTTGCTCTTGCTGAAAGTCGACCGATAGCACAATATAGCATGGCTAATATAAACAACGACTACATGCTAGAACGCTATTCCAAAGAGGAAACTAATTGCAACCTGATTAAAAATAGATTTTCAAGAAAATATCAACCGAAATTAGCCGGCTTGAGTTTTCCTTGGCTCCTTCTTCTTTTACAACTGCTAAAACCGAAATAAATTGAGCCAGGTGTCTCGGGGTTTTCGAACTCGTTCCCTGCGACGACACACAAGCGGTGCAACAAACCCTCAAATGCGAATCTGAGACATTTTTGGAAGAGAAAGCTGATATAAGGACGATTATGTATATCATTGTCCGTACAAAACCAACAAATCTAATCATCTAATCTAATCAACAAAGCGAATCAAAACATAATTAATCATATAAAAATAAAATAAACAAATAAGTTAACTAACACAAAGAAAATACCACAATAATAAAATAAACATATGAAAAGTTCGATGGATTATAATTTTTTTACTAACTTACTTTAGATGAATACTTTTATTAAAGTGTATAGTTTTGTCAATTGCAACAATCCTTACCCAGAAAAGAAATTAAGTGCGAGATCTTGTAAAAATATACCGAGGAGCAAAAAGCAGGAGTAGGACAAACTGAGACGGATCGATGAGGTTGGTTAAAGGGCTGAGGGCTGAGGGCTGAGCATGGAGGGTCCTTGCCCTTCTTGGAGAGCAACCTCCAGCCACTTCTTGCATCGCTGGGTAGAAAGTTCAAAAAGGGCGGCTGGAACAGGCAAACTCGTAAACCAACATTAACAGTCAAGTCTAAGTACACCGTATCACGCAAACGCTACAGAAGTGCACGATACCAAAGTCGTTATGAATCATCAAGTTTGTGGAGTAATAAAGAAAAAATTTTTTTTCGGATTGGAAGCCACAGTTTCGGTCAAACTTTGTGAGCCATCGATCCTCTTCGGCGGGGATTCGGGAGAGTTTCAGTCTAATATTTTTGTATTTCGTTTATTTACAATAAGAAAGTTTTTTATTTCATTATCTAAAATTAATAGTAACGGAAAGTAATAATTTAATCTATATCAATCACAGTTATTTTCTACTTCAAATAATAATTTTCTTTTCACTTTTTGAAGTGAGGGTCATAACATAAATTAATAATAAAAACACCCATTTAGTGTAAAAAAATAAAATAATTCTTTAAGGATTTATTGTGTATGAAGTGATGAAATTTAACGAATAAAAAATAATAACAGCACAGACAATAAAAATTTTAGTGATAATTTATAAATGTTAATAAATGAAATATGGGCTATTTCACAAAATTGCAATCGGATAAAAATTATCTATTGGTATTAGGTCTGTTTAATTCCTGATAAAACAATCCATCATTCGATCCGTTATCAGCAAATGACCAATAACTTTAATTTATCTGCAAGATTCTATCTTACTATCAGATAATGTTTCGAACAAAAAAGCATTCTATGGAATGAAAGCTTAAGGAAAAATATTTTGAGACAATTCAGTCTTAGTTTTATAAAATATTTTGAGGCGATTCAGACGAGGGTTAAGGATTGAGGAAGCTGTAAGGGAGATAGTTAAATTTAGCCGGAGAGTACGAGTACATTGTACGTACATCGTTGCAGCCAAGCCAACTCCCATCACCTCTACCCAAATATCTTTCACATTTGGCAACAAAGGCACTTATTTCAACACAACCAGGGCGGGAATATATCGTATACATTTTTTATCATGTTATAAATATTATTCTATTACAATTGTATATTTTGTACACCAGGTACATTTCAAATTATTCAAAAGTAATAAAGTTTTTTATATTCCAATGAAGAATAACAATTCTTTTGAAATGACACTTAAAGTAATAAATAGCAAATAAAAGAACAAGAGTAATATAGTTATAATAAAAATAGTGTAAAATAAATTAATTAATAACAGCGATGCCAAAATACAAAACAATTTACCATCTTGAGATTGAATTTTAATTTTTAGTTCTTTTTCTTTAACTATTCGAAAATCGGACAAGATGTATCGAAAGAAAACATTATTGTATTGAAATAAAAAAATGGTATGTTCCGTATTAATAAAATAATAACAAACTCATACACACACATATTAAATAATATACAAAACTTACATTAAACAAAGAAAATTAAAATTTCTGCAGCTTTATGAAATCGTCATTGGTACGCAATTACTATTAAAATGATTTGAAACAAATGAAATAAACAAAATAAAAAAGTATTCCCACAATTTTCACTAACTTAATGCAATTATACTGTAATATATAATTTAATATAAATTTCAATAATATATAAAATATATAAAAATAAATGTCAATAACAATATTATATATAATTACTCATTTGCAAAAGTTACTAATTATTGTAATTAGATGAGATAATTTTTTATAGCAACTGTTTCCTGAATCATTTTTAATCAATTGGTCCAATTTTTATTTGCATATTAGACCTTAGAATTATCTTGGAATAATGTATTATGACAGTTAAGCTTAAAGCGTAAAAGAAATATATTGTAAAACATTTTAAAAACCCTGCCCTAACACCAGATAGACGTTAATTTCGATATAAGAGGTCTCATTATCTTATAAAGGCCGGCTAATATTTTCTCATAGACCTACTAATTAAAATAACAATAATGAACTATAATGCAGGAAAACTTTCCCAAAGGCAACTTTCACTCAACATTAACATATAATGCAACTATGCTAAAAAAATTACTGGTTTCATCTGGATTTTTTTTAGAAATATCTGGAGCAAAAGTTTAATTATCTGTATCGTAAATTTAAGTAATGTAATGCCTACAATCGTCAATATAATTAAATCCTTACAGAATTTTTAAACTCGCTTACATTCACTGGGCTAACCATTACGGAACTTACATCCAAGGAAAACATACCTGAAAAAATAAAACACAATTAGCTCATTGAGAAAATCTTAATGATAAATAAAAAAATGCAAAACAATATATAATTATAAAATAAAATGTTTTATTTATTTAGGAGTATAACTTATAATTGATGGCAGATTCCATTAATTCTGATTTACTTTCATATTGCTCAACTGACCATTCAGATTTAAGGTTGTGTCAATACATGAATTAATAATAATAATAATAATTGTTTATTGATTACAATAACCCTGGCATGATTGCAAATTGCCTGGTATGATGGCAAATGCTCATTCGGCTCATCTATATTTCGGGAATGAAAAGTTTTAATTATTTTAGCTAACACGTTATATGAACCACAGCACACCGCGTTCTCTGATCATACTCATATGGATTTCTGAATATCTATATTTATAAAAGGTTTATACTTGAGCAAAAACTATTAAGAGTAACCTGACATCAAAACAAAGAGCAAGAAGACGAAACTGGATACTGTCAGTAGCTCTTCCGTCCACCAACCCTGAAGATGGCCTACAACGAAGGCCGAAACGTTGGCACTTACAATAAATAAGTTTATCTTATTTAGTGTTTTTTTTTTACTGCACCCCCAGACTATCTAACTCCCACAAAAAAAATTGTTCAATAAAAAAAAGCTTGTAAGCCTAGAGCACGGAAAGGATATAAGGTAGGCTCTATTATTGGGACACAACTGTTTCCAAGCCACGGGTTCTGCAAGTAGGTGATTGAAATCACGCTCAACCGCCATAAAAGTCTAGCATATTCTTTCACGGCAGGAAACAGAAAACATATTTTATCGGTGGCACTTGGTTTCAAACTGGTAGCTAAAGCTCAGGAGCCGAGCGCCCTACCAACATACCTACTCCGCTCCCTTTTATTCAATGTAATAAGAAGAAAAATTATAAAAAACAAGGGTAATACAAAGTTAGCAACATTTCATAAATGTTTTCTATAAGCTCATCCTCAGCTTCTTCACAATTTTTATTAACCGACAAACAATATGGATTTCTAATTCATTCTAAGAGGTTCAATTCCCCCCGCCGGCAGACTTTTACTTAATCTACTAGCGGCCAGGGATGGATCCTAAGGGATCTGGACCCAGCCTATATAACAGCCTTCGGATCCCAACCATTCCAACACAAATCCTTCTATCAAGCCTCCCTGCTCCAAGGCTATTCCAATCGAACCATCATGATGTAGTCCTACTCTGATGATACCTCGATAAATAAAAGCAGAAAGTGTAAGTGAGAGGTATCATTAGCTAGTATTTTACAATTATACAACATATTTTTATGTGATATTACACATAATTGTGTTTTCAGGAATAGAAAATGAGTAAAAAGGATAACTTGGAAGGCACAATCCCGCATGTAAATGTAGAGGATAGAGACAGAAAGGACACGGACTGTTGAGTCAGGGGAGCCACATCCACATGGTTGGCTGGTCGTGTGGTAAAAGGATTTAGCCCGCTGGTCACCTGGCACCTGGCACCTGGCACCTGGCAACACCGCGCTTCCTCTACTCTAGCTCCCTCAATCCGGGCTCACTGAGGATAGCCATGTCGGTTTGAAAAATAAATCGATAGATTTCGTATACATCAAAAAAGCAATTCGATAAGATGACAAAAGTATAGCTCTACATCGGAAATGTGCGGACCATCCTGGGGCTCACCCGACCTCTGTAAACTGGGTAGCCTCAGTTGGGGAAAACCCGATAAGTGAGCGTGATCACGGCCAAATTACAACCCTAGAAACTTTAAAACAATACAGTCTCTACCATGCCGAAGATCCTGGGTGTTCAAATACCGCTGGGTTGGCAAGCTTTTATGTAATCTGTTAAGAGGCCGGAGATGGAACCTATAGGATCTAGGACTCTCTAGGCTCATTCAGCCTCTATAAAGTGAGTACCCAAAATAGGACGGGAAACCAGATAGTTGAGCATAATCACAGTCAAATGCTTCCCTAATTAGATTACTACTTAGGATAATAATTCCTACACTATTGTTTTTATAAGGTTGGATATAAAATCAAGTTTCTGCGAATTTTTTAGTTATCCAGAATGGTGGTAACATATCAGCTGTATTCTTTATATAACAGTTGCACCATGAATTCTCAATAACTTCATCAAAACCATCTAATGTTACGTATAAGAACTTTTTTTGTCGTCATTATATAGCGGTATCTGTCTTTTACGTCACTTCCGCTTCTTGAGTTCCGCAGCATACACCCGTCTCGTATTTCGCCTATGAAACTCGATCGCAAAGGATAAATTCTGGAGTAAGGAGGTTAAACAAAACCTAGTTGACACCCTTACTTTACCACCCTAAAAAGACAAATTATGATTCCTAATTATCAAACATCAAGGAAACCATAAAATCAAGTTTCTAAATATACATTTGTATCAATATATATATATATATATATATATATATATATATATATATATATATATATATATATATATATATATTTGTTTTCCCCTGACATTACTTTGAAAACAAAAATAAAAATACTAAATTGGAACCCTTGCCAGAGGACAGATAAGCGTAGGCCTTGCTTTTAACTTTCGTCCCTGGCCTCCACAACGTAACGAAAATAAACCGATCGTGGATTGGGAAAGGTCCAATATAAAGGTATAGGCATGAAAGCTAAACAAAAATATTTTATACTTTTATGAAAATATCCCAAGGAAGTTGCGGATAAAGTAATCCTAATAGGAGTAAAATTCTAAACGTAGGTAAAATATTACAATTAATATTAGTACAAAAAAAAAATCTGTTCCACTACAACCCGTAAAGGGTCCAGATCATATTAAAAAAAAAAAAAAAAGTATTATATTAACAAAGACTTGAACAACGGATTTTTACTGATTATTTCCCTGTAATTAGCAAGATATGAGCCATTGATCCAAAAATAACAGTCACGGAAAGAAATTAGACTTCCATAGTTAGAAATTATATTTGGATTTTTTTTATACGCGCGTGGCTAAAATTGTTTTATTGATTTTTATAAACCATAACCGTAGTTGAATCAGCTAGCAATCTTCATTTAAATGTATCTATTTTAGCATAAATACAACATTAGCGTCCTCAGTTGTCCACTTGTTCACTTTGTTTAACTGATAGATAATGTAAAATAACGCAGTCAAAATAAATTATACGTGGGAAAAAATTATTATTTATTATAATTCTTATTACTTACAGGGAAAAAATGATCATAGAATAATTATGTTAACTATTGTTTTCTCACTCCCTCACTTCAATTTAAAATATGAGTAAACTCGAAGTGTTGAAGAGGTGAAGAAAGGAGGCGGCCTAGGTGAGGTGGCCTAGCAGCTCCCTCCCAAGGAATCACGTTGTAAACAATTTTGAGAGACGCATTTTAAGTTAAAAAGTGTGTTGTGCAACTGGAGTTTTTCACTCTCTCGTATCCTCATAGGCAAGGAGAATATTGATGAACTTCTATGTAACTTTATCAGATTTCCCGGGGCTTCATTGTTATCTCAATATGGAGAAAACAATACAGAATATTAAATAAATAAATTTTATGTTATTTAATTTTCCCAGAGATTGATAACGGTAGGCCCTTCCAAAAATGCAATAAATGAATACTTTTAATTAATACATATTATAAAATAAAAAAGTCTCCATATTTATTTCCTTGCATTTGGTGTTTTTTATTCAATACAGTTTTTACTGTCGAAAACCAATTAAGCCTTTTACTCCTTAAATATGTTTTTTCCTGGGTCAATCTATTTTTTGTTTAATTTTTTATTGAGTGTACACTTAGATAGAAAATAAAATTACCTTAAAATGAGGATTGCATTTTAAAGAGATCCGCCTCAGTACGGTATGAAAATGTTTTCACCAAACTTTCATTACGTGACGCAACATTCTTCGAATCTCCACTATTTCACCACCTCTTTCCAGTATAATAAAAATTATACAACTTTTATGTTATTCGTTTAATATAATAATCAAACAAATAATAACCCGTTTTGATTAAATTCATCGTACAAGGTCTGGGATAATTTCTATAGAAGCAGAGGCCACTTTCTCCTGGGACTATCATGCAAGGCGAGAAAGTAGTTTGGATCCATCCTCTAATGAAAAGATGAAAGTAAGAAGGCTAGGAAGCAGAGACCCAGGCTAATTCTTCTTCTTATAACTCAACTCAAGAGAACTCTCAATTTTCGTTTTTTCTTCAATATGATTATTTTTAATATAGAAAAACAGGGTGTAAATATTTTTAACCAAATATTTTTATCCAAAACTGATGCACATAATAAATAGACAACTTTTCACATTTACACTTCCCTAGCTGAAAAATTAGACACAGACCTTAAAAATCCACACCATAATTGAAATTAATGGAATGAAACAAATATTGGTAACTTTAAATGAGCATAGATTATTCGCTATGAAGAGGTAACCCGGTTAGACGATACATTAAGATAGGACACTGATAAAGATTTATGAGAAAATTGCATCTAGGTGCACTCTATCCGATGTGTTAAGTCAGAATAACTTCAGAATACGTTAGTAAAATCCTTGTAGAAAAAGTTGACTAAGACGTAAATTAACTGTAATGAAATGTAAACTGCTGGCACGCCTACGCTGGAGTCAGCTCTGAGCTGGCGAATGAAGGTTTTGGATAACAGCACATGCTTCTAATACCCACAATTTAAATATGAAAAAAAACTTTTTTTTAAATTATTTTGCTTTAGTAAAATGATCTTTATGTAGTTTTTTGCGCTGATTTCAAAAACATCATTGGTAAGGCTTGCCTACAAAATAAAGTTGAAGTTTTGGGAAAAAGTACAAAAAACGGAAAATTTTGGATTATTTGAACATGAAGTAAAACAAAAAAAAAAAGATATCTAGCTAAAATGAGCATAAAAGTGATGCACATGTGTTGTTAAGTTATTTTAAGTCTCTGTAAAAATGATTTCTTTTTCCATCAAAGCTTCTTTTGGTACTTTTTCGTCTGTGTTCTAGTGGATTTTCCATTTTTAACATCCAACAGAAGCCTGCCATCACGTTCACATTCCATCGACCCTGGTACCTGCGCTCCAAATCTTGATGGAAACGTTCTCCTTGTTCCTCATTTACAGCCCCAAGATTTTCTGGAAAGTAGTCCAGTGAATGAAGTAAACTTTGACACTCATGTTGCAGCTCGACATTTTGTAGTTTTGTAATAATTCAGCTACCAAAGTTTTGTAGTTTGGGTCCAAGAAAGCCTATAACAAGTTTAAATGAATTCCAGGCATTTTTTTCTTCTATTTCTATTTTAGTGACAAAGCTTTCATCTTCTAAAAGTTTTCTGATTTCAGGCCCAACAAAGACTACCTTTTTTCTGCTTAGCATCGGATATACCAGGAAACTGTTCGCAAAGATACTCAAAACACTCTCCTTCTTTGGGTAATGCTTTCACAAACAGTTTCATTAGCTCCAATTTGATATGAAGTGGTGGAAGTAAGATCTTTTTGGAATCCACTAAACTTTGTCTTTCAACATTTTTAACTCCAGGAATAAGAGCCTTTCTGATTGGCCACGTCTGCTTGACATACTGTTGTTTCCTGTCACGGCTATCCCATTCACAGAAGAAACATGGAAACTTTGTGTAAACACTTTGTTAACCTAGTAACATGGAAATAACTTTCAAATCCCCACAAACGGTCTATTTATGGTCACAGCCATAGCCAAGCTTATTAAGTACAAACTCAAGATTTTCTTAGCATCCTTTCAAATGGTCTGAGTGTCCAACAGGCACAGAAGCATATCGGTTACCATTGTGAAGAAGTACATCTTTCAAACTCCGTTTTGATGAATCGATGAAAAGTCTCCATTCCTCTGATTCATGCGTGATTTTGAACATTTTCATGATGCCAGGTACATTGCAATTTTTTCATCGTGACATGTGTAATTATATGCATTTTCAAGTAGTTAATTAATCAAAGCACATTAACCACATATTGAGAAATACCTCTAACCTTCAACCCTAATGATAGCCATTGCCTGAATTCTCGTAGGACCGCTTCTGTAAATGTGACTCATAAGGCAATTCTACCTCTTAAAACCTATGTATATGGAACACCACTCACGCAGCTGGAATGCAATAAAAAAAATATTTTTTTTAGAATTATCTAAAAAGCAAGGATTTTCCTATAAGCTCATCGAAGAAATTTCCCAACAATTTTTAAAGGGTTTTCCAACTATAAAAAATATTCATCACCATCATGAGAATAAAAAGATATATATCAATAAAACTAATGTATTATGCTACATATATTTACTAGATTTAAATTTCTTAAATAGATAGATGCCTTGATATAAAGTATATATTTTTTTAAAATGTATTGATATTTTTTTTAACTTTATTTGTTTATTTATTAGCTAATTTTTACATTTACAATAACTGGAAGGTATCTAAGTTTTCAAATATCGTATGCGACGTAATATATCAAACACTCATTCGTAATTAAAAACTACCTGAGACTGGTTATTCTGGTATTACTTTTTATAAAGTAATTTAAAAAAAAATCAGTATACTTATCATAACACAACATATAAGTAAATATTTACCTCAGAATATCTGTAAAAACTATGATAAATGTTTTCTAAAACATTTTCTCACCGTTTCTTACAAACCAAAAATATGTACCTCCTTATAATATATATATATTTTGTACATTAATTGTTCATGGAAATTAATTAAATTATCCTTTTCTTAATTTTCCAGTTAATATTAATATGATGACTGGTGTTTTCTTTTCGTTAATATATATGTAATGCTCACAAAGCCGAAATAGTGATGAGATACTAGCCATAATGCCACTTCCAGCGTAGATTGAATTTAGCCATTCAACTCAACTCTGTGTACAATCAGCTGATCGATCGAATGACGTCGAAAGAATCAAGACAACAATCGGCTGTCGGGAGCTTTCAACATTCGATTGTTTCTAGATTATGTTGACTTGGCTGCGATGGCAAGGTATATTTACAAATTTGACACGTTTAACAAATTTCTTCGTCCCCTTAGTTAACATAAAAATCTGAAAATAACTAATTTAGAAAAAAACAATAACAGACTTGTATTTTTCTGAACATAGTATAAAAAAAATTGCCGACGTTGGCAGCTTTTATGACTTTTTACTTATTTTTTTAATATTAGAAAAGTGTGTGTTTTTAGTTCATTAACGCCAATGTTAATTATGTTCATTAATCCTATATAATTGCTTGATATAATTTATATATGTATTTATTTATTTGCATTAGTCAATTCATTTGCCGAAGGAATGAAATCTATTATAAAAAAAAAGGCTGTAGATTGTACACATAGGCTTGTCACTACAAAATTAAGCAAAATTCTGAATAAAATTTATTTTGTAATATTTCTACTTTCAATTACATTTGGATGACTTAAAATAAAATATATACTTTTAGAGTCATTAGAATGCAGAATAATCATTATAGTTCTCTATGGATTTACTGTATAGGGATGTATACGTATATGTATTTGGGGGGAGGGATCTTCTGTAGGGTTATACTTACATATGATTGGTAAAACGAAGTACAGAATACACTAAAACAAATTTCATTAAAATCGACTTGGCACTATAGTCAAACTAAAAAAAAATTAAAAAATAAAAATAATATCATACACAGGATGCCTGATTTGGTACAGAGTCACCTAAGATAAGAATACGCAACAATATCGTTGAGCAGATAATCCTGGTACAAACGTGATTTTTCGTTTACTTCGGGCTATAACTATTATTTTCTGTATGAGAGGAAAATAGTTGACTGGATGATAAAATGGAGAACGGAGATAGTTGGGGGGTGCAGTAAACAAAAAACACTAAATAAGTACTAGACTTATATTTAGTCAGTGCCGACGTTGCGACCTACAGTGTAGGTCATCTTCAGGGCGATGTGGGGAGAGGAGCCGCTGGATGGACCGGCTAACCAACAAATTGTTGACATTGACATGGTCGGTTAGCCGGTCCATCCAGCGGCTTCTCTCTCCACATCGCCCTCAAGATAGCCTACATTGTAGGTCGAAACGTCGGCACTTACTATATATAAGTCTAGTACTTATTTGGTGTTTTTTAGACTGCACCCTCAACTATCTCCGTTTTCCATATTATTTTCTGATTTGAATATTCTTCTATATAGTAATTCTTTGTTCAATAGAGAGAACCTACCTTAGAACATATTTTTTCCACTAATTTATGTTTAAGGACTAGAGAAAAATGTCTCAAAATAATGAAATAAAAACGTCAACACTAGATTCTCTGTTATGGAAATATTTTATTGTAGGAGCAGGGGGGTAGCGGAATTGGTTAGCAACACTGTGCACCTGTTATTTATTCCCCATAATTAAATGGCACCTTTATAATGATGAAAATTGTGAAGGCAATAGACCATTTTTATTTAACTGTTTTATCAGATACTTGTGTACTTGTGACGGAGGCTTGACAGAACTCATTACACGTGTTCATCTCAGGTAGGATTTAGTGCACACGATAATCTTCCAAGGACGTATACACCAATATCAGGCTGAGTACACAACACAGATAGTTGTGCACAGAATACAATGAGCATGTAGGAAGTGACTAAGTTCATTTCCTATTGGTCAACGATATTTATCTGGGTTTATGACGGGCAAGGGAAGGCCTCACTCACTGCCCTTGGCAGATATTTTTAGACTCAATGTTAATTGTAGTAGCAGGAAATACCAGACAAAATTAAATTAAACTGATCATAATTGCAGTCGGGTTACGCCGCAATTTGAAGAAGTAGTTTTTACTCCTCTTAGATAATTTTTTTTTAACATCCGAATCCCGATCCCAGGGTAACACTGATGATCCTTCAGAAGGGAATGAAAGTATTTTATTTTTAGATTTAAACGTAAATATTACGACTTTTAGCAATTATTAATAATTTACTATTGAAAAAAATATTAGCAATCAATAGTATATGCAGATTTTCAAACTAAGAACGCATGCTAAAACCTGAGATGGCAATATAATTACCAAATACTTTTCATCGATTTGTTATTTGTTATTATGTTGTTGGTAATATTGATTTGTTTTTTGTTGGTTGTTATTATGTTACATTATTATTGCTCAAAACACAAACCTTATATTGGCAGACGTCAAAACCAAATGATTTTGATAAATTTTTATTTTTAAAGAGAAAATAAAAATATTTAAAAATCGAAAAATTGAGCAATAATTATAAAAGATTTTGATAAATCTGAAAGAGACGCATACCCTCACCCCGCTTGAGTACCCTCTTAACACAATATCGTAATATTTTTCAAGATGAAATGGTATTCGTTCAGCTCAGACAAGTTTGGACAACGATGATGACTTATTCCGAGTAATTAGGAATGCATCAAAAGTATTTCCAGTCTCGGTTCCATGCCGGATCTAGAACAATACCAAATACCATAAAATTTTGCCAACAACAAAAATAGATGAAGTATCGAATTAATCATAGGATACACCGAGCTTAATAGATTTTTCTTTTGAGACTTTTCTTCTGAACTTTCATTGATTTTAACTATCATATTTGTACACGACCGCCGACCTTGTTTTAAATTTAGATGTTCATTATGAGACTATAATGAGGAATACCAAAATACCACAGCGAAGAAAAGGCCTGAGGGTAAAGCACGGCACCTTGGATCGGTGTTGTCAAAAAAGATGCAAACGTTAATTAGACATGCCAGGTGAGATTCCGTAAGCTCGGAGGCCACAAGCGGAGACCCGCAAGGTGAACGAACAAGGAAAGGAACGCAAGAGGGAGAGGGGGGGAGGAGGAGAAGAGAACGCTTTATGGCGCTCAGGACCCACCTTCCAAGGCACGCTCACTTCCCTCCAGTTTCTCCTTAACCGCCATTAGCAATAGCTACTCTCGGAAGAGAACATTTATCAACTATTGCTCTCGATGAAATTTCCATTCTGAAGAAGGTATGTTCAATCATCTCCAAACTAAAGTAGGTCACTAGGCAGCGAGCTAACTCAGAGGTAGAGCGCCAAGTTGTCGTGGAGAAGGCCCCGGATTCAAATCAGGCTGTGGTAGATAATTTATAATATTTTTTAATAGCCGGGGAAAGATGATGAGGGATCTAGAGAGCCTTCTAAACCTCATCCATCTATAAAGTATCTGCTCTTAGTTGGGGAAAAACCTGGCGGTTGAGGGAGATCTAGGACAAATCACGTCCCTGCACAACTGTTATCTTGGAATATTTTCCTAATTCTTTATTTCGGAGAGTATTGGCGAAAAGCATCTTTAACCTTTGAACAATATTAGTTATCTTTATGTTCTAAACAATAAAAAACAAATGAATCAAAACAATGACAAAAAAACTAATAATTAATATACTAAAAAAAGCCATTATTTAAGACTTTGGAAGTGTTATGCAGTCTCTGGTTAGTGTCGTTTTGATGCTACACTGACTGCATTTTGGTTTTACCATATTTTTCTGCCGGACTTCCACGTAAAACAATGTATTCTCAGGGAAACGTTAAATTTAAATGATCAATCACTACACTCATCGGGAATGGTTGGCAGAGCTTGGAAAACTCTCATAAATACTTAATAATAGTTGCGAACAAGGATTCGTATTTGAAAACGCTGTTAAGGAGCAATAATCTTTTGCATAAAACTTGCATTTTTAAACTGCTAATGACTACATCATAACATGTTAACTTGCTTTTGGAAAGCCATTTCTGTATCTATCTATTTTATCTATAATTTTAATCTTTTTTTTTCATAATATTTTTCTGCATATCTTCTTATCGAACCATTCTTAATAACACCGCATTAAATATGTTCACAATACCATATCACAAGCCATATTACATACTGCTAATATATTGGCCAACTAACCCCGAACCGCATTCAAATTTATTAGATGAAGCCAATATCCAGGAAATAAAGGAATAGAAAAAGAGTTTTACACAACAAGATCATAAAAATGACAAACAATTAGAAGTGTTAATTCTGTAGATTTAAATGAAAATCGTATAAAATTCGCAAACGCAAATTGCAGGAGTATTGAAAGGTGATAAAAAAAATGAGTATAGATGAAAATAATTGCAATGGCACTTACGAAAGCCAATTTGGGTGTAAAAGTTAGCTGCAATAGTCATAGAGCGGGCAACTATCATATATATCCCATATTCCTGAACATTTCACTCTCACAATCCTTTCCCTTACTATATTTGAACTTCATTTATGAGTCGGTGAAAGTAAACATATTATTGATCTTAAAATTGTGAAAATGATCCGGAGAATGGTTGTTGCAAACTCGGGGACTAATGAGAATGAAGAGCTAGAACAAGAGAAGAGGGACAAGTCCTCTTGAGCTGGATCCAGCCAAGCGGCCCCTCTGCCTCCCCTCACCTATACAACTCCACTCTACTCCCCTCTGCCCCTCCTCACCTATACAACTCCACTCTACTCCTCTCTGCCCCTCCTCACCTATACAACTCCACTCTACTCCTCTCTGCCCCTCCTCACCTACACAACTCCACTCTACTCCTCTCTGCCCCTCCTCACCTATACAACTCCACTCTACTCCTCTCTGCCTCTACTCACCTATACAACTCCACTCTACTCCTCTCTGCCCCTCCTCACCTATACAACTCCACTCTACTCCTCTCTGCCCCTCCTCACCTATACAACTCCACTCTACTCCTCTCTGCCCCTCCTCACCTATACAACTCCACTCTACTCCTCTCTGCCCCTCCTCACCTATACAGCTCCACTCTACTCCTCTCTGCCCCTCCTCACCTATACAGCTCCACTCTACTCCTCTCTGCCCCTCCTCACCTATACAGCTCCACTCTACTCCTCTCTGCCCCTCCTCACCTATACAGCTCCACTCTACTCCTCTCTGCCCCTCCTCATCTATACAACTCCACTCTACTCCTCTCTGCCCCTCCTCACCTATACAGCTCCACTCTACTCCTCTCTGCCCCTCCTCACCTATACAGCTCCACTCTACTCCTCTCTGCCCCTCCTCACCTATACAGCTCCACTCTACTCCTCTCTGCCCCTCCTCACCTATACAGCTCCACTCTACTCCTCTCTGCCCCTCCTCATCTATACAGCTCCACTCTACTCCTCTCTGCCCCTCCTCACCTATACAACTCCACTCTACTCCTCTCTGCCTCTCCTCACCTATACAGCTCCACTCTACTCCTCTCTGCCCCTCCTCACCTATACAACTCCACTCTACTCCTCTCTGCCTCTCCTCACCTATACAACTCCACTCTACTCCTCTCTGCCCCTCCTCACCTATACACCTCCACTCTACTCCTCTCTGCCCCTCCTCACCTATACAACTCCACTCTACTCCTCTCTGCCTCTCCTCACCTATACAGCTCCACTCTACTCCTCTCTGCCCCTCCTCACCTATACAGCTCCACTCTACTCCTCTCTGCCTCTCCTCACCTATACAACTCCACTCTACTCCTCTCTGCTCCTCCTCACCTATACAACTCCACTCTACTCCTCCTCTAAAATTTGTTGATACATGTACACGTTTTCATTTCGGCTTAACTCCTTCCACTATACGAATCCAAAACGATCTCCATCTTCCTGATATATTCTGATTGAGTTTATATTCTGATTACTTAGGGTTAGCAAAATAATATTCGCCATGAAAGGACAGGTATCGGATTCGAGCCGAATCAGCAACAACAAGTGGGGCATTGATGTCATTATGGGTGACATTATTAGTAACAAAATATGGAGCATTGAGGATTTTACAAAGGATTTTAGATATGACAGGATAGTAGGATATGAGAGGAATTTCTGCTCTTTATTTTAAAGCAAAGCTCAACACTATCAATACAAGTGGAGTTATGTTGAAACACGAAAACAATTTAAAATAGTCTTATAAGAAAAGATTAAATAGAAAAGACGGAATAAAATTCTTATTATCTGATGGTTTTTATGGCAATAAGTAAGACTTGGACTAATTAAAGTGGGAAGCTTTAGCCAGGCTAGAAAATTAAAAAACCGCTCGTCTTGAATTTATGTTTCCACTTAAATTTTCAATGCCGTGTTTATCAAAAGTATCAATACATTATGAAGTACGAATAACTGTAAACATTATTATTTATATTAAAAATGGAATTTTGAGGTTTATTATTTTTTAATTCAATTTATTGTGAATGAAAACTTTTTTTCATTTAATTCAAAATAAATTATAAACTTAATAGGAACATTAACATAAGAGATTTAAGTTATGTTTAGTAAAAAAAAAAAAAAAGCTTAAAGAGAAACAAAATTATAACAACAAAAATCTGTGCAAAGATAAAATAATAAATATAAGACTAACTATCCTGAAGGTTCGATGCCGATACCATCTTAATCGTTGCTACCTTGTCTTCATCTTTCGACCAAACTAAAAAATATCGGTTTTCTGCTTGCGCAAGTTATCATGAAGACCGTATTTGTCCCATACAAGTCCTTTCTAGATGAGTGAGTGAGTACACAGGGCCTGCTTCACGAAGGATACTTGTTTGTTTTCCTGGCTGAGACATTGTTGGGATAGCTGGCAAGGTATTGACGAGCATTATTCTGAGCCGGAGGGATCTAGGCTTTTTGTATAGATTGTGTACCTACATCTCCTGTATTCTTCCCCAAATCTTCATTCTATTGTATTTCCTCTCCTTAGATTCTTAATTACTTACGGCCCTAAACTTACTATACAGGTGCATTAAACATTAAATTATTTTATAAACCAAAAGAAAATACTTGGACTTAGCTGTAAAATTTTACAACTGGCACGAATCAATAAATTGTACCAGAGAAAAATGACAAAAATATCGACCACCTGTGCTAAAAGCTGACTTCGTGTGACAACGGTAAAAGAAAAAAAAACGGTACAACCGTAAATAACTTCAATCCATTTTATAGTTAAGAAATAATTTAATCATTAATAATTTATTTAAAAACAAAGAAGCGATTTTCGTTTTCTTCCCGCATTACAATTAATTTCTAGATCAATAATTAATTCTAAGTAAATAAACAGATTAATTGATTAAAAAATTTCAAGATTTCAGCTTACATTTTCGTCTATATCATGAGTAAACAGTAATTTTCAAATTTGTCTCCAGAATAATAACTAATTTATTATTTACAAATAACAATAATATCTACATGATAAAATATCAAGTATTTACAGTTTTAATTAAACACATTTTTCCCACCTCCAAAAAACTTAAAACAAGAATATTTTATAATTATAAGCTATTGTTAAAACTGTCTAAATTAGTAAGTAAATAATAACGAGGCTGAATATATTTTCTTGTTGTAATAATAAATATATTTATAATGGGAATTATTTATATTTTTACGCTTGTTTAATATGGTGTTACAGGTGAAAATAATATTGAAAAAATGAGCTATTTAAAGTTAATATTGCCAAATATTAACCAAAAATAAGATATGGGAATGCTCTATTATTACTTTAATATGATAATAAATAATAAAGAATCGACAGTATTCTTACATAAGAGTTTTACATAAGAAGCAGTGCAGCTCATTAAGTAATGAATGGACTCTCTGGATGCTCATCTCCAGGCAGTGATGATTCCAGAATTATACAACTCCACATTTTCACAGTTATATATTTTAGTTTGTTTTAGTGGAAAACAGGCGTTTAGTAAATTTACAGTACAAGTTACATAAAAATTACATACTAATTGTTATAAACAGCAACAAGCCAATTGAATACACTTATCCACACTATGATGACGAACTCATCCATCATGATCTTAATATCCCATATGTTGGTGATTAGGCGGAAGCTAGATACCTATCCTTCCACGACAAGCTCCATACACACTTGAATCCACTAGTCTCTCAACTTGCTTCCCATACTATTCCTGATAACCCTCCGAGGCGTCTGAAAAGAAGATGGCCTCGAGACCTTCTACTATAGAACTTTATTGGAGTGCTACCGACGGGTAGTTTCTCCACAAGTGTTTTTTTTCATATGTCATTTGTTCATATTAGCAGATTTACTTATTATAATATTATTACAGTTGTAAATATCAATAAATTAATCTAAACACAAAACAAAAAAACAAAAACAATAAAGTGAATACATATGTAGAATTCATATAAATATTAGTGACAATTTGATAGGGTGTACCTAATATTAGAGCGCAAATTATTTTATAATCAAATGTATTCACCTTGTCCATTCTCAGCAAAGTTTAATTAAAATATTAATAACTGTGCATAACGAATTTCAATATATAATAATTACATTCAATTAGTCTGTAATGTTATTTTCCAATAATTATTTTTATTATTGTAAAAAGCCGTTTTTACTTTTTTAATTTTAAGGCATATAATACGAGAAGAAATGAAATGTGAAAACATCCTTTGATAGAGATATTCAGCGCTAATAGCGACTGTTTAAGTTTGAACAAGAAGGAAGGAAAAAATCAATACTTTGTCAAACTGCCCTCGCCCTCGCAGGCTGTGTATGGAGGGTGTAATGGTGCCGCTCTAGCAAGGGAAAGGGAGCTTCCCTTCCCAACAGTACAAATATTATTACCGTTTAAAAACCTTCACATAACTGAAAAGTGTTAATAAATGACTTAATATACAAAACATATAGACATATTTTCCAATATAAACATCATTAATAAATTTAAATTTTTCAATCGATCTGAAAGAATTTCTCTGCTACTCGAACTAAAGATTAACAATATATCTTATTTATGCCGTTGCTACTTTAATTTTAATAAACTCAGTTCAAACTGTCGTTAACTTGAACTTAAGTTAATATGATAGTTAAAGATGATATTTTAATACACATAAAGATACATGGAGACTTAAACAGATTATCATTAACTACCCTCTTTTCGACAGTAGAAAACATCATTTTATATAAAGAAATATCCAGAACAATGGCAGCTAAGTGATAAAAATATTTCAGAGGAAAACAATTTTCAAAGAAATAAGTACAACAAAGAGTGGAAGGTATTAATTTCTGAAATACATCTTCCGCTCTTCCAAGATCTGCTGCCTAGAAATTGCATTGCCAAGGATTCTCAACTTTTGAATCATATATTTTTTTTCCATAATTATTGGTCAATTTTTTGAGTTTTAAATATTTTTATTTTAAAGAGAAAAGATAGGCCCTCGGCCGGGATTTGAACCCGGAACCTTTGTCTCTCCGTGAGTTGTCTTTTCTCTATCTTTTCTCTTTAAAAATATAAATATATTTTTTCAATTCAGGGAGAGTAAAAATAAATAAATATACAGAGAAACTGTAAGAAGGAGAGAAAAACATAAATATAATGGAATTTAAAGTATAATATTTTGAATATTACAAAGCATATAATTGATCTCATTGTGTCGGAACGTAGTACATATGATATGGTACTATAATGAATCACTTGTTAGTTTTAGATTAATAATGAAAATAAATAATGAATCAAAACACTAAAAAGTGAAAAAAAAACAAAGAAATAAGTATTTTATTATTCCATGAATGAACTTCTATTCATACCAGATTGTCACAATAGCTTCTGTTACATCAAATATTTCTTATGAGGCACATGACCGTGGCTTTACTTGAGTTGAACCTGCTAAACACTGTTCGCTATGTTATAAGGCGAGGCAAGCTTAATAGGCACCAAGAGCCAGTGAATCAAGTAGAATTTGATTTAAAATACGAAACAACTGTAAAATTAAATCAGAAAATTTATTATATATATACACACATCCACACCACATACACAATTTTTTTTTTGATAAATCAGAAAATTTATTATATATACACACACCCACATACATGATTTTTTTAAATGTGATTATACCAAACTAAACCAATAGTGTTTATTCCATCATACATTACGTAATAACAGCCATATTAGTGAAAATGACGGAATAGAAGAAACCGTACTTGTACAGTGAGCTAAAAAGCAGGACTGAAAACCATCGATTAAACTGCATCACTTGGAGAAAAACTAGTGGGGTAGAGCAAACAATGGGACTTCCACACGCTCGACAATGACAAATTGCAAAGGTTTTAAACTTCAACTGTGGCATTCTACAATCTAAAACCTAGACGCAATGAAATCTATTTGATCTAAAAAATATTTCACCAATAAATTATAAGTCATATTTTCTATGGACTAAAAGAAAATGTTTATGTTTTCTAAAATACTTAATAAAGTTTTAAAGACAACCTTCAGGGAAATGTATTGTAGTAATTGAATGTCTACTTTCATCTCTCTAGGACCTCTGGTCTAGAAACTTGGAAATAAGAATTTATAAAACTATTAGCCTTCCTACATGGAAACTAACTTTTGGAAATAAGGTATAGCGTAGAATAATTGGCCAGCCAAAGGGCGAGTTGAGTACAGGCTCCATATAAGTGGTTATATTAAGTGATTAAGACGCACATTTAAAGTTGTTTTATTCAGTCATAAAAGCATTCCTAAAAAGACAATAAGCGCTGAGTCGAATAGTACTGGGCAATCCGAAGAGGGAGCAGTTCGTTAAGTGTTACCTTTTGAATTTGTGTTTGGATCCAAGGCCCCAGGGCGGAACTGTAAGGTTATTGGTGTAATCGGCATTGAACCTTAGGCTTCGCTAGGGCAATCCAGGAAGTTACAGGAAACATCCTAAAACCCCCAATAAATCGCGTTTTCAATATGAAAGCGATCAAAGCCTACTTTATTTTGCATATCTTTCATACCATAACAGAGCTAAATCCTCCGCCTCTTTGCAAAAAAATGAAGCAAATGAAGGTTTACCAAGTAAAGGCACTTTATTTCTTTGAGGTTAGAAGCTGAGGGCAAAAAACGTGTCTTATTTCAAGAAGACTTGTGATCGGTTAGGCCGAATGTTTTTTATCAATGCAGGCTGGAATATAAGCGTGTCACCATAAAAAATACAATTGGTAGGATATTCAGTAGTTTTGCCTTACTAACGATTTTTTATAGCAAAATTCATAATAACCATTCTTGTAAAGGGTTAAATATCTAACAAGATTCATAGCAAACAAGCGAAACAAAAGATTCGTGCTTACTCTCAATAGACGCAATATCCAATTCACAAATGACGATTTTTGAGAAAGTCGACTTTAAAAGCTAATTTTTAAGAGCGCTCAACAAATAATCGTGCACATTGTATCTATTTTTCACAAGGTAGACTTTGTTTTACAACTCAATAAACAGTATCTTTATATATTAAATCAACTCCTCATTTCTTTAACTGTAACGATAAAAGATTTTGAAATTTTATAAAATATCTTCGTTGATTCCGCAAATGATTTTCAAGTTGGAGAATAGAAATAGTTGGGGGGTGCATTCATAAATTAACACCAAATAAGTGAAGACTTATTTTTTATTTGTGCCGACGTTTCGATCTACTTTGTAGGTCATCTTCAGGGCCATGAGAGAAAAAACAAACAAAACAAAAATAGTTTTAAAATACAATACAGTACCAAGAATATAATAACATATAGAGTAACAGAAAAGTAAAAAATAGTGATGGATATATTATTAAGGATAATGAATAAAAAAATTACCGAATAAATGTACAGAAGGGTGATAATGTAAATACAAAGAGAAAGAAAAATGAGAAGGTAAACCGAAAGATACAAAGTGAAAAAGTATTTATTAAGTAAGTTTAATTACAGATAAAATATAAAATGTATGTTAATAGACTCCTAGAGTGTTACATAAGTAAAATGTATGAAAACTGATACAAAATATGAAGCCAAAGAATAAATACAGAGGAAATATGTAGAAAGTAATGAATAGGTATCTCGTAGAATGACAGGTAGGGATGTAAAATTTAAAAATATAAGTATGGGATGTTATATAAATGTATATAATTAGAATGAAGTTATATTAATACAAAATATGATGTAAATATAGAAGAAACGCATAAAAATAAAGATATAAAGTTACTTTTTAAGAAAGGAGATAACTTATAAAAATTATGATGCTCATAAATTATGAACCCTTTGATTACAGCATATGGTGGATGCCACGGTGATGAAGGGAGCAATAGGTGTGAAGAATGGAGATGGAGAAGGATGAAGAAAGGATTTAAAAATATTGAAAAATAAAAAGAGACCTTACATATATGCTAAGACCGTGGAAAAATTCCAACGAAAAGCCCTTAGTCTCCAAACTAAAACAGGAATTGAAATCTAAGATTTAGATTTCTGTTTTAGTTTGGAGACTAAGGGCTTTTCGTTGGAATTTTTCCACGGTCTTAGCAAAGGATTTAAATATTAAAATGTGTACGAACCTAATGGGAGAGGCGGCTCGGTGAAATGAGTAACTGACAAATAAAATACGTTACAAAGCAAGGCGGAAGCGCTAGCAGCGATCTCTAATGGCCAAAAATGTAACTAAGAGAAAGAATATAGGAAAATAAATAAATAGGTGAATTTTATGACACGTAAAAAATGTAATGAAAATATTGAAGATAATGATAAAAGAGAGATAGCAAAGAGTAATAATGGCTGAATAAATGAGAAATGGTAGAAAGATAACAACAATAAAATTTATGTCAAG